>CM022535.1:15902206-16410610 GCA_012273795.1 Dendrolimus punctatus | reverse complement strand
TGTACTAACGTCATGTCTTTAAGAAACCAAATAGCGCATAATTTAAATTGTTCAAACAGCTAATATATTCTATCATAATATTTAAAAATAAAGAAAAAAATAATGCTTCATATTTAATTCAATTTTATATATGATCGAATGCATATGTAATAATATGCATATGTAATAATAATAACAGTTAGCCACACGCAGGGGTCTTTGTGGCGAAGTCTACACCCCTTAGCTACGCACATCCATATTGCTCCTGTCTTCTATGGCATTTTTAAGGGCCCATGCAGGGAGTGGCAAGTCATCGTCTGCCCATTTTTCCATGTTCCCCGAACATTGCGAGGGGCAGACGCCATAGTTCCCATATTCCCATACACCTAGTACCACTAGCAGTTCACCCCTATGGTCCGCTACTTTTTATTCTCATTTCCCACAATAGTCCTACACTTGGTCAAACCAAGTGACTATTGTCTTGTTGTCTATGTCTGTTTAATCTATTTTTCTATTAAAATCAGTTAATCTTTATACAGCCTAACTACTTTAAACCACTCCTGTGAAGATTCCCGTGGGATTCTTGGGATATGAAGTACCGGAGCATATAAAAAAAATTTAAACTGTAAAATAAAGGTTTCAAAATTCGGTTAATGAACTAGATTAAGTGTACACAACTGGGCTATATTCTAGAATACAATCCTAAAATGACACGTGACTCTGCGCATAAATCATCCTTTATTATCTTCAATAATTATGTTTTGGATAATCTCTTTACAAACTTCTTGAGAGTTGTAATCTCTTTCAACATAAACAACGTAAACAATACCATTGTAAACTTTAAATATACAACAAATTAGAGTACTGAATAAAGATAAGATATAATCATTGTATTTTACTGTTTAACATACAATCATTTTTATTTATCTTATGCTAATATATAAAGCTGAAGAGTTTGTTTGTTTGTTTTCTTGAAAGCATTAATCTCAGGAACTACTAGTCTAATTTGAAAAATTATTTCAGAGTTAGATAGCCCATTTATCGAGGAAGGCTATATATCATCACGCTAAAACCAATAAGAGTGGAGCACTAATGAAGAATATTGCAAAGTCGGGGGGTTTTTAAAACAAATTCCATGCCGACGTTGCGGGCACAGCTAGTTATTACTCCCGCAAATTGCTAATGCGCTGGAACCTTTTCAAATTAACATTCACGTGACGTCATCCGCAACTCGATAAGTACGCGTACTCGCCGGTCAGTGATGGCAGCAGTACTGAGTATTCAACTAAAGTTACGTCACCAAAATGGCGGCCAGGCGCAATAGCAATAATACCTGCTAGATGTTTCCCCGCAGCTTTCCTTCGTACACTGGTACAACCGTAAAAATTAGGCCAAGTGCCAACGTGCCACGCCCAGTAAAGTTCGAAGGTGACGAAAACAACCGTTTGGTTATTGGTCATTTGGTTATAATAACTAACACTAAAAAGTTTATATAATCAAAATCAATCGGTACTAAATGTTCAAAAAATTAATAACCGTGCGTTCCATTAGTAGTTCAGAACGCCTAAATGCTCCGTTAGTCGTTCCACAAGGCGACCGCCTTCGTTGTGGTCGTGGCGAAAACGTCACTAATGACGTCATCATTTCGATCTCACCAACAACCCATGTCAAGCGGTGGGTTGAATAACCATTCCACTTGGGTTACGATTGTAACTCCAGCAAGCAAGTGGAATGGGAAGAATCGCGTTCGTGAACGAGGTCGTTGTGAGTTTCTAATGGAACGTAGCCTAAATGTTCTGTTTATTTTTAAGCTGCACCTTGATTTTTTTCAGAATTTTCGACTTCAAAATTCAAAGTTAAAAAACGGAAACGCACTATTTACGTTACGAAAAAACATTATTATTATAGATATTTTTAAGAACTGCCTGACAATCCCCACAGGATTACGAACTATTTTTTTATCTCTCATTTGAATGTAGGTCGGTTTTCCCGATATTTTTAGTCTGATCGTATTTATACTAAATATACGTATTGTTTTTTTTTATAGCAGGAGTTCAGCGGATAGGCAGACGGCCCACTTGATGGAAAGCGGTTACCATCGCCTATGGACATTTGCACCACCAAAGGTGCTATAAATGCGCTGCTGGGTTGTTATGGCGACATACTTTAGACCAGAGGTGGTAGCCATCCAGTTGGGCAAATGCCCTACCACCTGGCTGCGGGTTGTTTTGTCACCTCTTACGACAGGCCGCCCGGCCGCAGGAAATTGTATTCTTTCTCCGTTCCTGCACAGTTAAAAAGTGTTTGTTATAAACTTATATGCATAAATATATTAGTACACAATTTTGACCAAAAATTCCATTTTAACAAATTGCTACGCCATACTGAACTGTACTCGTGCCTTTTATCAAAAGTGTATTATAGTATTTTTTACAGTTGAAGTCATGGTTCTTTTCTACTGTTATTAGCTGGTGTACAGGCCCATCGCCGATGGATATTTACAACACCAAAGGCGCTACTAATATGCTGCTGGCTTTGAAGAGGAGATTGGGTTCTGACCAGTAATGCTGGAATACAATTCACAGTTGTTATGGCGGCATACTCTGGACTAGGTTTATTAGTCATCCAGGGAGGAAAATGGCTGGCTGTGTGACATATTTTATTGCCTCTTATGACAACCTGCTCGGCCGCAAGAATTACTAGTTTTTCTTCGTTCCTGCATGTACAAATCTATATAGATAAATAAAATTGAAGTGTTTGTTTGTAATGTCTGAATAAAAGTTTTTTACTAAATGAATGTGAAATACAGTGTTTTGATAAAATATTAAGTTTAATAGACTGTTTCGATTTCTGGGTGCTTATTTTGTGATTTGACACGTTTTATATGCTTTTAGATTTTATATAGAGATATTAAGTATTTTTAGGGGTATATAAGGCAAGTGCCATGTGTCATTTATGACAATATTATGTAGAAATAAAATGAGGTTGTAATCAATGAAAAGGTTCTGCTCATAGCAGGCACACCGCACTTATATCAAAAAATGTTTTGCTGTTTGGATGTTCCGACTAATTGGCTGTACCGATTTTAGCAGCAATTTCACTGGCAGATAGCTGATGTTACTTCTTATGAGTAACGTTCTTAGGGTGCCGCAAAAAAACTTTCCCGCGATCGAAATCTCGGGCACAGCTAGTTATTCATAAACTTCATAATAATCAGTCAACACCCAAAGCTGCGAAGAAGAAAATAAGGAAAGAAATGTAGAAATAATACAGAAGCGAAAGACTGGGCCCATGAGGGCCAAGTGTCCACAAATTATTTCAAAAAATTAAAAATCACCTGGCCTATCAACAGGAGATCGAAAGGTCCAGACCTTAACTAGCTCAAAAGATTAGCCTCTGTATCCAGCGAGGTAATGCTGTCAGCCTTCTAATAGGTACAATGCCCAGCGACAGTGGTCTGGTGAGGCTAGACGGGCTTTAATATAGGTTTTTAATTTAATTTTCGTTTTTTACTGTTGTATATATATTTTTAATTTATGTTT
Organism: Dendrolimus punctatus; assembly: GCA_012273795.1. NCBI lineage: Eukaryota > Metazoa > Arthropoda > Insecta > Lepidoptera > Lasiocampidae > Dendrolimus > Dendrolimus punctatus. Next base: position 16,407,089 of record CM022535.1, on the reverse strand, counting down.
ATTTATAAGATATTTAAGTTTTTATTGTATAAACTTGACCTTAACTTTTATTTTATAAGTTAAACAGAAAGAAGAATAAACGTTAAAAAAAAGTTACTTTCACATTTAAGTGTACTGACTACTTAATAACTAGCAACGCAAAACCCGGTCTAAATGTTAGTATAATTATAAGCCCAAACGCCAGGAGTATGGTCGTAAATCAGCGCAATCTGAGCATAACGGGCCTTCTGTCAACTTTTGAGAACAAAAGACAAGTGTTGTATACAAAATGGGCACCATTATAGGGAAGCACGCGACGTAAAATTAGGCAAAGACAAGAAAGTCCCTGGTCATAAAACCAGTTGGCAGTATATTTTATTGTTAATATAAGTCTGTTTTCACATAGATAAGCAGAAGGCCTTGTAAGAGAGAGGTACTAAACAATGAAATGTTGTTCGTAACTTCATTATTTTAGGTAGGTAAGCGTGCTCGATCTTAGACCATATCTCCGCTCAAACCGAGCGAGATAAAGGTCAAACGCGAACCTCTCTCTTATCTTTCACCATATCCCAATTACTTGGGGTCGACACAATATGTCTTTTCTTTCCACACTTCTCTACTCTCACATACATCTTCTGTTACACCACATATCACCATATCATCCTTCGCACGACCCATCCGTCTTATTTTTGGTCTATCTCTACATTTGTATCCATCTTTCTTGTAGTTTAACATTCTTTGTCACGTGATTTTCATCCCTTTATATGCCCATACCAACTTAATCTTCTTCCTCTCAATTTTTCATCCTATACGGTTACAAAAAAATACTTTAGGTATACACATTGCGAGGCTTTATTGTCTGGCAATAAATGTTGTTTCCTCTATTTCTACTTTTTCTATTACTTATGTTTTTTTTTAATTCCTCTCTCCGGACGAACGGGATTGTCCGGGCGCTTATCTTTTATGAAGTTTGTATATATATATTTATTTTGTGTACTAAGTTATTACGGTTTTACAGAATATCTATGACTTATGTATATAACGACGAGCGTCGGAATTATAGCAGTCCCTCACAATTCATTTGAATATACTGTAAGAATGAATGTAGCATAGTGCCTAAAATAGGTAGGCATGTGTGAGCATCGCACAACTGAAAGTTCGCAACTAAGTCATGGAAATTGCATTAGTTCCGTGCCACGTAACTAATTGGCTGTTAGGAATGTTAGCAATCAACTCCCCGTAAAACAGTGATCGAGTATCATGTGATACGTTGATACCGTGCCGGGCTATGGATTTCATAAGCCCACATATTAAGTGCTCATAGAATTAGGGTTGTACGAAATGGTTGAATCTCAACCATCATCCAAGCGTTCAATCCCGGTCGCGCTCGGAGTGCGGAGTGTTAGCTCCGACGCCTAGGGTTCGCTTTTCTACTTGCCTCTCTCAACTTCCCACAGTCTTCCGCAACTCTAATTGTGAGATCTTTGGTATGTATCTATACTTATAGAAAAGGGCGGCGAGGGGAGGACAGTCAAATCAACTGAGATACATTTAGAAATTTTACAAACCGGCGAGCCCATGTAGATTATATTATATAGAGCTTTACATATTATGAGGTAATTTATATAATGGGTTAATTAATTACAGTTTGGACAATTATGAACATGATGCCTATCATATCATATTGTGATACTTTAAAGTAATGACGATGACATGGTATGTGAACGCCCCCTCTTTTATAAGAGCTTTATTTCAGAATTCATGGTGATACCTTACGTATTGCCTTAAAAAATAAGTTTAGAATCCAAATTGCAGGACCACCTACCGGGTCTAATTGTAACTCTAGACTGTGTGTCTAAGCCCAGGACCTACTTGGACATTAACAAAAAAAGTCAAAATCGGTCCAACCGTTTAGGAGGAATTCAGTGATATAAACAGAAACATTTTTTTTATATATAGGGATGTATTAACTACACCATTAACATACTGTTTATCATCTTACAAAACGTCATTACCGTCATTAGATTTTATACGTACATATTTATGACTTGGAAATAAGTTCAAGTAAAATAAGTGAAACAGTGCATTATTCTATAAATAACAATAAAATTAATTTCTAAAATGATATTTTATAAGTAAGATAATTATTACAGTAAGATAGTAATAGTTTAACGCCTATTCTTTTATATATAATTATATAAGTAATAATAAAAATCCAGTGTAGTACAAATAAATAAGCAATGCGTTGTTGCGACGTGTTTACTTTAATCATCATATTGATTTTGTAACAAAATAAATCAAGAATTTGTATTAAAAAATTATGGGTAAGCGTAGTAAAGATTAATATTCTTAATGCAGCATTCTAATATGCCCTTATTGCCACACAAATCATTAAACTCATTTCAAGTATGAAACAAAACACAATCTAATATACATTAGCAATCATAGATAAGGGCTGTGAACCCTGTGTGGGGTATATCGAGCGTAGATCGTATCAAGCACCCTGGCGGGGTCATTAAAATGAAATTTGCTTCCTAACCGAGCATACGCCATATTGGTGCAAAGCTATAATATTACGCCAAACATGATCGTGATAAATTGAAAGTGACATGCAGAGTATGTTTATATAATTATAATAAATTTGAGTAACTCTGACTTATTATGCTTAAATCGGATGTACTAGCAGAAGGTGATGTCAGGAGCCTTAAGAAAGACGAACGTGCATGACAAGAGCTATGAATGTCAAAGAAGCAAGTGAGGTGTGTAAGAATAAGCCTAATGGGCTCTGTTGTTCGTGCCTACCCCGCAGGGACCTGGCGTGAAGTTATATATGTATGATCTAGTATGCAAGAAATCTTTTATTAGAGACAACTCAGATGTGTGAAAGGCTTTGAGCTTAAAGGTAATGACGAAAAAAGTGAAGCATGAAAATAATGTATATACTCATATTATATAAACTATCTTTTGCCATGGCACCGCACCATTTATCCTACTTAGGAATTTGAAGGGTGAATCTTCTGAGTGCATCATTGTTCGCAACCATTTAAAACTCGTGCTAGATCATATGTTATTGTTGATATTGTTATCAACAAGGCATTCGAAAGCGATTTTTTAAAGATATGTCTGTGGGAGATTGATCCTCCATACTGATTCATCTTAGTATTATGACATTTTGATTCGTTGAACCGAAATCAGTAGAAAGTATTTATTGTATTGAAAGAATGACGTTCCTTTTTGTTCGTGGTCCTAGCAGAGGAGTATATCAAAAATAATTCAGCAAGACGTCATCTAAATACCTGTCTGTTGCATCACGTTTCGTCCACCAATTTATTGATGTATAATTTTGCGCAATTACAGGCTATCGTCAATACATGAACATGATGCTATATAAACACAGCAGAACCTCTTTAAGTCCCTTGAAGGGAAACGCCAAAACATTCGAGTTATAGAGTTTTCGACTTACACAGGATTTCGACGTAAGCGTATTTTGTAAGGAAACATTCGACTTGAGGTTAAGATTTAATAAAATAATCGAGTTGGGTGTAAAATCAAATTTTGCTATGTTCAAAATCAAAATCAAATTTGTCCAATTAATTTTTTCGAGTTTATAGAAGGAAAATAAGAACTGAATTTGCCTATAGGAAGTCTCTAATTATTTCGACTTGAAGGATTCAGATTTCGAGCTACGGTAGTTTAGGGTTTGAGTGAAAGGGAACAGAATTTTTTTTTCCTATTAGATTTTGTATTTATTTGGGCATTTGTCTTAATCATCAAAAATGTCCAATCGTATAAACGTGTAAATACAATATTTAATATTGATACGAATATTGGTGTACACATCACGTAAAAAATATTTTTGTTTGGTATTTTAAGGTGTGTATAAAGTAAAAAGTACTTTCTTCACATTAACACCTTGAGTCATTCTTAGACAGGAAAGATAGAGAAATAGTATGAATGAAACATATTAACAGAAATCAACCACAAAATATTTGATTTATAAACAACGCTTCATTTTATCTGGCGTGCTATAGACAGGTGTCAAAACGTTATTATTATATATACCTATGTATATAAGAATATATTATTCCTCGTGTTCCACTCGGGTATTGTTTCCTCGTTGTATTGACACAGTACACAGTCGTTCATTTTTAATTTTCTCCTAACATCGCAAGATGTCGAAGTACTTGCCTATTGTTTAACTTTTCTCAAAGTAAGTACTTGGTAGAAAAGACAAAACTTTGACGAGATAGTTACACGTTCCTTTGAAGCGATCCTTTGTAATAAACGGACGATCGTCTCACTTCCAACATAAAGTGAGAAGTTTCGAGCACTTGTACTACAACTGACTACAAGTACATAATGCAAAGGTACATAATAATGTAATATCTAGGCCCTAGACTACCTGCTTCATAAGGAATGGATGTTATTAGTCTAACCAGCGGGTTTCATATAAATATAGTTTCACGGTTGGTATTGGTTCTTAAAATACCACATTACATTTACAAAAATGTACATTTTTGTTTTATTTCTATGTTTATTTTACTTCCCATCTTAAAATTATATTGCAAAAACCAAATTTTCACAAATTTCCTAATCCATCCTAGGGTTGTGCGGAAGAAATTGCTTTTAGTGAACGGTAGTCTTTACCGCCTATTCTTTTTTGTACTAAAACTTCTTGAACTGTATATCAATGTTATGCATTAAAGTATATTCTATTCTATTCTGAACTTCGTTGAATTATTAATTTATTTTTAATGTCATAACGATATATAATAAACGATGAATCAAACAATTATCCAAAGTCACTTTCAAACATACCCAGTATTTGTAAATGAATTATGCTCAAGGTATGTCGGCATGTGGTGAGTAACTGGGTGTGCAAATTCTGGTCAAGGGGGATATTATACTTTGTGAATACGTAGGGTAGTCGGGTGATGAGAATAAACCATTGTGTTCATACTATCTCCAGTATTCAATCAAATGACGTAATACACCGTCGTCGACTGTCCAATGGTTACTTTTGTGAAAATTGCAACATATTTTATTTTATACTTAAAAAATACCATGATATAACAAAATGAAACATGTGGGGAATCATATGACCTTAGCTTGTAAAGACTTATCCTTGTGGTTATATGTCCAATGCCCGATGAATTGAAATCTTTATTTTATACTAGTTACTTGCCGCGGGTTTTATGCATTTAATATTACAACGAAAGAAAAAAATACCTACGCTTTATTTTAACGAAGTATAAATTGTGGGTAGTGGTAAATTTTTATAGTCATTGATTTGTCAGTCAATATGTACCCACTATAATGTATATTTTTGTTAAAGGTGTTATAAGATGGACTAAAAGTTTTTTGTATTCGTTTCACACTTTTTTTATCTATAAAGAATAAATAACTGCATTACATTTTTTAGTTAAACTTTCTAAAATAAGACGTTTCATCACGCCTTTTTTATATTTAGTTAATTAAAGGCACCTTCTAGACAGGAAAGGGATTATGTTTTCCCACGTTTTTTTTTTGGATTTTTAGCTAATTTTCTAAACATAAATCATAAAATCTTAAACTAAACGTTGTTACTCATACAAATCTTAAACTTAACGTTGTTACTCATACAAATCTTTTAAAAAAACACTAATACTGCATGGCTTGTCCAAGGCCTGGTAAAGGGTTAAATCCCAATGAATAGATTAAAATGGATTAAACGCTACGAAAAGATATTTTTAGGATCTCAGGTATATATTTTATTGTTATTCTTGCTCTTTCTAAAACCAGATTCTCAAACATTTTGACACTTTATTCCGTAACGGAGTTTGAAGGTCATCTCTACAGCTTGATCTACCTCTTTTAAATGCAGCCATCGTCAAATAGGGTACAGCATCATCCCCTAATATCTGCTGGATATCCAAAAACATTTTTTTCCTAGACATTCTTTGCTAGCTGAGATATATTATCACCGCATATAACTAACTTTTATCCATAATTTTTGCGTCTTTAGCAACTCGTTTCACAAAACAATTTATTATGTGCGAACGAATTGACAAAAACAGATGAAAGTTGGTAAAAATATTGTGTGATTGATACTCTTTAATTTGAATATGGAATTTCTCCCAATAAGGTTTTACGTATATCCACTAAGAACTTATTATACGTCTAGGTATAAAACACACTAGCGCCCGAAGTTGTGTCACAGTGACATTGACAACTAGCATGTGTACATTGCCATTCTAAACAATAATAAGGAATCTGGTCTCGATTTAAAATTACCACTCCTTTGATTCTGTTATCCACGTGTTTTCATGTATATAATAGGCCACCGTTTGTATACAACATACCCGTAATATATAAGGCCCCCATTTTCGTAGCGCGGCACCGTCGAGGACGAGCCTATCATATCATGTTATCACAACCTACCTAAACATCATTTGCTTTAGCGCAAAATTTACAAAAGCCACCGTTTCACTTCAGAGTACGATTTATGCATACTACGTGATGAGACCCGGCATGTACAAGTTTAATGACCTACGAGATATAAGACATGTGTAGGGAAAAATTACGGAACGAGTTGGTGAGATGCTATTGTCTATATCCCGCATACACGGCTATCTTCATACTTGTATGGTAGCAGATAGACTGCAAGATTTTTTTTATCATGGTATAGGTTCGCTTTTAACGCACTATGTCATCTTTTTATGTGTGCAACACCAGCTGTAGGGTCATCATATTGCCAGCCTTTAGGATAGGATAGATGGGGTGGATTGGAATGATAAGATAAGAAAATATGAGATTGAGGGAGTGGGAGCAAAGTGCGCCATTGGAACACTTACTCTTCCTACACAACATGATTAGCTTAAGCTAAGGCTCTAGGCTCGTCAAAGGGCCCCAACCATTGGAAACGGATGTGTGGTCGGAGGTGTCGCTACTCGCAACTCTTCTTGTAACCATCACGAAGGTCGCGTCAAACTGAGGTAATAATACACACTCACAATCAAGCTTGTAGACACCTGCATCGTGGAGTTATATATTACACTTATCGGGTAATCTTTTTATACGGCTTGAAATATGTTTTGATTGAAGCTCGCCTGAAGATATGACCAATTTTGTCTGTGACTTCTTCGATGTAGGGCAGGGCACCGCTCAACTGAAGGTAATTGGGGGCCCTTGTGACGCTGGTGTGGAGTTTTCAGCTGAATGCGTTGTAAGACTCGCTGAAACGTTGACATGCTGAAACTCTGCAGCCACGTGGTTCACGTCACAAATTTTTATCCGCTCTGTTTTCCGTGATCACGGCAAACGAGGAGTGGCCGAAACATCGGAATAATAAAACCCAAGTGAATTGCCGCGCTTAAAATACAGACTTATCTGTTGTTTTAGTGAACCATCGTGTAGTGGCTTATATGTACGTAATCTCACTGCGAAATGTGCTCTATAAAGACCCGGTAGATTTTAAGGAAAATGATTTTATGTAAATAGACGGATGGACAGACACACAGACAAACACGATAATTAAGGGTTCCTTTTTTTACCAAAATTAATTACGAAATCCATAGCAAAATGTTGCAAACCCATTGTATAATACTATTTTCACAGCTGGCATTTTCTTGCCGTAACAAATCCTTATGTATAGGTACATCGAAAGAAAGCAATTTCTCAAAGCCACCATTTGCGTTGCTTATCTCACGTTCCAGCCTCGTCATTGTGTTTTTTCTCCGGAATTGAGAAGAGTTTGCCCATAACGACAATCACGTCTGCGAAATTATTATTTCCTTTCATATTTCTTCTTATAAATAAATATTCAATCATATTGCAATTTTTATGATAATAATGTTACAACCTAGGCGCCGACAAAGACTAATTCCACGTACAGATATGTAGAAGCACATTTTTATTACCTGTCGGCATTTGAACTAGTTGTAATCCTTTTATGATCGTCTTCTTTTGTTCACTTATTTATTGGCATACATTTCTAATTATTGTGGAGAATAGCCTATTATCCTATTGTACTTGCTCATTAGCATCATTAGTCAGGTGTTGCGGATTATTTCACATTTGTGAAGTATAAAACGACGGCCTGATGGAGAGACTGGGGCAGTTGGGTAATCACGACCTTCTGCATTACGTTTGGATTTGTTGTGTTCGTTTATATTTGTACATGAGTTATAAGTGTTTGTATAGTTCTAATAAACTCTATGATAATTCCAACCGCATTTTTATTCAAGTCTCGCAACTCGTAACAATAATATGACTTTATGTGTTATATTTAAAGAAAAATAATTGTGTGTATGTGTATGCAGTTCACACTCAGTGGAGGTGAAACTTTGGAGAATATATTCACAAATTACACACACAATTGAAGATGTGAGTGGATGAAGGTGATATGTCGCATATTCGGTTTTTTGCTTTTTTTGCGTAGATGAATGTTATAAGTCGACACCAAATGACTACAGACCTTAGACCATAGATATAAGGCATATTTAAAAAAATAAAAAGTTGAAAAAGGTGTTAAGTTCAGTTCAGTTTAAAGTAAAAGTAAAACTTTTATCTCGATTTACTCAGAATTGGAATTATGCGACTTATCACCTTCGTCCACTCATGTCTTCAATTATTTTCTAACTTCTATTATTATAAATACAAGTCCTTTAGCCTACATCCGTCAACATATTATAATTTAAAAATATTCAATCTAAAGTACACTTTAAATCACTGGGATAAAGCTAAAAATTCGATGCACTGTTACGTACAATTTCCTTTTGTCTACGTATAATAGCATAGATTCTGCCTTTAAATTGTACAGATAGAACTTAAATTCATTTGAATATCTTTTAAGTTATATTTAAATTGAAAATTAATAATGAGTGAAGAGAAATGTTTTATTTCAAATTTAATAAGGTTTTTCTTTTTCGTGTCATCGATTTTCAAGTCAAGACTATTCTAGAGATTTCACTCCAAATGTACAATAACTTCGTTAAATAAAAAATATTGATTTAATTCTCGAAATGATTAATATGAGATTTTTTTTGTCTAGTTTGGGATTCTCGAATTGACCCCAATACTCTGATTTGTATATTACCCTACGCGTGACATGCTTAACTTGGGAATAGTACAATATTTAATTACATCCCCAATTCATAAACATTTTCTTTCCTTCTATTAAAAATGTTGCCAAAGAAAAAAAATCGTCCAATGATATTTTAAGCTCGGAAGCACAACAATATAAGAGATAATTATTGTATTATAAATTACTCACCCATTGTCTATTAATATAAGAAAAATAATATATTCCTCATTTTACCCGTGGCACTGGTTACGCTTTCGTCTCTCCATGTGTTTATGTGTAAGGACGATGTTGCTGTATTTAATAAAGTTATTTATAGAAATGTTATGGTTTTACTTGTATTTTCTTATAATACTATTAAAGTTTCATAATAAACTCTAATCTCAGATATTCTAAACAAAACAGGGTTAAGAACCAACCATGCATTTGTGTCAAATGTATCATCTTATACTAATAATAAAGCTGAAAAGTTTGTTTATTTGCTTGAACGCGTTAATCTCAGGAACTACGGGTCTGATTTGAAAAATTATTTCATGGTATAACTCATTTATTGAGAAAGGCTAAACTATATATCAACACGCTAAGACAAATAAAAGCGGGGCACCAATGAAGAATGTTTAGAAATCGGGGTTTTTTTTTAACTATTCCATGGTCGAACGGAAGAAGTCGCGGACAAAAGTTAATTCAAATATACTTGTGTTGCCGTGTTTAAAATTTCTTATAAAATATATCAACATGTTCCTAAATATTAATACATCGTAACATATCTCATGAAATCCCAAATTATTATATTTGTTTTCCATTTACCTTGTTCGCAATAACACCAAACCATATGGTTGGTGGCAGTCTATATTTTATGAAGGATTATGCAAAATATCATTATTTATGTCAAAATTCTTGGTAGGTTAGAGGCAAAGGCCTCTCATTTCAAAGACGTACTTACGTATTTTGGTTGGAAAACATACATTGCTTAGGCAGTTTATTTAATTTAGATAAATTACAAAATACCAAATCAGGCAATCCTTCTATTGATATGATAGTTTCCAGTAATTTTGCCGAGATAGTAATAGCAGAATTGGGCCCCTGGTGTTGAAAACGTCCATCAGCGACGGTACCCATTAGACAGGGTTCATTAGATGGGCCGTCTCGCTGTTTACCAGCCGCAGCTTCGCATTGATAAAAACAGGAAGGGGCCCATCCGAATAATTTGCCACGAAGAAGAAGTGATAACTTCTTATGGGAGGGTAAACCGCTTCGTTACGTAACGCGTTACGGCACCAGTTTGTCTGGCTTACATTTCTCTCACGGCGACAGCATTAGGCATAATGTAAATACACAAAATTCTAACATTCAAGAATTGTAACTAAGAATAAAATATATTTTAATCAATAAAAGATTTTTATTAATAAATAACCTTTCCTTACATTATCATATTAATATACATAGGCACACTCTAGATCATGGGTAGTAGCCATCCAGACAGGCAAAACTTACCTTCCTGTGGGTGTGGTTCTGTCGCCTCCAACGACAGGCCGCCGAGCCGCAAATATTGTAGAGACATTTGATCCCTCGGAACAATAGTAGCTTTAGTAATTAATTTGAGATTGACCCTAATTTACCCATAGATACAATATTACTCTATTATTTATATCAATAACACCAGCGAATATTATTTGGTACAACACAGATAGAACGCGCAGCAGTCAGATTTGGTTACACAAATCACTGACTTCTCTCGAGGAAAAATATCATCTATCTGACGCGAATCACACGATTCATTGACTTTATTAGGCGTAACGAATACTCCTGGCCCAAGGTTCCTGTTATTATTCCTGTCTAATTTCTTCTTGCAATGAAATATTTATTGCGTATAAATGAATTCTCGTTATTCGTTATAACCTTATTATGTTAATATTGTTAGGAGTGCGAGACTCGAATTAAAATGCCGTCGGAATTACTACATAATTTATTAGAACAATACAAACACGTATAACACAGGTACAAATGTATCTTTTTTTTAAATAACTGGACACAACCAGTACAAACTGCACGATCCAATAACACGCGTAAAGTCCGTCACTATATCGCTTATCGAATTTACTACACACGACTTGCTCGTATCGTAATCATCGCTTGACTGCCTCGTGCATCGTTTAATACTAAACTGCACAATACAACATCGACCGCATCGACCACGTGGACTGAAGTTTCTGAGAAACCGTAATCGGCACACCTGCGGCCATAAACACGTGCAATAACAATAGAATGTTTTTCTTAATTACACATTTTAAACACAAAGTAAGCAAAAGAAGTCCAAATGCGGGAAAAGTAATTAACCAGGTGTGCATTCACTTTGTCGGTATGTAACAATATTTATATAAGAATCAAATTATTCTAGACTTGTTTTATCTTGTCACTTCTCCTCCTAAAATAATGATATCACATAGCAAAGCAGTGTACATAAAATTGCAAGTAGACTTATTTTAAAAATATACGTTACTAGGATATTTTTTGCGACTTTGTTCACGCTTGACTTAAATTCCCACGGTGTTCTTGGGATAAAAACTACCGTAGTATTAAAAAAAGATTTTTTATGCATCAACTGCAAACCGCTCCGTTGAAAATTCCCACGGGATTCTCGGTTTAAAACAAAACGTACATTTTACTCCATAAATCAGTGAAAAATTAATATGGGAATTAATTTTTTTATGACCTAGCCATTTTAAATAATTCGCTGAAAAATCCCACGGGCGTGGGATATTATAAAAAATAGCGCAGATTTGAAGCCTAAAGATTTGCTGTCGATCAGCGTAAGCCGCATTGTAATCGGCCTCGTCATATTGAAACAGATAAGAAATTGAAAAAAAAAATAATCGTGCTGTCCGTCGTTTATATAGTGTATTTCAGTTTTTCTTAAGTCTTCAATGTAGACGGCATTTTTAGAATTTTATAATATCATAGATCATGTTCTTTAAAAGATGTGCTACAATGGAAATTAATTTGAATAAAATAATTTCAATTTGAGCCTATTTAGGACTCCACAATTAATTGTTAGACCTATTATCTTGTATGAATTTTCGTATCTTGTCCTAAATAAATTAAAATTTTGTATACCTATTTCTGAATAGAAATAAATGTATACAAGTATCGCTAGTTTTTGGATTCTTTAATTAATTCAACTCATAAGGGGCTGAAAAGAGGACAACCTCTTATACTTGTGATTACAGAAAATATGACAATCTTTTAATTTACGCGAGCGACGTCGCTGACAACAGCTAGTTATTTATAAACTAAACAACTGCCAGCTTTTCATACTAGCTGTAACGTAAACATTAATAAATTGTAATTTCATAGCATCAATTACCTGCTGTAAGAGTATTCCCAGAACAGGGTATAGAAGCTTTAATTTCGCTCGCATCTCGGGTTATGGTTATGTCATAAAAATCCCCTGTAAAATACCAAAGATAAACATCAGGTGTTAAAGTATGACGGGTTTTTTGAAATTATGACGGTGTTTTCTTATATTTAATAATCATCTTGGGTCTGTAGATTAGGCACCAAGGTCTATTTATTATAGAACCTACAGATATCAGTCAAAACCGACTGTAAATGCTCTTTATTCTAATTTTAATAATAGAATCTAAAATAGATATACAATTCAGAATGTATACCTTATGCTAGGGCTTTATCTGCGTTAGTGTTAATGTTTTTGGCTGTTGCCGAATTAGTCTTGTTTAAAGTGTTATTAAATAACGTCGTTAACATATTATAATGTAAATGTTTTAGTCAAAAATTGATATGCAGCCGCTTCTCGGAATGTATAAATTATTCTAGGTTTGACCAAGGCCTCTCGATAAAACCCGAAATAAATACTTGACTCAAAGTATTTTTAGTCAAAATTAGAAGTTGCTAACTTTTTAATCAAAGGTCGAACGTAAAATAATCTGTCTAGTCGATCCTAAAAACGACTAAGGCAGACTCGTTCAAACGTCAATTCTTACTGCACTTGTTACATGCTCAATGACTGTATAAATTAGTCTCTCCTAGGTTACACAAAAATTTGTTAAAGCCAGAAAAAGGTCATTCGTGTGGATTTTGAGTAAGACTTTATGTCAGACATTGACTAGTCAAACCAAGGAGCGCCAGAGCTTCAATATTTGACTATAACATAGACGTCAGTTGTCTGTCAATATTTAACGGTAATAACAATGTCATATCTTAAATTGCACATTATAACTGAAACACATTATATGCGTGAAACGGCATATACTTTGAGCGTTATCCCAAATGAAGTCGCACCATTAACATAAACAATTATTATAAAAGCTTTATGACAAATGAAAAACAGATATCAAATTAACTTTTTATAATAATAGTATTTATTCGCATTCTTTATGTCAAAAACATAATTACGTATTACAGTGGAAAAGCCGGATTAAATCTAAATATATCGCAAAATTCGAGATTCCTGTTCATGGTAATAACTTGTTAATGAGTTTCAGTACGTCAAGCCGCACAACCCTGGGAAGCCTTTTTTAATTGTATCTTGTCAAGAACGATTTGATTCTTAGAAAAAACGAATTATGTTTTCGTCAGTACTGATATGTTTTCTAAGAAACAAAATACGTATCACGGCATACTGTCGATAGATATCTTGATACGTATTTTATACGTATACACAATCTGTACCAATAGATATAGGTACAGATTGTGTATATGTATATCAGTTCACAAAAAACCATGGCTAGGCACGTGGCTTACCATTGTTGAAGGGGAATGGGTAGTATACCTGACACGCTTGTCCGAAGCGGACTTATTTATTTCATTATGTATACGTATAGAATAGAATACAACATGAGATAGTTGAACTCTATTACACACACACATCTTCAACAGAATGGGGATTGTTCACAAAAAATTACCCTCTGATTTTACATTTTTATTACGTAAAATAGGGTCTTTTAAGATACTAATTTGAATATATTTGTATTTTTTAGGGTTAGTTTTATTATAATTCAAATTTAAAATTATTTCTCCGGTGAAGTCATAAGGGAGAAGTTTACATTGATTTCTTTGCCTAGAAAACAAAAATAATAAAATTAAGTTTTATCTATCTATAATCATAGTAATGTGTGCTACTATTTAAATGTCACTGTCATTACTCATTACGTATCGTGATCATTTTAGTGTTTTTTGTCGCTAGGCTTATAATTTTTCGTGTTCAACCATTGTTATTTTCTATATCTATAGTTATCGTTAAATTTTTTAAAGTGTTCTTTAGGGAAAATCAATGTTACAGAATTTAAATCAAATAACGTACAGCTAGAATTTTTTTTAAAGCAGAAGGTGATGTCAGTAGCCTTAAGAACAGACGAGCGTGCATGACAAGAACTATGAATGTCAAAGAAGCATGTGAGGTATGTAAGAATAAGCCTAAATGGCGCTCTGTTGTTCGTGCCTACCCCGCAAGGGACCTGGCGTGAAGTTATGTATGTATGTAGAATTTTTTTACACCTGAAGCAGGCAAACAGGCAGACGGCCCACCTGATTGGATCTAGTAAGGTCAAATAAAGGTAAAACGCATTTCTTACAAAATACAAGAAGATCGTACAGTTTTTGGAATTTTAACTAGACAGAAATGATTAGGGACACTATTCCTCGAAATGGTTTTTCAAATAGCTAGATTGAAAAAAAGTGAACAATCCCAATTGTGCTGTTCAAGAATAATGCAGTACGCTTTCCCTCGAGTCTTCTTGCTACGTCTCACCGAGGGCACTCGCGCCAGAGTTAGAGTGAGGAGTGCGACCTTGTAAACTCTCGTTTATTCAGTAAGGGTTGCGAACATCGAGAATATGGACACGTGACAAATTACCGCAGCTGTTACCCTGTGCGCTATCAGTTATTAATGACGTGCAATTGTACACTACAAAAAAATTAGCTCAGCTTCGTTATTCCACATATCATAATAGTAATCAAGCCAAGTATCAAACATCTACGCGGTTAGAAAGCTTGCCCAGTTGCGCTATACCTATACGGAATTTCGCGAGAGGGAGAATGTATAGCAATACACTCGCATCGCCTCGCAAGGGGCGAGACCGAGACTAGCTCACAAAAACCGACTTTGAATGGAGAACAGACGAGGTGACGCGAGACAAAAGGAGACCATGTACACTCTCGCACCCGTCATGCCTCACGATGTCTCGAGGACAGTGTACAGGCGGCATTACATTAAAATTTAAAAGATGTGTGTTAAAAGCATGTTCTGAAGTAAAGTGGAAAAATACTGACAATAATATAACAATGATTTCTGCTTAATTAATGAGTAACTTTTAATAAACACCTTTTACATTTCTGGGTTGGCGGATTGGTAAATTTCACGCATTGATTGTGTCTATGTAGATGGTAGATGTTTCCTCGAGATGTTTTCCTTCACCATCAAGGTCGTGGTAATGGTAAACTGCATAATTCCCCGATCGGCATTATAGATCATGTCTTATGAATCACTCTCCCTGCCTTTCTTTGCCTGTAAATTTGGTAAATGAACTTTCTTTTAACTACTATCGTCTGGATGTCTGGGATCGGTCACAAAAGTGTCTGTTGTCACCTGTTACATAAAACGTAGTTTGCTTAGCTCGGGGATATACGTCGTATGTGTTCGTCTGCTGATAAAAAAAATGATTTTTTTTTCTCAAGTTTCAATGAAACTTGGGTAATTTAATTAATAGACATGTACTTGTACAGACATTACTAAATGATAAAAGAAACAAAATATTATTTATAAGAAAATAACATTTAAGTGGTAAACTAATATTTTGGAGTCTTGAATTATGATAATTAATTTTGACCCTTTTAATATCTGAACCCTAAACACTTTACGGTAATTATAGCTCTAACAATAAGTTGTAATTTTATATGGAAAATTAATAGAAAGAACAATAATTTAGAAATTTAGAAGCCGACCGTAAACTAGCTTAACGTATTGAAAATTTTACCTTCCATTATTCTAATCTGTCTATCTTTTTTTATACTATAATAAATCTGTAAATGGTTCGAGTTTATATAAAGCATTTTAAAATGTGAAAAAATCAAAGGGTATAATTTGGACCAGGAGATTCCAAATTATTTTAGAAGTTTTGTCTGTCTGTCTGTTACAGCATCACCTGAAAACTACTGAACGGATTTAAATGAAACTCGACATAAAGTTAGCTTATATCCTGGGGCGTAACTAAGAATATTTATTATCCCGATAAATAACGTCGTTTTCGTGGCATAGACGAAAATAGCGAAAAAAGATGATGCTATGATCGCATCTCTTTTGGAAACTTCTGAACGTATAGAATGAAACTAGACATAGTGCTGGCTTTTAACTCGAGTTAACACTTAGGCACATTTTATCCCGATCAATGAAGTCGTTTCCTTGGGAATAGACGGTTTAGCAAAATAGATGACGCTGTAATCCGTTTTCAATTCACTAACGTCTAATCTACGTCATTATTAACAACACAACAACATTTTTATCCGTGCAGGAACGGAGAAAGAATATAATTTCCTGCGGCCGGGCGGCCTGTCGTAAGAGGCGACAAAACAACCCACAGCCAGGTGGTGGGGCATTTGCCCGACTGGATGGCTATCACCCCTGGTCTACAGTATGTCGCCATAACAACCTTATGTTGTGATCCGGCATTAGTGACCAGGTTCCAGTCTCCCTTAAGAGGGCAGCAGCGCATTTGTAGCACCTTTGGTGTTGCTATTGTCCGTAGGCGATGGTAACCACTTTCCATCAAGTGGGCCGTTTGCCCACTTGATGGAAAGTGGTTACCATCGCCTGCTAAACTACCTTGCTGTCTGCTGAACTCCTGCAATAAAAAATAAAACAAAACACATGTCATTCATTGTATTACTTCAAATCAGGTTGGCTTCGACTCGCCTTTATGTTCTGCTACGCAGTCTGTGTGGACTATAATATATGGAATTCGTTTCTTAGTTATTATTATCTGTAAAAACTTTTAATTTTTATTGTATATTTACATAAGTATATAATAATAGTAAGTAGTCATCGGTAAACCTTCTGCGCACGGATTATACATGAAAGTTAGTAGACTCAATATCAAATTAAATTTTGTACACGCATATTTAGAAACACGAATAACGATGTTAATTCTATCATACAAAACACAAACTTAATTTCAGTCTTCAAAGGACTTTGCTGCGGTTATTATCAGATATTGAATTAATATTACTGAGGAGCTGTTTTCATATTACCTTTCAAAGGATAATATTGTAACGCTATATGGAATTACGATGTTTCAAATGGCGTTACGGGTGGAAATATGAGTTACTTACCGGATTCTATAGGCTGATATTCATCCCGCTCTATTGATATTTCTTTCCTTCATAATTATTTCATTTCTCTTATTTAGCTTTTGTATTACGTTGTTGCTTACTAGGTAAGTTACTTATATCTCATTTCAATGGGGTGGATTTGAGTGATGACCTAGGTGCATGCAGTGTTTACGTGGTTCTCCTTATCCTTATCTGTTAAATGTATATTTAACTTCCCACGAGGTAAAGGGGAAGGACAATATTTTGAGGAAACATGTATACCTGAATTTTAATGGGTAATACCTGATAATCTATTTTGGACAAGAGTGGCGGGTATATTGTTCGTCTTTTTATGTTTGCTTATAGGCAAACCGGCATCCGGGTCCACTTGATGGCAAGTGGCTATACCGTCGCTCATGGACATCTGTAACCCGAAAGGAGCTGATTCGTTGCCTACCCCGTTGAGACTTTAAAAATCTGCTTAAACCCTTTTTGTAGAGCTTTATATTGTAGCGCTCTGGCAAAACCGCAGGAATGAGCTCGTTCCATAGCTTGCTCACGTAACGTGTCACGTTTTACTTAAATACAGAAATTTAAGCCCAGAAATGGTACTTTTTACCTTTTTATCTTTTAAGTTGTGGTAGCGTAATGGCTAGCATGCGACCCTCACTCAAAGGGCGCGGGTTCGATCCTGGCCGGAACGCATGCACAATTTAGGCAGTTATCTGACGTAATGTGCTTGTTGTTACAATTACCACGTGGTAACAACGGTGAAGGAAATCATCGTAATGCAACCTGCACATCGAAACAGCCGATCTGTCCAACTTGTCAAGTCGCCTTGGACATGCGTGGTCGTCTGTCAGTTCCCCTATAGTGGGGGCCCAAGCCCAGCAGTGGGACGTTAATGGGCTGCTATTATTATAATTGTACTCTTAGGGTCTGATATTATACATAATGAATTTTTAATCCCAAACTATGTTAGATAGCGAAAAACACTCAAAGTAGTCTCAAGGCCGAATTTGACGAAATCTGAAATGGTGTCTTTATAATAAAACTATGTTTTAACGGTTTTAAGCGCGGTAACTTATTTGATATTTGTTATTCCGTCATTTCGGCTATTTTTCAGTGGCCGTGATCACGGAAGACAAAGGTGTCAAGTGTCAACGAGTATTGTTAAAGTTTTATTTAGCCTAGTGATCACGGCCACTGAAAAGTGGCTGAAACGTCGGAATAACCAAAATCTAATAAATAAATAAAATGAATCTTTTTATTTTTCCTCATTGACACTTGACATGGCCGAAGCGTCGGAATAATAAAATTTTAATAAATTACCGCACTTAAAACCGTTTTATTATGTTTACTAGTCGCGAAAACTTAACAAAATATTAAAGCCAATTTATTTTACAAAAATCTAATGATACCATTTTAGGTTTGTGATTCTTTTGAGTGTTTTTAGGGTTTTGCGCTGAAAGCCCACTTGAAAAAATCATTCTGTATAACAACCAATATTGTCCCAAGCAATGTCAGGCTGCAAGACATATTATTTTAAACACAATTGTCAATGGTCTAATCTTCAACCCTGAAAATCACCATACTATTTATTATATATATAATAGCAGCCCATAAATGTCCCACTGCTGGGCTCGGGCCTCACATTATAGAACGAACAGTATACCCGGCACGCTTGTCCAAGGGGGCTTGAAAGGTTTGACATATCGGTTATCTCTATGTGCAACATCAAGATGTTTTCCTTCACCGTTGTTAGCACTTGGTAATTGTAACAATACGCACATTAGATCAGAAAAGTCACTAAGTGGTGCATACGTTCCGGCCAGGATCGAACCCGTGACTTACGTATTACGCTCCAACGACTTTTTCACTGCCATGCTATTTATGTGTTTCTATTTGGGGGTCATATTTAAAATGAAACAAGTCAAGTATATTTTCTCACTTATTTATTCAATGTGTGCACAATTAACAAGTAGCTCTGAAATATTTATACATCTTACAAAATAGTTTTAAGTTACAGGTTACATTCATTATTCGATATATACGCGTGCGGTTGAGAGTCCATAAATTAAGTGGGTGTAATTAATGACGTTTGTCTGTTGCCACTCACAGCTCATTTGTTCCACTCAAACATAATAGAAAGGTCAGGCTTATAGATTATTCATTGTAGACCTATTAAGTTCGTAAATGGTATTTGACCTCAAATTACATACTGTTACATACTCTTCCATAGCAGACACATATATGAGTGGTGCGTAGGTTGTTAATAGATTGCTGCTGTTTAAAAAATATTTATTTTACTAAGAGTTTTAGAAATATGACAATAAACTGTGCATATTACATATTATAATAATTACTTCGGTTTTTAAAGGTCCATTTATACCCAAATATTTCCGCTCCGATATGGTTTAGAGAAATGTGCCCATAGTAACTATTGATGGCTTATTGATATTCTTTCATAATGTACAAGTTTCATTAGTAGCCTCGAAAATTAAAAACGACGTCAATAAACCCAAACCACTTTCTAAGCCTAATGCTTAAAATTAATATTGTAATGTTTAATCCGTATAGGTTTCTTTAGGTTGACATTTGTTTAGTAAATTTGTGTAAGGGTTTTTCAGGCACCAGACAAAAGTTATTCATGGAATACAATAACATGGCAAAAATTGAATGGAGAGTTGCATGAATAGTACCTACTGTTGAATTGTTTCACTTTTAAATTCAGTCGGGTTTATAATTTATCCGTCTGGTAATTCTATCTTATGCCTGAAAAACTATTTACGAATATTAAAGTTACTAATAAATAATATCTGACCACAAAAACACTACTACGCATGGGCTCGGATTTGTTTGTTTTGGGATAATACACGATTCACTCAAAACGCTTCTTCAGCACGAATTAACAACCTACACAGATTGATGTAATAATAGTAATTGGATAAGATTTTGTCCACGCTTAGCGTGAAATTCCCGGGGGACTAAGTACTGCAGTATTTAAAAATGAATGTAAGCTATCGTTTTAATAAAAACTATGTCGGAATAGACGAATAGCCGAATATGTTAGAACCGCTCCCGGGAAAATTCTAGCAGAATTCTCGAGATAAAAAATTCTTTTTTTGTTTTTAAGTGAATCCCGAACAAACAGACATGAAATCTAAAAACTTTGCATATTGTTTTCCAAAAATTACAAAAACTGTATTTATAATAATTGAGGCAACCCGAATTACGAATTCGAGATTTAGTTACTAGATAATTAAACCCGATTTTAAGTGAATTCAAGTTAATTACAGTTTACCACACAATTAAAAGGTCTTAGACAATGTTAGCTGTCTAACTGTACAGATAATGAATGACACACGTCTAGAGTGCTCAAAACTAACTTGAAAATAATTTATGATGTTCGAAATTTGTTCATTACAATGAAAAAGATTAAGACGAGATTTTGATTCTGCGTTTTTATATTGTGTTGTTTATGAAGTTCCAGAAAGGTCTTTGAGGACATTACAGTATCAGTGATTCTCCTGGCTTTGCATATGCAAATCACTGAGAGAAAATATGCCTATATACAACTTTCTATCGGTGGCTGGTATCTCTGTTTGCCCATTTTAGGGGAAGAAAAATTATAATCGTGCACATCACCATTGTCGCTTTCAGGGTGTTAAATCCCTAGCCCCCTTTAACAGTAAATCTCAATAGCTCAGACCTTTTTGTTCCCATACATGTCCTATAACAGTTCTATAGAGCTTGTCTTTGGGCGAATATTTACATAGTTTATACAGCGATAATCGCCGGCCAATGTCATACATACCATAGATTAAATTGTTGAAAAGACCTTTACGTGTTTGCTTGTCCATCAACCCCATATAAGCCTTTGAAAACTCTGTACTATTTTTATTGCCTGTGGTCTTAAAAAGCATGCCATATATATTAAGTTTGATTATATTTCTACTATGTTCTTGTTCAACTTAACTATACACATTCAATTCTAGTTGATTATTTCATTTACACGATGAAAGGTATATTTTTTGCAATACATTATTTTATTAGACTTCATTTGTAGACAAGAAATAAACAATGAAACCTTTTACAGGTTTTCCATTTTACCAGTTACCTAAATATCTATATTACAATTTAATATAGCCAGCCGCCATGAAATGTATACGAAATATTCAGGTCATTCATACCACTCATACCACCCGTATATACAAATGTGAAAGTAACTATCTTTGCATGATTTGTTTCTTCTTCACAGCTTTTGAAAATATTTAATTATTACATAATTTAGTGGATTGTTGTAGTTTGACCCAGAAAATAAGATAGGTAAGCTAGAGCTTACCTATCTTGTGTTTATGTACATACTCTAGTGTTCCGTGTACGTAAACAATATTGTATATAAAATTACTTTCAGTTTAAAATATTTATCAAAGCAGTAGTCTCTAGGCACTACCACCCAACAAAGGTTATGACAATAGAATTTACTTTCATCCACATTTGTATAACTTTAGTTCATATATATTCACTCTACGTCGCGTTGCATGGCGGTAGTTTGGAAGCAAAATGTACATAATTATTTGGGAACAACTGCCTGTTTCATCGATAATTCAAATATGCGATCATTCAACTAATCGGTAATAGAATAGACTAAATGATACAAATGTGAATACTGCCATAATATATTACTCGTTTTCTTGTCTATTTAAAACTATGGAAATAGTATTCTCATAAAAAAAAAACTGAAATTTTTTGAACTAAAATGAATTTTATTACCATTATGGGTGCTTATGAAAGGTTTAATATATGATTTTATTTATACATTTCGTAACGGCATTTATATAAGTTTAAAACCTTACGAATGTGACTACATATATATTATTATATTTACAGAACCGAAATTTAGTATTTCTATTGTATGTAAACATTAATTTTACCTTAAATCTACATGTAACCTGGAAGCACACAGAAATATATAGATAGATACATTAGTTACATTTATGTTATTTTTTTTTCAAATATCATATCCTTTACATTAATTAAGCTTTTATACATGCGTAAAACATTTTTATCAAATATATTAAAAACTTACGAACGCATACGTAATCAATAAAATCAAAAGTCTATTTATGAAATAATTTTTTTATTAATTATTTTGATCTGCTGTACTATTAAAGTGTAGGTATAATCTCTTTACATAAATCGCAAATCGTCAATCGCGGGAGTTCGAGTCCTTGCGCTTCTGTTTGTTATGTTTAAACAAACCATCACGCGATGTCGCGTTATGTTTAAATATCATATTTTTTTAGTACATAATGAATAACAGTATTTTATACATTAGTGGGTAATATTTATTAACTCAGGAATATCATAAATATCTTTGTTGTTTTAAAATTTTGTTACTATTAGTAATACAATTTTACAATAAACAAATTTCTTATCATTAAAGGTTTTCTCAGAAACATAAATATCAAAAAAGTTTTTGTCCTAAATTTAAAAATTATTTCTAGATTATAATGTATAAATATTTTTTATGTTTCTTTGGGTTCTGTTATACCTCAAACCTTTTATCAAGTTACAAAAGGACTTTATTGAATAACGAAGTACATATTATCAACATGTAATTATATACGTATTGTATAATGGATACTCATTATTTCATATCTAATTTCATACGCAAGTTGTACTTTTGTTGAACAGAATTCAAAGCCAAATTGGCATAATGAGAGACATGTTAGATAGTATTGTTTTCAGAATATCTAATAGATCCTACAAAAGAAAAAACTTTTTTGCTGAATAAGAAATATGTTGAAGTGACTCATATAATTATCTAGTAATAAAAAATAGTTTTATTAATGTAAACTATTACATTATTAAAACTATTATATCTTCCACTATTATGATATCTTTCAGGCCACAACAACTCCAAGCTTGTGTCACTGGCAATACAGAGCAGCCACCGACGATATTTTCCAAATATTTCCTGTGACTTCTATATATTGGACTACATATCCTATATGGGCATTAATGAGCATTCCGTGATCACAATTAAATTTCGAAATTAATGTATGCTTGTTTATAACAGTTCTGTATATATTTCGTGTCATTTTAAAATTAAAAGCATATAAATCCTATTTGACATACATGATTATTTATATATATCCGAAGTCCTGTAAGTTAAAATTTATATGAAGTATTAGAAATACGAAAGTAAAATCGATAAACAATTTGTACTAGTGATGTAACGAATGTCGAACTTTTTACATTCGCGAATTCGAATACGAATTCGTTTGAAATACAACGTATATTCTTTTAATAAAATAGAGATTACAAATGTAATATTGGAACCAAAGGTTATGAATATTAAACATTATAATATATAATTTTCTCCTTTTCCCGTAGCCGTTGGATGCTTTGTATATGGAATTATCATTCCATATCAATTTCCTCATCCTTTTTATAATACATACAACAAAAATTCGCAATGTTTCTTGTGAATACGAATGTCATAAAGCACGCGAGTATTCGCGAATGCGAATGGCACTGCGGGTAGTCGTCACAACACTAGCGTGTACACAATGTTAAAAATAAAAAGTTAATAAAAACACATTCACAATAATTTTTCAATCTGAGTTTTAAATTATTTACATATTGGAAATTCTACTTACAATACCTTTAACTTAGCCCAAAGTAATCAAACAACTTTCAGTAAATACATTACGAGCGAAATTCCCAAAGTGGTTTTATCGCCCTCAACGCCTGACTCGAGCATTAAAATCAAATTTGTGCTCGTTCAAGAAAATAATGTACCTATATACCATATCAAAAACACTATACTTACAACGTACATTAACGTTCAATTTGCTGTAATGTTATCAGCAAGCCATTTATTGTCACCCAGTCCTTCGTATTTGTAGGTAGATAATAGATAACATTGTCTTAAAATTAGTGCAAACAAATTTCAAAAAGAAATGTAAACGTATAATAAAACTATAGAGGTCGAATGTCTGTACAAGAAAAAAATTATAAAAACCGAGTCATGTGTAAGAAGTTAAATAGAACTAGTTTTTTTTGTTTGTCTGTTTGTACGGGCTAATCTCCAAAACGACTGGACTTATTTAAATGATTTTTTTATGGTGGTAGCTTATATCCCTGGTCAACATATAGCATATTCTGATCCCGAAAAATTAGAGTTTCCGAGGGATAGTTAAAAAACCACACCACGCGGACGAAGTCGCGGGCATCAGCTAGTACATAATATTGTTACAACCTAACTATATATATATAGTTAAAATATCATAGAAGAATGCTGGGCATGATTATATCTGGGTCCCAATTCTGTTATTAAAATAGTGCCAAACACTGACAAAATACTACTACTAGTGTCAAACAGTGGTCGACCACTGGCTGGCGTTTTATTCAAAAACAAATTATGACTCCAATGTTCGACAATTCTGGTACTATTGTAATAGCAGAACTGTGGCTCAGTACATTAATGGGTTTTCTCGACAGTTTCCCAGGTTCACTAGATGCCGCTTGTACCGATTCATTGTAATTTTATGTACGTAATGCTGATATTAAATATATTGAATTGAATCAACTTGTTTCAATGGTGCAGAACTGAAATGACACCATAGTTTTCAATGATTCAATGATCATTCAATTCTATATTGATATATTTTGATTAATTTGGCTGATTCATCCAAATTAAAAAAAAACAGAAAAGAACAATGTCTTACTGTTGTATAGCAGTCGCGGAAACTCACTGGTTTACTTTTTTATTGAAATTTAAAACTTTATGTAAATTTATTACGGATTTTTATTTTGGTTACCTCTAAAACTATGTTTTAAATAATTAAGAAAGTCTTGTTAGTTGAAAGTTTTAGTGATGATATTCTTTGTATAAAACGAGAGAAACATATTTCCGTGGTGCCCTATGGTTAAATGAGAATGATAGACTGTTTCGTAGCTAAGTTTTTTATTGGATGATTGTCGTTCTTATGGTGTGGCTTCATCTGGGACAAATTTAAAAGTATAGGCCGTTTCACGCAGATGTGGGCAGATGGGTGTGATGCACAATTTGAGATGCGACATTTCTGACGACGTTAAATATTGACAGATAACGTATGTACATATATACACTAATGTGGCTAATGGCTATACGTTAACGACGTCATTTTTAACGCTTTAAATAAAAGTCATTCTTCCATAGCATAAATTTTAACACTAACGCAGATGAAGCCCCACCCAGCATTAGCATTCATTCTTCCATGATAAGAACTAATTTTAGTTTAAATAACACAAATAGTTTATATCGTACAATTAGCCCAATAATTTCCTTTTAATAAGGTTTTTAGTTTCTATAGTTCATCCGTTTTATTATAAGTTAGATAACCCCAAGTAATTGGGATATGGTGAAAGAAAAGAGAGAGAGAGAGAGTTCATCGTCACATCGAAAAGGTACGTATCCATTTAGCAGTGTGTTTATTGATTTCAAAATCGAATGATTTAAAACACTATGAATTTGTCCAAACTAACAGGCCAGTATTTAGGAACGTAATATACAAGATATGTACTAAATGTTTATATATTATAATTACCTGATATCTACCTATTAATACGTGACATATTTCGAGCAATCGTCTGCATACCTGGTCCTCTCATTTCCTATGTTGTCGGGGATATGTTTCGATACCTAATCAACACTATACACATATAATACATGTTTTGTTTAGCACTATTCAGTTCACGTTATTGGTGTACACGAGCCCTCATAACACTTGAGTCCCGGTTCACAAGTCCCACTGAAACCACCGCAGTCTTCGCCTAAAGTTCTCGCACATACTTTGCAGCATCTAGAACAAAATAACTGTTATTTTTATATTGTTACATAGCTTATATATAATCTTAGAACTATGCCTGATAGTATTTTTATAATTTTATTTTGATCTCAGTGATAGCAAATCTTATCAGAATTTGATCAGCGAGTATTGTTAGTATATTTTTTTCTTATATTGTGTGTGTGTGTGTGTGTGTGTGTTTACTTATATTGTATAAGTATCTTGATCATATCTTCAGGGCCAAAACGAAAATTGTAAAAAGTGTAATTGAGTACCGAGCCTAATTTTGATCCAAGCTAAATCTGCAATAATATTTAAAGAAAAAAAATTGTCTTCAAACTAAAAAGCAGTCATCTAAAAGTCAATGCGAAGTAAAATATAAAATTACTATATTTTTCCAATTTGTATTTGTTTTTTTTATGTTTTAATTGGCCCAGACTTTAAGATGTTATAGAAAATATTTATTTTTTGCGTTTTAGTTTGAAGTCGCTTTTGCTTTTCTTAAAACGAAATTTTAGTCACCCAAATATTTGCATAGCTTTACAAATAATATATAAAGTGTCTGTAAAAATTGTGCTTTTGGCACGTGTATATAAGTTTGCCTTTCGGTGACTGTAGGCGCTCTTCAACAAGGGTGGCCTCGATTTTCCTGGAATCCACTTATCAGATTCTGACTTGGTGTCAATGCGATCATGTCAGGAGTATGCTTTTTTGTGTAAATAAAATCAAATTGCTCCACAATTGATGGAGAAATCAGTAACAAACATACAAAAAATACTGTCGAATTCAAAACCTCCTTTCGATTCGGAAGTCGGTTAATAATGAATTTATTCATCCATTTGTAAAATATATTAATTCTGACAAAACAGATCCATAAGTAATAATATCGCACTAATTATAAGTAATAATAATAATAAGTGCGATATTATCGCACGATCGTAGCATAATGTTGCAAGTAGGGACTCAATTCTGTAACGTGATAAAATTCAAATCACTACTGAAAGGTCTATAGAACTTAAATATTCCAGTATGTTCTAAAAATAAATAATTTCTTAATCTTTTACATTTAATATAGCAGAATTTATGTGTAGACGTAACATTAAAACGTTTATGAAAGTTATAAACCTGCGCAGGTTATGAGAGCATTTTGTTTGTTATCCAACATTGAGTTGTACAACAGTTTAATTAAAGCTTTTAAATGTAGAACCAAGTGTCTACATTGTATGTAATACATGCGTTGATATTACAAAATATGTATGTACACACAATACATGAACTTTTATCATCCTATAAATATGTTTAAGATATCGAAGGACGGCTATTGTAAAAATAGCATCCGCTCGTCTGAAATAAAGCACTCTTTATCGATAACACTGACCTTGCACAATTAAATATAGTTTAATATGTTTTTTTTTGGGGCATTGACTATTTAATAGTAATTAAAATTAAACTACACTACGAAAAAAATTAAAAATTAAATACTATTATAAACAGATTTACAAGTAAAAAATGTAGTCCAGATCCTGCCGGTGGGGGCGTTCACAAAATGCTGGCCGCATTCCCACGTTGTATGGCAACGCTGATTCGTTGTCCTAAATATAAGCCAGTCCGGTCACGTGAGAACTTCGTCCAATTGCCTTGAAAGGTTTCGATAAAGTTGATAAGCCTTAGTTCCCCATGGCTCCAAAGTCTCCCAGAAATTTATTTTTGACATGGTAGGGCCATGTCATGTTAAGACCTGTAATCAAGATAATGATTCCAGATCATTATCTTGATTACAGGTCTTAAGGCCATCTCGATCGGTATGATGCCACGATCTCATAGGCTACCGGCTTGACACGGTTGGCCTTGAACTAATCGCCTTTACTACGATGAGTGAGAGATTCGTTGCCCCATTGCCCTCTCCTACATCCAATCTTCCTTTTTCATTCCTCTGTCTCATCCGCTTTATTCCCAACGTTGGCTCTGCCCTTGATGTGAAAACGGCTATAAGCGACAATCACCACTATCAATTTTGTGGACCGTGTACCCATTTGCGAGCTCCGTGATACGAAAAAGTTTATTTAGTTTTAGTGTTCAATAGATGATTATCTACCTATCTGAATAGAATATTCAAATAAAAAAATCCAATTTTATTTAGTTTTAGTATTTAATTTTAAAAATAATTTATGAATTAAATCCATAGATGAAGATGAAAAACACGTTTATGAATAACAAAGCATATATATATATAAAACAAAAAAAATCAGTCTGAATTTAGAATACAATGGAGTAATGTGTATTTAAGATTATAATACTATAAAATCCAATGCGCTTTGTTTTTTTTTTTGTCTTGTATATCATTTTCAATTACTAATAAATTTATCAATTCAGTTGACAATTTCCATTGCAGCTTGTGATAATATTTTAGAAGCCTAAAGTCTGATAACTTTTATCAAATCTATTTGCCTACTCTTATATTAAGTTATACTCTAATTATAGATTTCATGAAGAAAATACAGTCACTCATCAGAAATTGGATTCAGACTACTTTGCTAATTGATTTCTCAGTTTCAAATACCACGGAAGACAATTTCTACAAGCCATGTAGATATATTATCTGCGGCACTCCAAGTTTTGACAACATCACGAGGCCAAAATGATTACGCAGAGCTATGAGACTTCGCGCACACATCATCGGTCCCAATAGGGTGAGCACCAGTTCCTTCTTTCCGATGCTTCCGTTCTATCGTGCCATACCGCCTCTCCGCGTTTCTCCTGAAACTAGGCGGACAGTAGCACAGCACTACCTGCTACCAACCACTGCATTTAAATGCTAGATAAAGTAGCATCCTGCAATTTAGTAAGGCTATTTAAAACACTGCTGTCAAGCATTTCAATACCTTATTATGCAAAATCCGGGAAAGATTACTCCGAAAGGATTTACTAATGTTATCACGAATTTTTCGTATTTCAATTTAATTGGCTAAAATATATGACGAATTTTTATGGAACTGAATGAATCAAATCTCTATAACTGGAAATAAAACTATAAAAGTAGATTAATACCTGCATGGGTCCCAAACAACGATGCCCATTCCGGGACACCCGCTGGGCTCGAGTGCCTCGCATTCCCTGGGGTTGCACACGCAGTCCCACCCACGCACAGCCCCAGCTACCAGCACCACCGCCACCATCGCCAACCACCGGCTGCTCATACTTGCACTCACATCACACATGAGCACGAGTCCACTACACTTTTATACTGTCCTAGTAACATCGTACCACATTTGAACGAAGATATTCTTTAATAGTCTGTTGTCATTCTGGAACAAAGAAAGATACAATTGAAAATTTCTTCTGTCTCATACATTCATATTATCAACCCTGTTTCCCATGGCGATAAGCAGAGACATTGGATCTCCACATTGTCCATTTGCCATGATCCTGACAATAGTTTATCTGCTTTAATTAATCTCTTCATAGATGCATGAGCAATGGTTATTACTGGACCATGATGAAATAATATAACACTTCTATAATTTCATCATGGTATGTATGTCACGATCTACTAACGCAAAATCTCCCATTCACACCGCTGTCATAAGTTTGTTTTGTGATTTTACTTTCATCCATCTCAGTACTATATAGTATAATCTGAGTATATCAGATTATATTTAATCTCCTTCTAAATAATTCGTCAGTTCCTTGACTGCATTTTTACATTCTCATCATCTCATCTCATCATACATGCCCACTTCTTCGACGAAAACGGGCAGCGCGAGCGGGATTACTTGTTTACATATCGTAGACATACATAAAACACCTAATTACAACGTTCTATGCGATAAATTATTATCATTCACCCTCTTCCATGACGGTGCTTATTCCTTACATGATGTTAACTATTTAAAACATTAAAATAATTAAACTTTGAATACTTTGACTTACTACTCACGGGCGAGCGCGAGGGGATTCTAGGAGCAGCATGTAAACACTCACTTCATAGACGTAATATTTATAGAGCGAGCAGCAGCAGCGAATGGTCATGCCATACGGCGCTGACACGTGGACATTGACATTCAAAGTCGCTTAATAAAGACGCTCAAAGAGCAGGCTATGTTAGGTGTTTCTCTTGTTAATAGAATCATAAATGAGGGTATCCGTAAAAGAATGAATGTAATCGACATAGCTCCCATAAAAGTCACATAGATTAATGCAGTCTTGACTTAGAAGTTTCAAGATCTATAAAAGTATTCCATATTTCTTACTCTTTTATTATGCAATGCTGTCTAAATATGAAGTTGAATATTAATGATTTTAATATAATAATCCTATCAAGCGATTGCGTTTATAGTGAGAAAAAGTTTACAACTTTTCTCCTTGGTTTTCCGTTTAATAATCCTTGGCAAAAAATGAGACTTACACGCTACATTATGCTTTGGTATACAGGCTGTGTTTATGTTCTCCATATCAGCTGATTTGATTATTGACAAAGGTAATTGATTTTCAAAAATCTAATGATACGTACGACGTATGATTTTAGATTTCGTCAAATCGGTCGCGAGACTATATTGCTTTCTATTTCGTATATTCTAGGAGTTGTCCCTAAAGGCCCACTTGAATAAATTTGCCTAAACATATTATATATTATCACACTTGTTTCCCATAGGGGCCGGCAGAAATAAAGGCTGGAGACCTGTTAACTCTGTATGCCCATAGCGAAAGATCTTACATTTCATCTTTTTAATTTTTTTATTGCAGGAGTTCAGCAGACAGGAAGACAGCTCGCTTGATGGAAAGCGGTCAGCATCGCCTATGGACTTTTGCAACACCAAAGGTGCTACAAATACGCTGCTGCTCTCTTAAGGGAGACTGGTCACTAATGCCGGAACACAACACAAGATTGTTTTGATGGCTAAACCAGGGGTGGTCGCTATCCAGTCGAGCAAATACCCTACCACCTGGCTGTGGGTTGTTTTGTCGCCTTTTACGACAGGCTGCTCGGCCGCAGGAATTCATCTACATTCATTCAATCATTACGTACACTTGTTTCGATAATTTATAAAAATTTTATAATTCGTATATTTTTTTTTTTATAAATTACATACTATTGAATACAATGTAAGAAAACTTAACTTATTTGTATTGTATTCTACCCATAGTCCCTCAAGACTATAAGTAGAATACTGAGCCCAGGATTATATTCGTATATTAACTAGATATTAAAGTTCGCTTGATATTTCAAGTAAATATTTTATTCGAATAAACTGAAACAGAATTTCCCATGAATATTAAATTATTATTTGAATAACTTGAAAGTGTTCAAAGATCAACGTTAGTTAACTTGTAACTAAGGCTTGCGAATAGAATAAATACAATTATAATACATTTTGCCGTCAAGTTGTTTGTTGCTATATTTTCGATATTAAGTTCTTTGTTGCTCTATATTGCGATGTTGGTATAGAATATAAAAATCGGCTAAGTGCATATCGATTTACACACAGTAAATTACATAGCGCGCAATGTATAATAGCGTTATGTGTGTAAATACGTATTGTAAACATAAATGTATGTATGTGAATATATGTGTATGTGTATCGTATGTTTAACTATTTATATTTTAATTATTCTAATGTTATACATTAAGAGTGTTTGCGACGTCACTTGGTAGAAAAATATGCCGCATGATATTTTTGGTTTTCTGGCTAAGATGATGAATATGTGCGCGTTGTGGTGTCAGTTGCCATACATTGACGGCGCGGCAAGTCTAGTGTATATTAATTGTGCGCCTTGGGCGCTACCAAGATTGTTATGGCAGCTGTTTCAAATATCCATAGGAGACGATAAGCACTTACCATTGGGTGGGCTATCTACCTGTCTGCTATACTCCAGGGATAATAAATTAAACAATCCAAATTATAACTTAACCTATAATAATATGACTTTTGCATGAATAAAACTGTTAAATTGTGTCACTTTTAAATTTGGCTAGGCTATAATTAATTTCACTGATAACTTTTATTTGATGATTGAAACTTCGGCCCCATTATAGTGTAATCGATTTTACGACGAATATTTCGCTCCATTACCACTACAATAGTGACAATTTGTCCCCAATTGTACTGTTGCAGAGCTTGATTGACTCAAGCCTTGAGGGGTACCGTCTCGGCAGTAATCGATTTGCTGTATTGCAGCTGTAGTAGTACTTCGAAGACTCACAACTTTGAAGTTTTAATTACAAATGTAGTAAATGCAAACTTTTACGTGCAAACAGACCATGTTAATCATTAAAGCCAACATTAGGGTTAAAGAATGACTAAACAGATATACAATGCAAAAGTGGATGGATGCAGAAGTCGCGGAAGGCCACGACACACCTTCCATGATCAAATTGATCGTGTATTAGCAGAAGGTGATGTCAGGAGCCTTAAGAATAGACGAGCGTGCATGACAAGAGCTATGAATGTCAAAGAAGCAAGTGAGGTGTGTAAGAATAAGCCTGTATGGCACTCTGTTGTTCGTGCCTACCCCGCAAGGGACCTGGCGTGAAGTTATGTATGTATGTATGTATGTATTTGTGGTACTTCTAATTTCCATTTTTATAAAGACGGTTTGTCTCTTATTTGAACAAAACCAAGGGGTTTTCGTTGGTCGATAGGGCCGTATGTGGGTTGCGGGAGATTCTTTGTTCATGTCACATAATAAACATAATTACAACATTTTTAATGTTAGATTCAGTAGTTAATGCTAACTTCGCTAATATGCGTATCGGTGTTCGCAACCATCATGTCTAAAACAGTTCAAATTAGAGAAGGTAAAAAAATGTTGTATGTTGTAGATCTGGAACTGAATAATACAGACGAAACTACGATTAAGCTTATTTCAATCTTTAAACACTAACCAACCAAAAGTATATGATATATTTTATCAATAAAAAGATAGACATAGATAATACATAGCTCTGAAAAAGTGAAAATTCTGCTCTAACAGCGTTTTATAAAGTAGAAAAGAATGTGTACGTCACTTGCAATTGAATGGAATGAACTATGCAGGAAACTGGGCAGTAATACGTTCGAAAGATTTCAAACAATGCGAAACGATAAAATCAAGAGCTCGCTATCGGGAGATAAATGGCTCAATAGTGAGGGAAGTTCGACTTGGCAGCCGTAATGACCGCAGGGACTCTAATAAAAATCTGGGCTGATGAACTGCAGAAGCGAATCGAATTCCTGGTGATATTTCAACAGAATAATACGGTCAGCAAAAGCATTTGTTCAAAGACTTGACAATACAATGTTAGCATACAATGAAATGGCTGGAATTCTATTTTATTTTATTTTATTTGGGTGGATAACAGCTGAAGTCTTACAAACTAAAGTTTTACAAACTAACATTACAGAGATGACTAAAGAACAGCTATTCATAAACCTCTACAGATGGCAGGGAAATAAAAATAAAGTAAACATACAGTAATTTTAGAAGAAGATAACAATAATATGAAAATTTTGTGACCAGAAAACTTATTATTATTATTATTAAAATAGGCTTTGATTAAATTCGCATTTACGAATGCTAGACAATCCACAAACAAGTCAATGTCTACATAAATCGACTTGCTGAGTTTGTTGAATTCATTCACTGTTCTAACAAAAAATTAGTGGCGTCTAAAGGCTGTACGTGTCAAGAGTGAATGAAGCAGTTTTCTAGGGAGTACAAGACTGGGAGTACAAGGAACATACAAATGTAGTTTCTCGATAAGACTAGCACAGTCAATTTTGGACTGAGCAATTTTGACCAAGAAACGTATATCAGAAATATTCCTTGGAATTTTGAGGGGCAGAACATGGAATAGGGTACAGCGCTCAATATAATCTTGACGCAGTATTTTGAATTTAAAATTGATGAATCGAGTGATTTTTTTTGGATGTGCTCAAATCTATCAGAGTGAACTTCGAAACATGGAATCCAAATTGGCTTTCATATTCAAGGTGACTACGGACAAAGACACAATATTTTGATAAACAAGGTTGTGGATATATAGTACAACTAATAAAAAGAGTTGAAAAAGGGAACCTTAAGGTAGTTTGGATACGTACAGAGAATGAATGAATAAAAGGAGACTGAAGAAACAAGTTTTGACAACAATTGGTAACAGCTGGTAAACCATGATCGAATCGCAGATGTTTTGCAGAATGGTTATGTAAATAGCACCTATAATATGAAGAGATGAAGCAAATGTGTATGACATGACTTTCGTATCAAATGGAGATCCATCGTCTCTATCTACGCCTATAGGAAAGAGGTTTGATCATATGCTTATACTCGTATTTAAATGACGGTTGCACGTTACCAATACGTATATATTACCACGCTTATTTGCTATAGGATATGAAGATATTCTGAAAGCAATTATGTATTTAAATAAGGGCGTGGTAAATATTATAAATTATATCAGAAATATAATATTCCATATATTATACAGTACGAGGAAACGTTACGCGTATTATAATATCGTTATTATCGAAGTTAGATCCACCCGCGTAGTTACGAGTATATTAAACTAACATTTATAATTTGAAATTGCGTAAGTTGAAGCGCAAATATATCATTTCTAAGATACAATATTAAGCTTAATATTCAGTACCAATTTCCTTGTATACTCTATAGGTATTTACTTAATTAACTTATTTAAATGTGTTACCAACAACTCATTATTGTGTGAATCCATGACAGGACTGAACAGTATTTACGAAATCTCTCCATTTTGGTATTTTGTAGGGATGAGTTTAATAGTGTTACGTGTTGGGGGTTCCGGTTTTGGAAGGAAACATTGATCTAGGAGAATATGCTTTTACTTCTAAAGTCTCAAAGTCCGAGATAAAACTACACTTCACGATAGTCACGAATGTAAAGATAACACAAACCTGCTCATAGACTTCTTTTCCGTTATCCGATGTACATCGCTTAACTCGCGGCTACTATTTTTTTATAGTAAATAACTATATTTATAGTAAAGTTAGAATAACTCACAAATACCATTCCCATTTGGATTGCGTGTAAATTGTAATATTATCGAAACACGTTCGAAGGCCATCGATCGTGCGCACAGTCAGCAGTCTCACGGGGCGAGGCTACCTTGAAGTAAAACAATACACCTCGTGTATTTAAACAATCTTTAGGAGACGTACTGTACTCACGTAGGTATACATATATGCGAGCACGCGGGGTCAGGCAGTGCCCTTAAAGGAAATTTCACTCTTCAGTTTTATAGAATGACCAAGTAGTATCTTGAAGATCATTAAATTTCTTTTTCCTGTGATAGTGCTGCTGTTATCCTTGTGTGATCGAATGGAGTTGTGGATGGAGTCGAAACTAATACGAGATGAATATCCATCCATAATAGTGTGGCACTGCGCCAATCATCGTTTGAAACTAGCAGTAAATGAAACGATCAAATGTGTCGGAGAAATTAGTAAATTCAATTCACGTTTTATTTCCTACGATATTGTTTTCAAACAATAAACATTTACATCGATTGTTTTCCTCAAAGCAAGGGGTGGGGACGGGTACAAAAAATTATGGACATATTACAACTTTTGAGAATTAGCGTGCCCCCAAAAAAGTAGTGACAAAAAAAGACCTGCTTATATGTATCTATCTGTATATTTAGTTAGTATAATTCATACCAGTTTATAAGATTGAAAGTGTTTGTTTGAATATTTAACTTTTTTTTAGTGATTTATGGATTTATTAAAGTGAATAGTCTGCATAAAGGTGTATGGTATGAAAGGTGTAACCGAGGTGTAACTTTTAAGGTGTGTTTGGTAAAGGTTACTTTCATATTTGAAGGAGAATAGATATCATATATAGGTATAGAATAGGAATAGGTATAGAATAGTAACAGGTATAGAAGTTGTTAACATTTTAAGGAGCAAATAGCGAGCTTACTACAAAACTACCCACCCCTACATATGCTTCTTTTACACCACTTGGTCTAAATTTCGACTTTTGAATGTGCAAGATATTATAAATCAGTTTAATGTAAGATAGAATAAATTAATAAAAGGTACGATGGGGCTGACATAACCGTTTAGGTTTAAAGCCCCTTTAAAATATAAGAATAAAAAAAAAGATATTATAAAGCTGGTGGCGCCATCTCCACTACAATAACACTAGAAATGACAGTCGTCTAGTAAAAAAATCTCTAAAATGATCTTAAATCCGTAACAAGTAGGTAGATAGTGATGGACAAAAAACGTTTTTTGTCTTTTTGTTATTTAAAGCACCTACTTATGTTTATTTTAGACCGAATCAGCCAACAACTGGAAATATTCTTTAAAACTTTTAATGTCATACCTAAAAATTTGATAACTGATATATGTAAATTACATAATTGTATATGAATATACAGTATATGAATTTGCAATCAACAAGAGTCTGTCTTGTTTAGTACAGGAGTTCCTACGGCCACCTTCCGACTCAATCATCAGATCAGCTTCATGCTACCATATTATTGCATTGTCTTGCGATATATGTATGTGTGCAAAAATTCAGCTCAATCGGAAACCGGGAAGTTGGTCAAATGTAACTTGCATACATATTTAAATACATACATAGATAGGTATAACCCCTGCAAGTTAAATAAAAGCTTGTAATAATATATATTTATCTTTAATGTATAGTTTCGTCGCCAGCCATTCGTAGTCCACTGCTGTACGTAGGACTCCCAAGACGTCGCCCATAAAGTAGTTTAAGTATGTTTATTTAATTTATGAAGTAACTAGCTGTCCCGGCAGACGTCGTCCTGCCCGGAAAAGCTTCGATCGATATGCCAACAGCAGCGACACCTACCACCGGGTCCAATTGTGAACCAACTCCGAAACCTTCTTTGACTCATGCACAAACTTAACTTTCTTAAAGATCATCACATGATCAAATGTACCAGTTTACGATTCTATTAAGGACATACAGACAAACATTCATTTTTATATATAAGAAGATTTAATTATGTGTTTTAACCTATACACCTACATCTAGAAATGATTGCTTTGAGCAATAACGCCGCCTATTGTTTTTACCATGACAATATTGTGTTCGTACATTTTTTTAAATTGTTTATTTAGTAAACAATAAAGTTTTATCTTCAACTATAATAAAGGATAACGTAGTATACGTTATCCTTCATAATAAACCTTAGTAAGTGAATTAACGACGATAAATTGCCCCCAATGTTGGAATAGACGGACAATTTCAGATCATCTCTAAAAGGGGTTGAAATATTGTGCCCTCCGGAAATATCAAATTAGTAAAGGAAACCGGGTTATACTCCAACCGCTTATTTATAAGGCCGGAGACGCATCAATAAACTTCATTTAACGCTGTAACTTGCAAGATGGAGGCTGGACGATGGTCATTTGTTTTCGCATAGCTGTTCGGTTGCCAATAATTTCAGGGCGGTTGAAGATTGATGTTATACCGTGCATTTATATATCTTCCGCCATTAACGAATAGTTACATTACCTATATACATACTATTACTTGCGAAGTAGAGCTACGCACTTAAGATTGCAAGAAAAGTATTTTTTCAAGTAACCGCTTTTATTGTTTTACACGCGATTCGTTCTTGCAGGATTGCCCGTTCATGCACAACTAACGATACAGTGTCCCAACGATGATCAGCTTACTCACAATATCGTTGCTGATATTGCGAAGACCACCTTCTGCTACTACGGTGCTCACCTCCAAATTTACCACGCGTAGCTCACTTCTGGATCTCCTCTTAAACTACACTGAACTCCTCCATCACTGACTTTCCCACTAAACTCTTAGTATACCTTAGTCAAAACTTAAATATTAATGAATAAATATAAAAATCACATCAAGCCATATTTACAAAAAGAGGAAGGAGGTTATGGGAGTTGCCTACTTTTGTATATACGGGTTAGGTACCTTTTCCAAAATGATTCAGTTTACTTCAGTTCATAGTATTATCTATGCTTCAGTTCACACCCGCACTCGATAGTAAATACTACTCTGAAGTATTATTTAACTATATTAATACACGCTGCTACAAAGTACAACCAAACTACTTACTACATACACATTATACTTTTTATTTATCAAATCAGAAATAAACATGAAAATTTAAATGATGAACTTCTTGCCTCTGCTTCTATTTCTAATTTAAGAATGACTGTGTAAATTTATTATATATTCAAATTTTTGTCATTATGCATCATGGCTCCTTACCTTACTCGTTTCTTACCACCCAATTTTAAGGACGGAAAAGTACCAACGACCCTCCTTCAAAATATAACTCAGGAACAGTTCACGAGTGTTTGGCCCAGTTAGTATATTTACCGACTTGTATACCCTTACCGCCCAATTAAAATGAATTGTAATCCCTTGTTACGCCTTCAAGTTGTTTACTGTCGATGTTCTAAGAATCCCTTTAATGTTATTATACGCTCAGTATAGACATGCAAAATCGTTGGAAATTGGTATTTTTCGTTTTGGCCTTATTTAACATTTGGACATATATATCAAGTAAATAAGGTAGGTGTGTTATTACCTAAGGATATGAATAAATAGCCAAGAATTAAGATTGTTAAAGGTCTTCTTGGTAAGGTTGCCTGTCTAAATGTGTTCCACCGTGTTTACAACGGGGAGTGCTATTATGTAATTTGACTCGCTGGCGATTGGGAATTTAACAACATGTCCTGGACACTTGGAAGTTATCCACCGTCCGTTGCGCTCACTCCATCATGCTATACGTATGTAAGTTGTGGAATAAACTAAGTCCATTTCACGGTTTTCCCAATATGCTACATAAATATAGCGATTTATTTATTACTAATCCACAAAATATTAAAAGAGTCCTGGTGAAGCATTGGTCTGAATATTAACAGGCTGCATTCAATAGGTCAGTCAGTTTTAAAATAATTTATTTTATTTTTAAATATAGATAGATAGACAACACTTTAATAACACCATTACAGAAAACTTACGAACTAGTATTAATATAATTGGGTACAAAGGGCGGTCTTATCGCTGAAAAGCTCTCTACTCCAGACAACGCGTGGCAAGAATATTCTGATTAGGAGTGGCGATGGAGACATACATAATTATTGTACGATTACTTACATTTTAATAATAAATATACTATATATACAAATATACACATAAGTTATATACATATACAAGATATGGTGATAATATGCAACTATTTAAACATATAAATATATGCAACATAATATCTATCTATCTATCTTTTAAATTCCTCTTTTAAATTTAATTAATAGAAAGCAAAGTATTGACTAGCAAGTATTATACTCGTAAATATCTATATCTGGAAACAATTAAATGGTTATAGATTTTTTGTAGTATGTACTTAATTGTAAACCGTTTGTTTCCCGAATAAAATAAGAAGTCTCAATGAAGTAAGCAACGCATCGGTTCCAATAGTCTCTATTGTAAATGGGCGACTGCACCCACTTGGTATATTATATTAACAATAACATAGTTCTTAAGTATGCCCTGATCGTACTTTTACGTAAGATATTCTGTGGTATTCACTGTTACTGTTTTAACTCTCATTCTCATCAAATGTCCCTACTTTCTTTCCTCCTTCTTGTCAAATGATTTTTATATTCTAAACTATATAATAATAATACAATATTTAGTATCTACTGCTATAAGGGCCAGAGCAGAATTTTTTACTCTTATGATTATATATCAAATTCTTCTGTGCGTTTAAATATGACTGAACTTCTAAACGGCATAACTGATATTTTGTGTTCAGGTTTCATAACTGGTTTAGAATTAGATTCACAATTAGACTAGTAAGTGGCGCTACAATTGGATTCTAAATTTTATTTCTTCAGAGAAGGACAGCAAGTTTAATTATATTTTTAATCCCCACCAAACTTGCAAGTTCTAACAAGATAGGTATCATTGCCGCAAATCACGGAGCTTTGTTCGAAACATAAGTGTATTAACATAATATTCCAGTATCGATGTGCCACCTAGTTTCACCAACAATCTACACCAAGTCATAAAGTGCTAATCACAGCTGTTTGCACATCGCCTCGTCAGCTCATTAGTTCGTGTGGAACCGAGGTTAAGCGAGGCATTGTTCGCACTATGATGAAGTTTCAGGAGTGTAATTTATGGTACAAATATTCATGATACTGCAATACTGTTGAAGTCATAAAAATATGTACCAGTATATAGGTCAGCTCAACTTCGTTCGCGTAGATTAAAAATAGTCAATCGCTAAGAAGATAACATAAGTTGAAAGGTCCTTTTTCACCACCTTAGGGGTAGAATTTCTAAAATTCCTTTTTTATGATCCGTTCCCCTATACGTAAGGTATAGGTATAAGGGGGATTGTCTTGCCTATCTTTACTATCTCTCCTGAATTTCGATATTATTTTTATGGAGCTTATGACAAATTTTGACTGATAGTAAGTCAAATGAACGGTTTGTAAAATACAGAAACCGACCATAAGTCGCACTTACGATTTAGAAGAACCAACACCCAAATTTTAACAACCCTAGCTCCAGTAATTGGTGCTGTGTGTTGATGTATACTGATATATCAAATGCATTGCAGTGGGGTAAGTAAATATATAAGTATTATTGGGCCCGGCAGGTGTTAGCGTGCCCTGAAAAATAAAATAAAAACTGAAAACCGATGGCAGCGCCACCTACCGGCTTCAATTGTGAATCTAAGCTAGCCGGGGACACATTCAAACATACACAAATCATTTCACCAAAATCGGTCCAGGGATTTAGGAGGACCTCAGTGACAAACACACGCACAGAGGATTTTTTTATATAAAGATAAGATTGTAAAGAAAGAAAGAACAATATTTATTGTCACGATTAAAATTAAATGCACACACATAAAACACAGGGATTTTTACTAACAAATTGATAGTTTCAGAAATGTATGTATAAAATTCATGGCAATGAGGCTGGAAACTCGGCATTATGCTGTGTTAGGAGCTAACACAGCGCTGATTTTCCGTTCCAGCCTCCATCCAACCAGAATCCACCCAAACAACCAATTCTGTTTACTTTCATGGAACTTGCATCATTTTAAAACAGTGTAATAATAACTTTTATATACTTATATATTAGGGTGGTCGTTAAAAATTAAATTTCTTGCGACGCCCCCTAAAAAGCTTCCTTTTAATGAAAAAACTCTGGGATTTTTTTTTTAATTTTTTCAAGTCAAGACAACACGTGCCTCAAGACGATTCAAGTTAATTTTTGGGTAATATCAAGTTTTTTCAGGAAACTTCTTCATACTTAGAAGTAATAATTATTTTATGATTGGAAAAGTTTTAACAACGAAATACCTTCCGTATTATCATTCTCAGTGATGAAATTCAAATTATAGTTTCAGAAAAAGTTTAAAATTCTTCGTGATTCAAGCTTATCTTTCAATTTTTCTTATATTTTTAGTTTTAACTTGAATCGTCTTGAGGCACGTGATGTCTTGACTTGAAAAAATTATAAAAAAATCCCAATGTTTTTTCATTAAAAGGAAGTTTTTTAGGGGGCGTCGCAAGAAATTTAATTTTTAACGACCACCCTATTATATATATTAATTCAAACTAAATAATTGTACATACTACTGAGCTAGGTCTGTATCTTCTTACACAGCAATATGCTAAGTGCCAACATCGTTTATTGAATAGCGGCAACTACAAACATATTTTTATCTCGCCGATTTTATAATTTGTCTATGTCGCGTTTATTTGCAAACGTTCTCTTTCTTTTTTCTTTCTTTGTCTGTACAACTGAAGCCATTCGTAAACTTACAGTAATATTAGACCTCTTAGTATGCACACCCTTATAAACATCCCTTTAAAATCAAAAACAAAACCCTTTTTCAGAACTCAAACTGTTGAAATGTTAAATGTAGCGTGAAAGTTGCTAACTTAACCTCAAGGCTCGTCGACCAGAATTAATCTGAAGTAGGTAGGATATTGTTATTTAGGCAGAGTCGAATCTATTATCCATGTAATGGTTTTAGCAAATTGCTGATAGAGAAACTTGTTCCGCAATAAATAGACGCGATTTGTTAGACGCGCGTTCCGGGTAAAGAAGGTAGGCAAGGGCGGGGAGTTGAAATTTAAAGGGTTTACCCTGGAACGTGTTAGTTTAAATTCTTGAAATTTGTTTGTTGGTAAATTTCTACACGCAACTATAAAACTAAATGATGTCGAGTATGAGGGCGGGCATATACATATCAACAACTTTAGTACAACCTGGAGGATTGCAGACAAGCTGGCAATACCTGGAGCAAACCTGCGTTTCTCCAGGAATATCTTAAGACTCACTCGCTCCCGGCTGAGAGTTATTAGTGCAGACAGCGAACATGGCAATTTTAATAGACATCATTTCAATATAGGAATCACCCTGTGCAGAGCATGCCTGGAGGCAGAAGAAAAAGCCGCCCATATCCTGCTTGAATGCGGAGAGGTGGCCCAATACAGGACGAAGTATCTGGACATAGGTAGACAGCATCCGAGAAGTCTTCAGCAACGTCAAG
Organism: Dendrolimus punctatus; assembly: GCA_012273795.1. Classification (NCBI taxonomy): domain Eukaryota; kingdom Metazoa; phylum Arthropoda; class Insecta; order Lepidoptera; family Lasiocampidae; genus Dendrolimus; species Dendrolimus punctatus. The sequence goes on along the minus strand of CM022535.1, from coordinate 16,364,341 downwards.
AAACTGGTAGACTTCCTGGAGGAGCAGGGCTGGAGTAAACCCTCATCTACCCTCACAAGCAAAATAGGCGCTATGTCGTCAAGTTTAAACAGAAGAAAAAGAAGAAGAAGGCAGGTATTTAGACAATTTACTACGTTTTTGATGGTAAAATCGCTTAGGCAGCTCTTCTAACGTGCACTGAAGGCCTAAAGCAGCTCTGATCACAAATTCATCCAACCACCTTCCGTCAGGTAGGTTTTCTACCTTTTTAGCAGCTTCGCAATAAAAAGATATTTACGCTCGTCAATTAAGCGATTCCCTTAAATCAGCTGCTTACAATTACTAGGTACTTTTAAGCAGCCTGTCCACTACGACTCTTAACCTCCGCCGCCCGGATCACGGATTTCGAGGACGTCCGCCAGACACGGCTGAAGGACAAAAGATCTCTTTTACACAGGAAAATCTCTCGACAAGCTTATATAGTTAGAAAATTGTAATAAAAATACATACGAGTTCTTCAAAGGTATCTCTTCCATTTTTAAGGTCATTCCAAAAAAGAATAATTTAAATAAAAGCTATTTATTATAAAAATATACCCGAAAGGCGCAATTTAGAAAACTTTATACTGTATTTAATTTAATACTTTTGTATGTATGTACCTATTTATCGGACTGAATAAATTGAATTAAAAATGTTGTTTTAATATTAATTTATTAATCTTGTGTTAATATTAGTAAATACTAATATTTTTATAAATGACAAACAGGCAGACGACCCATTTAATGGCTTAAAGGGGTTACCGTTGCTTATAGACATGCAACACCATAACACCAAGAGCGCAGCCAATGCGTTTTCAGGCTCCTCTTTCTTAGGGCAGGAAAGAGGGTGCTTTTGTCTTTTTTTCTCTATTCTTTTTTAAAATTCTTATACTAATACATCTGTTGCTTCGTCTATTATGTTTACTTATTTCTAATATATGTATTCAATTTTCTAATATATGTAGTCCTATTTTGCTACAGGATACATTGAAAATATTTTTCTTCTTAATATTTTTACTATCTTACTAGATAGTAAGATAGTAAATTAAGTTTTTCAACATAAATATATGATATATGTTGAAAAAAGTTAACTTAATACCATAAGCTATAACTGTAACTACTTTGTATTAACTTACCACTAATGCATACAGGAGTGTGTTAAATTAAACACTCGTTATTACACATTACTTATTTTATTCCTCTTTATTAGCTTTTTAACTGTGAATACCGCGAAATGTAAAAATTTAAGCCTCTAGGATGGAATAGGAAGGACGGGGTATAGGGGATGGAAAAGGGAAGATGGGATAAGTAGAGGGGGTAATGGCAATTCCACGGACTTCCCCCTCCCCCATTGGTGAAGAGGGCACCCTCCACCGAGAATGCCGTGTGAGAAAGCCAGGCATCGGGGTGTCACAGATGTAGCATTTGTGGTCCAGTTCCTGTGATACCCCAAAAAACTTATAGGAGAGGAGCGCGGATTGGGTTAGTGGGTAGTCTGACAGCCAACATCTCCGTGTCCTCGGAGGCCACGTTGGGAATACGGCCGTTAGGGAATATCACACATCCCTCGTTGTATCCCTCTGGACCCGAGGATGGTGTCCCAAGAAAAGACATTCCCTGCGTCTATCAAACAGAAAAAGGGGGAGCAGGGGAAGTTGGACAAAACAGGATTAGCTAAAGCTACCGTTTTTAGTGTTAAAGTATCGATAAATATATTTTGATATGTAATAAAGATTTACAAATACAAACAAACAGTTTATACAGACTAATGCTTTTACTGTGTAATAAATTCAATATATTGCGCTCCTTTTATAAATTCGATTTTATGTTGTACTCTACGTTAATAAACATTAATCACTTTGTATTTATTAATTGATCTATTGAATTAATTGTGTCTATTAATTTGAGCAAATTGAAAACATCTCTCCAGTTCGTATTGGTAAAAGGGTAAATTCATCTAAATTTTGTATTAATATTCAGACCAAAAACTTCAAATAGATTAGTTTTTTTATATTTATATAATCGAATACAATAAAAGAGAATTTAACTTATTCATATTGTATTCTACATAGACCCTCAAAGCTATAAGTAGAATACTGAGTGCAGTCTTCTATGGATGAGGTGCCCAGAATTTTTATTGGTATATAAAAAAATGATAGAATTTTTTATTTATAAACCTTCAGTGAAAGATCATCTAACTGGTGGTGAAAATTGCTTAAAATCAGTTGCGTGGTTTAGGATGAGTTAGCGGATATTCCCCCCCGCCGCTGACGTTGCTGAGTGCGCGAGGCGGCGGGGGGAGGAGGAAGGAGAGGGAGGGGTGATGGCGCAGGAGCAATCCTTCGCAGCCTCCCCCTTCCCCCCTATCGCGAAGGCCCCCCCCTGCCGCTGACGCTGCTGAATGCGCGAGGCGGTGGGGGGAGGAGGAAGGAGAGGGAGGGGTGATGGCGCAGGAGTAATCCTTCGCAGCCTCCCTCTCCCGGCGGCAGCGGGCGTCGAGGTCTGGGGGATCCAAATAGACCTCCGTCCGCACTAATGCCGCGAGAGGGCGCGAGAGGCAGCCGCGCGTCCCTCTCAGGGCCGGGGAAACACTATTCCCCGGCCCGCACACAGGAGAGCCCGCCTCTGCTTATGAGGCGGCCAGCCGCTGCCGGGGTCGCGGGTTAAGCTCGCGCACATACCGTGACCCCGGCGCTAGGCGGAAAGAAGGCTCCCATGGGGTTTTAGTGGGTATACCGGCAGCCGGTCGTATTGGAACCGGCGTCGGGGAGCCCCACACACCGGCCGCGCATGATCCCCCGCGCGGCTGACGGTGCGGTAACGCATTTCCCCATGTAAAAAAAAAAAAAAAGTTAGCGGATATACCTACAGACAGACGCGGAAAGTTACTTGATTATATACTATGCAGAGAAGATAAAACAGAATATAAACAAGTATACAAAAACTTTACCTAATTAATTGATGCTTATTAGTTACATATATTGCATTCTATCTATAGCCCCTTAAGACTATAAGTAGAATACTAAGCCTAGGTTATCAAACGTCCGAGAAGGCCGATTACGTTACCGCACTGAATCATCATACTGATCAATTTACCGAAGTAGTAACCAGCCCGCTGTTCCCCTAAAGAGTCGAGGCATTTAAGACCTCTTTGTAGAGGCTCGTGACCTCAGGACCCCACGTTTCAAGCAACAGAACAGCAAGCGAAATAAACAAATATTTTTCACTGGGGGTTGTATATTTTCGTTGCTTGAATAGTTGTATTCAAGTCTTGTCCCCGCCAAACTGGCTTAATCTAACCGTGTTTAGTCGACAGGATGCAGAAAACGTTTCTTCGAATATTGTGTCCTATACCAGAGGCTTGACACGGCGACAAGAACTTAAAGTAATTTTTAATGCATTTTGTAGCCAAATAACAAAAGTAGGGGACATTGGTAATCTAAATGAAATTCTTTATCGTGCGTGAAATGATAATTATACACTTGACCGATTTTTCTTCAATATCAAAATAAAAGTAACGATTTGCAATAAAAGCCCCTAAATTTTTTAATGAATTCCCTGAGAGACTCCGAAGTAAATTCGATTATTGTTCAAAATAACGAGAAAGTATGCAAAAGGCGAAAACTTTGGGAAAGTTCCACTCTAATGTTATAACTTTCATAATATCAACGAACGTGAGTTTCCGTGTGATTTATGTGAACAAAAGTTGTTAGGATGGAATCTTGAATATTATTTTATTATAAAATGCCTCTTACTCAACTTTTTATATCAAGGTAAAAATGCTTTGAGCAGACTTTACTGCCTAAAGTACATATCGAGAGCTTCATTATAAATGGGCGTACAGAAAAAAGTGCAGTTTTATACAAGGGACAAAATTTCGAATAAAACAAAACTAGTTGATTGTAAAATGCTGAAATTTTGTTGCTTACTAAGCAACAAAAAAATGGCATTTTTGCGTATACGCCTATATATTATGAAGCCCTCGATATACAGTAATATTTACACTTATAGCAAATAGTAAGGTATTGTGCGATTTACGTTGTATAGTGGATATTCAGTAGAACACCCACATCACAGAAGCCAGGATTGAGTTGGCTATATAACGCTAAAGAAAATATTAAATCAAACACTCCATATCTCAAAAGCTAGTAAAAAGCTCCTGATCAAATAAATTCTTATTGTCTTTAAGCTCGCTCAGGTATTTTTTTTATCTTATTCACTAAAAAACCACTAACACACAAAAAACATATCTATATTAACTTTAATATGAATTATTCATAAAAAAATTTAAGGTGCACAACACTTTATAACTTAATACAAGACATACATAATGTTTTTTATAATATTGTGGCGAATGATGGTGGAACCGTCTAGTTAGTTTTAGAACTTTTGGAAAAGACCAGAACAATCTAGAAGTAAAAGACAAGGACGGATATATTTAGAAAGAGATAGACGATAAACAAAAGAAAGAGATAGATAGATGTTAGAAAGAGATATACGACAAAAGAAAGAATGAGATAGATAGATATTAGAAAGGGATAGATGTATAAACGAAAGTTCCCGAACAGAAGGTTCGGGAAGGAAGAGACAGAGATAGATAGATGGGTTCTAGAAAATTCTTCCGGGTATATAAACAGCGTAAGGCGCGCCTACCGGGTAGTTTAAAGTTGAATTCAGTACAAGACGGTGAAACGACAAGTGCGATACTAAAGAGTTATTAGAGAAGGTTAATAGAGGACAGAGACAAATTAAGTGGTGAATTTAGTGACAAGTTTGGTGGACAGATACGTTAAAGAGGTGTGTAGCGTAGTTCGAGAGAAGAACCAGACGCGAGCTACACGTGATAATATTGGAGGTGGTCCGCGCAATATCGGCGACGGTATTGAGGGTGTGAAACTTATTATTGGGACTGTGCATCGTTGGTCGTGCGTATAGGGGCAACCCTGCAGAGAGGCACTACGTGCAGCTGAGTAAGTCAATAAAAGCTTTTAAATTATAACTGGTGTTTTCTTCCAATCCATAAGTGCGTACCCCCGCTCGCACGTAACAATATTAAAGTCTGGAACTTTCTCGCATGGTAGAAAAGGAAATTTTAATTGGGAGAACGAAATATTATTCAGATCAGATCAGGTTCCAATATCCCTTAAGAGAGCAGCAGCGCATTTGTAGCACCTTTAGTGTTTTAAATTTCCATAGGTGATAGTAACCACTACCAATCAGGTGGGCCGTCTGCTTGTCTGCTGAACGCATGCAATAAATAAAATAAAATAAAAGCAATTGAACAAATTGTAGAATCCAATCCAGAACAAAATAAAGAAAACTGAAATAGAACACGAGTAGCAATAAATTCGGTCGAGGCCCAACACAAGCAGGCCCAGGCATTAAGCCAAATGGGTCATCAAATAATTTTCACCAATTTCCAATTCAATATATTCAACTCCGAAACGCCTATTAGTAAGTTGGGAACTCGCAAGTTTCGCTTGTTCCGCTTCATTGTTTGTGTTGTTTGAATTTGATATGTGTATTATGAACTAGCTGTGCCCGGGACTTCTTTAACATGAAACTTCGATTATATTCTCGAGTATTCTACACCTTGGAAGATACATTATTGTTACAACCGAAGAAGACCATTTGACACCTAAAGTTAATTACCTTTTCGGCATTTGAACTTCTTTTGTTTACTTCGTGTTTACAATTTGTAATTAGAAAACAACGTATTGTATATTGTAATCCTTTATGGTAGACATTAGCCAGCTTTGCTTCTTGGAAATTATTGGTACGCGGTCGAGTATTGTGTAGCTTAGTATAAAGGAATGCCCGAACGGAGGGGTAAGGCAGTCTAGCGATAGGCACAAGCGTGACAAGACGTGTGTACATTCGATAAGCTATATAGTGACGAACTTTTCACGTGTTATTAATTTTTACCTGCGTTTGTAACAATATCAACGTTATATAGATAATAAAATAGTTCCGGCGAAATTTGTTTTGTTTTTTTTTATTGCTGCAAATTAACACTGACGACAATCTACGTGGTACGTTACCATTGTCTATGAACATTTGCAAAACTAAAAATGCTGGGAATGTACTGTCGACCTCGTGTCAACCACTCACTGCCCGTGGAACAAAAAATATGTCAGATTATGACAGCGTCTACGTCCCTTTGTCAACTTTACAGGCATAATGGGAGGCATAGTGACGGACCAGTGAAGTGTCGATGTTTATACTATACAAATGTATTTAATGTTATTGATAAGTGACACTACCGCCACATATCTCTCCCTAGAGCACCGATGGTATATGGCACCGCAAGCAGCGAGTGTTTAACACAAGTATAGTGTTTAACACAAATATAGTGTTTCTAATATGTAATTTTGCTCAGTAAAAAGCTAAGGCAGGGTTTCGTCTACTTTGCCATTAGAATTATTGAAAAAGCGGTCAAAAGAAACGCCAGTAAGTGACGCTGCGAACATCTTAATATATATAAATCATGATGTTTGTCCGCGATGGACTCCTAAACTACACAACCGATTTTAATCAAATTTGCACACCGTGTGCAGTTTGATCCAACTTGAAAGATAGGATAGTTTTTATACCGTTGGAACCGGTAGGTGGCGCTGAGATCGGGTTCTAGAATCCTCTTAACAACGGGAAGCGATTTTGTTTTTGTGTGTTTGAGTGGGTCCCCGGATGGTTTAAATCCACAATTTGAACCGGTAGGTGGCGCTGGGATCGGGTCATAGATTTTTATTTTTTCAGAGCAGGACAACGTCTGCCGGGGCCGCTAGTATTATTATATATGTATCTTTAGCGTTTAAGAAATAGTATCATCATCATCACTACATAGTATAAAACAAAGTCGCCTTTTCTGTCCCTATATCCCTATGTGCGCTTAAATCTTTAAAACTACCCAACGAATTTTGATGTGGTTTTTTCCAATAGATAGAGTGATTCAAGAGGAAGGTTTATATGTATAATACTAAGGCAACATTGCTAATTTTAGAGGTTTCTATGTAGTGATGCCCGTGCAAAGTCGGAGCGGGCCGCTATGTTTTTATATTGCACCCGTGCGAAGCCGGGGCGGGTCGCTAGTTAAGTATAAATGTAACCAACCCTTAGTTTATAATTGAAAGCGTATAAATATATAGAAACGAATAAAAATGTAAAAACTGAAATAGAATAAGACAGTATAATAGAATAAGATATACAAATAAAGAACCCCATTTCCCGTGTTATAGTTATAATAAAATAAATAATAAAAAGAAAATAAAGAACCTCTTTCTTGACTAATGATGGAGAAGCCGAATTAATAAAAAAATATATTATCTTTCTCCTTCTTGCAGAACAATAAGGAGAGGAAAAAAAACTATAGAGTAGTTAACGCTAAGTATAAGTACAATTTATTACTTATTATTCACAATCGTCTAATAATCCACTGACCCAAATATTTTGAGTAGGTCAACCAAAAGCTTATTGGATTTCTTCACGAAATTTTATTTTATGGACAAATATTTAGAACATAACACGTTGACTTTCCATGTGTCGGCCCGAGGTAAAGGAGAGTAATGTTTTCTTTTAATTAATTTCTTAACAGTTTTACCAAATTCCTAGCCAAGTCGTTAAGACAATGATTTTTGTCAAAGATTTTACACATTATAATTGGTATATTTATTTCAAAACTAAAAGATACATATTAGTCACTTATTAAAGTAAGTTAATTAATAAGAGTAATTAGTGCTATTTGAGAAAATGATAAATTATTATTTACAGTGTAATTTTGATATCAATTTTTACGTTGATTTTTATACTTAAATAAAAATTCTTTTTTAATGTGTAGAGCAATAATGTCCAAAAAGTTTGTATTTCATTCCAAATGAGTTTTAATCCTGGTAGAAAACTATTTTTGATTGTGCCTGGTGTAATTACTATGGACCTGGTATATTTGGAAACGATGGACAACAACGTGATGAAACCTGCATCTTGATTTAGTACGGGTGTATTGCGCTATGACGTTATAATTGTAACGAGTCAAATAGCTTATTAATTATTTTTAAACAGCATTTAAAATATATTAATCATCGACATAAATTCAATTTAGGAGACCCGCTAATTGGTTTTATATTAAGCTGATAGGATAAACCGTCCATTCTCTAAAAAACCTTTTTTTAGAGAATGAATCAGAACACAACAGAAATTTATGGGCCTATATTGTTTCTGTACTTTTTTCCAATTTTGAAAGTATCTATCGACTGTTGTTCGAAAATGAATATAAGAGTTATAAAGTCATGTAATTTTTTTAAACAATAGGAAATTAGAATTATAATACTCCTTCGCTATGCAGACTGTGTTCCTTTGGAACTCTTTGCCCACTGACGTCAGAAAGGCCAATTCTTTTGCCATATTTAAAAATTTACTTTGGAATCATTATTTAAGTCTTACACAATAATGTATATGCTATAGTTTATTATACTTTTGACTGTAATCTGCTGTCCATGTATGTCATTTTTATTTATTTTTTCTTTGATTGTATTAAATAATAATTATAGATAATTTAAGAATTCCTTTTAAGTCAGGTTGCCTGGAAGAGATCTTTTAGCGATAAGGGCGCCTTTTGTTTTACCAAGTAACTATTGTCTTGTTGTGCATTTTTTTGTAATTTTTGTTATGGTGAACAATAAAGTGTTGTTGTTGTATAATGTACCGTCAATATACCATAGCTTAAGAAATAATAATTTAGAAAGAAAGAAAGACTTTATTTGCTAGGAAAGCGGCGACAATACATGGACGTAGAAATAATGTATACATACATTTTTATGATTAAATTCGCGATTTGTTTTACATCGCATTTCCTACAAATGAGGTCGGCAACTCAGCATAAAGCTGTGTTGGAGTTCCTTCTAGCACAGCGCTGATTTTCACTGCCGACCCCGCCTCATTAATTAATATTTGACCCATCATACCATCCACCATCATAACATCCATCACCCATCATACAATTGTCATAAATACATACATGTTATCAGACTTGTTTCTATCTATGATTGCAAGAAGAGAGTATGGATTCACTTGCAACGATCCTGACAAACATTTTTCGCCTTATCTACATTCATTATTCTCTACATACATGCAAATTTTTGAGGTGCTTTTTACTGCTGCTATTTGATCAGAGTATGTACGTCGTGGTCTACTAGCACCAACTCTACCATTCACAATGTTATCATATTATTCTTTTGTGATTCCACTTTCATTTATCCTCTTTACACGATTAAACCACTTTAACATTCATTTTTATACTCTTATTAAATAAATCCTGCTTTCAATCCACAATATTCTCTTATCACACTGTCCCTTGCCATTCAACATAATCTCACATGTACTCCTCAAATCTCTATTTCAACAGCGTTTATCCTACATTCATTCAAGTATTATTTAGGACTTATATTACCTCGGGTTTAGTAGGACAAATGTTTTACAATATCTTTTGTGTAATTTAGTAATTAAATTAACTGTTTTCAACGTTAAAATAACAAAGAACCTTTGTAAGGTTGTTACAGTCATAATAACAGATGAAATAACAACGCTCATTTGAAATAGCTTATATCTTAATACAAGCTTAGTTAAAGCTTTAATCGTTTATTAAATTACTATGTGAATGTATGTTCCGTTTGTTCTCATAGAGATTATCATTTAGAACATTTGCAAACACTAGAATGCTTGGAACCGTTTTGGGTATTAATATCTTATTAAACATTTAAGAGTATAACAGATACTATAATATTCGCAGTTTCAAGAAAAGTGTCGTTAGGAGTCCAACGAAGCGAGACACTTTCTTTTGGCTCCCGATCCATTTTGGCAAAAATGAAACCATTGTAAAATCGTAATATCCATACACATGATATAGATTATATATATATTAAAATAATTTTTCTCAAAAAACCAGTGCATCCATAGGCATATTTTGTCTGACTAGATGGTTCAACTGATGGAAAGGTCACCGCCACCTATAGAAGTTGGCAACACCAAATGTAGCGCTGATGCGGTCCTCGTCTCTAAGTAATTTACTGACGCCCTTCTTAAAAGACTCTTTGTTGCAGTGTAGCGTTATTCGGCAAAAAGTTCTTCTCAAATCATGAATTTAGCAGATAAGCAAACGACCCACCTGATGGAAAGTTACCATTGCCTGTAATTTTTTGTTACAACAAAGGTGCTGTCGCTCTCTAAAAGGAGACTGCACTCTGACCACTAATGCCGTAACACAACATAAGGTTGTTATGGTGGCATACAGATCAGGGGGTGGTAGCCATCCAGAGGAAGTTGTTGTTTCTCGGTTCCTGCACGGATGAATTTATGAATTGCATTAATCTCATATTTTGTTAATAAGTTTACTTGTATTTTGAAGAAACACACGTACGCCGATGAGGTACAATATGTTTATAGACTTAATAATGTGCACAAAAATCACCTTACCTCATATAATCTATTATCCGGATTGATTTTCGATTATCCGAGTGAATTACGATACAATCAGTCCGGTAATCGAATCTCTACTGTAATTATAATAAATAACACTTCTGTAAAAAAATTAAGGACACAGAAATTCTAAAACTTCACCATCAAGTAACATCAAGTTGCTTATTATATAATTATAAACTAAAATTTACAACGTAAATAAATTTCTAATGTATAAACAGAATAAATAGCAGTTGTTAAGAAATAGTACTTAGCATAAAATATAACAAAACGACGTCAGTTAAAACAAAGTATTTCCAAGGGACACCTCTCTAAGAAAGTTTATATTGTTTCAAGGAACATTGATAATTAATTAACCAGTGTAATGTTTCGCTTCATGTGATGTTCTTGGCGTGTAATATATTTCTGTCCTTTCCACCGTCCTTACCTATAACGAAGGCGCTGCTTTTAGGTTGAACTGACCTTTGAGGTATACAGTAGATTTATTTCATTGCCCTAACGTCGTTAACTAACCGATAACATGACAATCGGGTCATTGACTTCAAAGAGTATGTCTAAGGCATAAATTTTGAGCCAGCGATTTTAACGTTTTTACATCAAAGAATGTATCTATGTATATGTATCTATAAGAATCTTTATTGATTATTTACATTCAAACTTAAAAAATAAACAAATATAATAATACATCCTATTCTAATAATTTATATACAACTTAATTTATAAAAGAAAAATACAAATAGTAAATAGGTCCCAAATCACCGTCAGTTGGGAACGTTTCCAAAACGCTGGCCGCGTTACCACATTGTAGGCAACGCATAAGCGTTGCCCAAAATACAGGCCAGCGTTTTGGTTTCGTGAGAAATCTATCAACCGTTTTGATAGGTCTGGATAAAAGCGATTCTTTGTAATCTATTTTAGTAAATTTGATTATTCTTGTTGTATTAATTACATTGGTTGTAAAGGAGAGCAAAGTAAATAAACAAATTTCATTCTTCCTTTCTGCTTTATGTTGTTTTTCTCTCTTCCAGCAAATAATACAATGATTATCTTACTTCTCTTTCTAGCTTCGTTATTATACTATAAGCACTTTTACAATTTCATACGCTTTTGTCCCTTTCTACATTCTATTCAGCACACATAGATACTACAATTGATATTTTTCATTTTATAGTAGCAGAAATTTATTTCTCTTGCAATCCTGTTTCATATATTCTATCTGCGGATTAGATAATAACATATTAAAAGATATACATCCCACTGCTGGGCTCAGGCCTGCCTTTTATAGGTAAACAAAGAGTAGCCGCCACGATTGTTCAAGGCAGATTAACGGGTTTTTAAATATCGGTTATATCGATGTGCAGATTTTATCACGATGTTTTCCTTCACCGTTTGCAGATTATAACTGTAACAATATGCACACTACGTCAGAAAACTGACTAAGGGGTATTAGTTTTTCGACTTTGAGTTTGGACGCGTGCACTAACCACTAAGCTATCACGGCAACACCACGAGCAATACGTTTTAAAAATAAATCATTTTTAGCGCTATTTGAATAAATTTCACACGGGAAATTTAGCTAACAATTCCTATATTTCATATAAATTAATATAAATCTGGCCTTAATGCCCTCTTTTAATCTAATAAAGTTAAACCAAAACAATATTTTCACAAACATACAGATTCATTGAATTAATTACTTTGAGTTTACTCCTCGGTTTTCGTGAGTGCTCGAACATGCCACAAGTTAATTAACATGGCAAATAATGGTTTATTACTGTAATGCACTTATGTTGATGGCTTCTCTCTTCATTATGCTACTCAGACATGAAATGTTGCGACTTTGTATGGTAGTTCGTGATACCCAGTTGTATTTGTATGGATTATACAATTTTGACCCACCAACTCAACGTTATAATAATATTTATTTTAATGGCCCGTGGTCTTTAAAGACATACAATTTTTATTATACCTAACAATAAGAGCTCAGCGGAAGATAAGCGCTGGTTTTAAAAGACCAGCATTATGCTGAGTCTGATTAGTTTTAAATTTAAATTTGTTAACAATTATACCTATACCTACACTACACCAATGTAATTTGGGATGAATAAAATAATTTTCTTTATTTCTTTCTTAATAATAATTCATTTATTTCAGAAATTGATTAATTCCATGTTATTAAAATTTAAATTATAAATAATTCACGGCATAACAATTAATTATTAAGACAAATACTAGGGCGTTAAACAACACGTTAAAAATTACTGAATCGAAATAGCGTTTAATTTTTTTATTGCATGAATCCAACACACACCTGATGGAAAGTGGTCACCATCGCCTGTAATCATTTGAAACACCAAAGATGATACCGGCGTGCTGCCGCTCTTTAAAAAGGGACTGAAACCTGGCGACTAATGCCGGAGCATAATTCAAAGTTGTTATGGCCGAACATTCTAGACCAGGAGTGGTAAAAGAACAACAAGTTAAATAATGTTCTTAGCTAATTGGGTCAAGTAAACTTCAAAAGACATCTAAAAAAGCTTTCTTAAAAAGGTTTTAAATACAAACTTTGGAGATCCTGGATATCATGTAGCCAAGACAAGTAAAACAAGCCCAAACACGACGAGTCTATCTTGTTTAGTACATGAGTTCCTATGGCCACCTTCCGACTGCATCATCAGATCAGCTCTATTGTACCACATTATTGCATTTTCACGCGATATACACATGCGTGCAAAATTTCAGCTCAATCGGAAACTGGGAAGTTGGTCAAATTTAACTTACAAGATTGCACCCGAACTTACATATATGCATTGCAAGTTAAATAAAAGCTTGTAATTTAGAATTGCCAATGATAAAAACACTGGACATACGCCGCCTTTCCTAGAGTCTTCATTATACACGGATTACATTATGATATATGGATCAAAACACATTTGACCGCTATTTTATTTTTTATAATTTATACGTCGATTTTTTTTTCATTTGATAATAGGTACCTACTTACGTATTGGTTCATTTTTCATTTAACTAAGCATTCGCGTGTTCAATGTAAAAGTTTTTAGGTAACATTGTTACTCACTAATGTTGTTTATGTTGGCTAAGAATAATAAACTGTATTCGGCTGAAACTTGGTTAAGTTAACTATTTGATGTACACGCGAATAGAAGGAAATTGTAGGGGTGGGTTATCCTAAAAAACCGGCCTAAATATTTGCTGCGTTCAGCACCCATAAAGGTCAGCAGAGGTCCATTTAATAATAAATCAAGCGAGTTAATCGGACCCGTAAGGAACAATGGACTATGTTTCGTTTGCCGCTTGTCGGATTTGTTTCGTAAATAACAATAATATGAGGTAAGCGAATAATCTTTGAGTTGTATTGTTCGTTTACACCGTTGGCTTGTGTTTCTGTGTGGCTTAAGGAAATCTGACTGATATATATATGTATATAGTTATAACAATCAATTGCTGTTCGTTAGTCTCGATAAAACTAGAAAGGCTGGACTCATTTAGATAATTTTGGTTTTGAATTATTTGTAGAAGTTCAGGAAAGGTTTAAAAGGTGAGAAAATATGAAAACAATGCTTGGAATATAGTAAAAAACAACAATTGCGCTTTCCTTTAGAGACTATTTCTACCTGTCAAACAATAATGTTCTTCCGTCGTTTAGAAATCAATTAAATTCAAAAGTCGTTCAGAAAAATAAAATTTAAAAGTGGTGTTTTTTTGTTTTTTTTTTGTTTTGAATGTGAAACGTTTGATATTCGTCCAGTCGTTCAGAAATCAACGTTTTTTATTTATTGAATCTGAGGCGGTACGAATTTTGCCGGATCAGCTAGTATATATATAGGCAGATGGCCTACCTGATGGAAAGCGGTTACCATCGCCTATAGACATTTGTAACACCACCACCTGACCACTAATGGTGTAACACAACTCGAGGTTGTTATGGCGGTTTACTCCAAACCAGAGGTGGTAACCATTCAGACCGGCAAATATCCTGTCACCTTGGGTTTTTTTGTCGCCTCTTACGAAAAACCGCCCGGCCGCAGGAAATTCCTTTGTCCGTTCCTGCATTGATAAAATGTAGTTAGGTGGTCGAGTGTTCAGTAAGTGAACATTTATTTAAGGTTCCATTTACGGAACCTTTACATGTATAATGTATATTATTTTTTTGTATGTTTTAACCTTGATTTGCTTATATTTTATGCTTATTATTAAAAAAAGGTTCCGTTTTTGGAACCTTTATGACATCGTCGTGTCTATGTGTATACCAGCACCGTTTAGATTTTTATGCCTGCTTTTTAAATGAGATTGCTTTTGGCTATAAGATCGCTCTTTGTACACAAATAATAATACAATAATAATAAAATTGTATTTATTTTCTTAAAAATAGATAGGTTCAGTATTTATATGAGACAAATGAAAAATCTGATATGTTACATAATTTTCTATTATTACAATCTGTAACGTAATGTCATTTACTATGACGAAAGCATAAAGAAAATATATCGCGTTACAATATTAACATTTTGTGTTGAAAATAATTCAGAGTAGCTAAAAATGTTATTGAAAATATTGATACGTTAAATATATCGTTCAAGAATGGTATCTGAGGTATCTTTTAATGAAACATAATCCAAAGGTCAGGCCATAATGTCAGGCAAATCTGACTTTTCCCTTGACCCCTAAGTTTGGGGACGCAACCCTTTCTTTCACATTATGTACTTTATAAGCGAGTCCGTGTTTCTATTATATGGACGACCGTCACTCATAAAAATATTTTTATTGTGCACGAATACAAAAATTTACAACCTAAAACTAAAAAAATACATATTATCTAGGTAGTGAAGAAAATGCGATACAGCATACCTGTTCCCTACACTAAGTGAAACTGTGCAGCAATCGCAATGAATCCGATAACAGTTTTTGACACATAAAAATAAACTCAGCAATAAATAATATTTGAAATATGAAAAACCTAACAACCTATGATATGTACGAGAAGAGTGAAGTCGATTATTGTATGATCGGCACAACTAATTTATGACCCACTATGCTAATAATTCCTTTAAAACCGTCAAAATAGTAAGGTTTATTGTGTGTGTTGCACTTAGGACGTTATAAACATTAATAAAAATGCGTCACTAGCCTCAGAACTACGCAATTTTAAACGGCACTTAATCCAACATACTTAATGACAGAGATAGTAATAGCACGTAATAGCATTTGTCAGATGTTACACGAGTATAGACGAGTCTCTCCGATCTGTTTAATACAACGTAGTCAGTAACTGACAATGTCTAATAACATGATAACAAGTTCGTTACCAAGGAAATGTATGTTCAGGCGAATTTCAACGTAATTGTATTTCACGACTGTAAGAAAATGACCTTACGGTGGGTCATGTTTCAATTTGTTTGATTGTACATACGATATCTGATACTTGCGTAATATTAATAATAATTTACTTATTTCAGAAATTGAGTATTTCCATATTGTACATATTTATATTGTAAATTATGTCACTGTGAACAAATTTTAAATATCTAATAAGTTCACAACAATTAATTAATTAAACAAATACTAGGGCATTACACCAGCGTCTGCCACCGGGCTGTGAGGCGGCAGACAACAAACAAACTCATGTATTTACGAGTGTGCAGTGGAGTTGCGTTTACGGAGCAGTGGCGAGTCCCAAGGATCTACAAAAAGATCTACAAGAAGGTAACGATGGGCATTAAGATTTCAATGTTATATGTATAATAATATCAGGCTACAGCCGTCCCAATGGTGGGATCATGTCGCTCTTTTTGAAGGCGATAGACGACAAATTTATCAAACTTGTCCAAATGCCTCTTTCAAGAGTTTATTTACATTGTTAACCCAGAGAAACTACGTAAGCATGAGATAGTGTATTGCTCAATGGTCGGAATTGAAAGGCTTTAGAATAAGACATCTTAGCTACGAAATTGCTGTGTCCTTTCTAATAAGTAATAAGTTTATTTTTTTAATTTTAATCATAATTAGTTTATTAAAATAAATATAGACCTTATTACATTATCTGCCGAGCTTTTGTCAGCGTCGGCATAAACGGCTTGGTGGGCGACGATGGAAAAAGGATGGATGGAATGTCACGTATTCCTTGTTGGAAGGCCGCTTGTGTGGGACGCGACATACGTTGACTCTCTGGCAGCATCACATCTTCCAGTGACTAAGTCAGGGACTGGCAACGCTGCTTCAACAGCTAAAGATCTCAAAAGGCGCAAAGATAGAAGCATAGGAAGGCGTTACATATTTGTGCTGAAGTTGAAACTTTTGGTCCGTGGGATCCGTCCATAGTTTGGACTATGGACGGATCCCACGGACCAAAAGGTTTCTTCAAATAAAAATTGTAAGAAACTCTTTGATACCACCCGTAATTAGAAAGCTAATTCGTATTTCGCGCAATGAATCAAAATTGCCATACAGCGTGGAAATGCAACCAGCTTTCTGGGCACGCTTCCTTCTGGCAGCTATTTGTTACATCTTAATTTATTTATAATTTAGTTTATTTTCAGTATTAAATGACTTAATTTAAAACATTTTTACCTTATTATAAGTAATATTCATTGTGGCGTATCGTCTCAATATAAGTAAAACGTCGTAAGTCCGAGTATACCATACAATTATATAATAAAGAAAGAAACGAAGAGAGTTGTCTTTGGGCTTCAAAGCAGACACTTTGAATGTAACAAGGATTTAGTGCTGGGCTAGTGATATATTTTTAATGAAACGATCGAAATAATTGAAGTTATTTTCATATTCTATTTTGTAAAGACTCATTATTATTTTAGAGAGTTTATAAAGACCACTCAGTGAAACTGTTTTTAATTTTAAATGGAAGATAAACAGTTTCTTTAGTCATCTGAAAGTTAGCCACAAGGCAAAGAGGTTCACATTTTAAATAAAGTTAATACAGAATCTACATTTAGATTTTAAAAAAGATTATTATATTTATACTAGGATTTTTTTTAATTTTTTTCATTGCAGGAGATCAGCAGACAGGCAGACGGCCCACTTGATGGAAAGCGGTTACCATCGCCTATGGACATTTGCGACACCAAAGGTGCTACAAATGAGCTACTGCTCTCTTAAGAGGGACTGGATCCTGGTCACTATTGCCGGAACACAACACAAGGTTGTTATGACGGCATACTCAAGACCAGGGGTGGTCGCCATCCAGTCGAGCATATATATAATACCCTACCACCTGGCTGTGCGTTGTTTTGTCGCCTCTTACGACAGGCTGCCCGGCCGCAGGAAATTGTATTATTTCTCCGTTCCTGCACGGATAAAAGGTATTATACTAGGTACATTTTCAATCATCATAGCCGGAATTATTTTTATTTACATCTGCCACGACTTAGAATACTAATAATATGTACTGGTTCTTGTATATTTTTTTAAAAGTAGTAAACTTGAGTAAGCCGTATTTCGTATCATAAGTGATAGTGCCGCTGGCCAAATTACCTTTCCCCCAATCCCATATTTCCTATTCCATCCCTCCATTCCATTTTCCTATCATACTCCATCTAGCCCATTCCTAATGATCGGATATTTCTCTGGATTTGAAGTCTGCTAAGAATCGGTCGAATAAAAGTGTAAAAGACGAAATGTTGCCGGGACACGCTTTCCGGGAATCTGATGGCTCTGTCGTAGCACCTACTATTCCTTCCCTCTCTCCTATCATCAAGGCTGACCATTCGTTGGCTTCGCGCCAGGTGTTGCAAACAACTATAGGCAGTAACCACTTTCCATAAGCTAGGCCATGTGTGCCTGTTTGCCAGCCTCGCAATAAAAAAATATTTTTGAAGTATTGTCGTTACATTTTTTTTCAAAAATTCTCTACATATTAAAACATTCTTCTTCCATGATCATAGTTAAAACGGTGAACGAGAGACAATATTTTTACGATTTTGACAGATAATACTACCCCGCCTATGGAATCAATAAAAAATAACTAGGGAACATCAATATGACTGCTTAATGGTAGGTACCACACGACTATGTACAGTAAAAAAATAATTACTCTGTTAAGCTTATGAATACAGAATTTGACAAAAAAAACTAAGCCTCCAATTTCAGCTGATCATCTTCTACTGCTGAACGTAGGTCACCCCAAGTCTGTGTAACATATTCCGGTCTTCCGCCACAATTAGGACATCCAGTACCTGCCGGCGACCTTACGCAGGTCGTCGGGCCTTTAGGCTGAAGGGCGTCCTATTATACGTTTACTGAGACGCAGTAGTCTTATCTCTTATTTTGGTTTTTCCATACAGTACCCCATACCATCCTATCTGTGCAGGAACGTAGAAAGACTACAATTTCTTGCGGCTGGGTGGCCTGTCGTAAGCGGTGACAAAACAACTAACAGCCAGATGGTAGGGTATTTGCCCGCTTGGATGGCTATCAACCCTGGTCTAGTACTCCACCGCCATAGCAACCATGAGTTGTGTTACGCCATTAGTAGCCAGGTTCAAGTCTCCCATTATAGCGCATGTGTAAGCGCCTTTGGTGTTACAAATGTGCACAGTTATAATAATACCACTAGTTGTTAGTTTTTCTTTAATCGTGTACAATAAATCTATTTATCTACTAGAAACCATTGTATTGAGAATTATTATAATATAATATTGCATATATCGAATACTTTTCGGTACAAGTCATTGACATACAAAGAAAGATCGAATTATCGGAGATTTACAACAAATATAAAATATTATTTTTACTAAAATAGTTACGAAATCCTTCAAAGAACTCACAGATGACAGATTACAAATTCGTACCTCATTTGCATACGTTCAAATATCTATAAAAAATCGTGAGAGAACATACACGTGTGGGTTTTATTTAATAAAATTCCAACATGTTAAAAGCAGTTCACAGCCAGCTGTCAGCCTAAAAAAAGCTAATTGAGTATATTACTTAAAATCAATTCTATCGAAAAGATCGCGTTAGAAACGAGAATAAATAATAATAAAATTAGACTACCATCATTAGCCTACATCTAAAAACCTTTTAAAAAATCCGAGTGGATTTTCCCTCGCAGGTTTAAACACGTTGGTGTATAATAAATAGGTACTGAAGTGAGATTGGCTCAGGTAAATGAGTTTGATGTTTATTTAAGACGAAATGGATTGCCTGCCGTCTCAATGTTTCCTGTTCTTTGCAAAAGAGTATAAATAATGTTATGTACAAAATAAGATTTAATTCATGTTCGTTAACAGAACTGTGATTGGAATTCCCGCTTTGGAGCTTAGTAATTCGATTTTTATTTGGTCCATTCAAATTGCAGCTTTGAAAAATAAAAGGGACGCACAAATTGGCACACAAATTCAACTAGGTGATACCAGATGGATAAACTATTTTAATACTATATAGAAATCAGTACAATAATATGTATTTGATATCTAAAATTGTTATAACAATGAGAACATAACTAGAAACCAAAATAAAATTAAATACTACAAATATACCAAGTTATAAATAGTAACATAGTAGAGTCAGATAGGTTTCTTATGTTTGCTAGTACTATTAAAAAAAAAATACAATTTCGTGGATCAGAAGTCCCGGGACTGAATCATGGATGGCGTTGCTAACAAAAGTTCCGTATGATTTTTCATCAGTGCTCCAAAGAAACAGATTCTACTCCAACGAGGAAGTCATCGGTGAAACAAATGCTTGTCTCGAGGCCAAAGATGAATAGTTCGACAAGAAAGGTATTGAAATGTTAGAGAAGCGCTGGACTGTTGTGTTGCTTTTGAAGGAGACTATGTTGATGAATAAAGTTGAGTTTTGTCAAAAAAATGTGTTCTTCTTAGTTAGTCCCGGGACTTATAAGTACGTAATAAGTATAAGTGATTTAAGACTACGACACAGCCAGAGGAGAGCGTTCCTAGAATGCCGGCTGCCATGCTTTGTATTTCTGATCACATTCACAATTAATTACATTATTATATTATTAGCTTTACAGTTGTTACTGGCGCGGAGCTTTCCCTTTGCATATTTTCTGGACCCTGCACTAAGATATCGAAACTTTTAATCCTTAAAGAGTGAAATCGTTGAGTCCATTACTGAGGTAGTATTTTACATTTACAATTTATTATTATACAAACTAATGGATAAATTTTAATTTTTTATGACATTTATTTAAAAGAGTGACTAAATTTAAAGATTATGGTTAATTTATTATCATTATGAATGATTTGTTTTTATTAATGGATTTTGTAATAATGACAATCAATAAAATGTGTAAAATATGATATGTACAAAATTTTGCACGCCCTAGAGGCAAAAACATGTGAAACAATCAAATAATCCTACCATCTTTTTTTTATGTACCATGTTTTATGCAATAAATGATGATTTGATTTGATTTGATTTAATTTATTCGAAACTAGCTGTCAGGCAGATGGACAGAAAGAAATTCTATAGGCAAATTTGGGGTAAAATAATATATAATAATAACAGCCCTTAATATAATACCACTGCTGGGCTTGGGCTTTCTACTATAGGGGAAAAGACAGTATGCCTACTAGTCCAGGCAACTTGGTTTCAAAATTTCACACATCAGTTAGGTATAAAATATCTATATCGCACACTCATAGTTTATATAGAGATGCGATTTTTTTAATTATTCATAAAAAATACATTAATTCTACAAAAAACATTATACACACAACAATATATTTGACACACACGCATATATACTCTTATGTTTATTGTTCAAGTCATATTAAAAATGTAACCTTGGTGAAATCTATGATTATAGAAGATATGATTATATAGTCTTTGACAACAAATTATTACGGTCGAATTTCGACCACGAGCGATCACTAGTAATAATAGATTCTACGTAAACAGAATCAAAATAAAAAGGAATGAAAAATAACCTCTAAAAAGATCTCAAAACCAACATAATAGAGTTATTGTTTTTCATAGAACGGTGCTTTGTTATAACTTAAAAAATACAATTTGAAAGTGGCAATTTTTTATGTACGCAACAACGCTTACAAGCTACGAAACTGAAAAACAACACGTCACGACCCAGTTACAAAATTTACAATACTTGTAAAAAAAGTAGTGGGAAAACATTTTGGCGATGGATTTTAAAATGTTTTTTCAGTGGCTAATATGGTGGCGGTTATGTGTAGTAGGTAATGTCGCGGTATGAAAAGGCTCGTCACCCTAAAGTCGACTTTTACTTGCACGAGTACAAGTAACAGTACTGCCAAAATTGTAATAAATATTACGATTTTCCACGTTTATAAAGTATAGAAACGTGAAAAAAGAAAATTGCAATGTTGACAACTGCAGACACTCAACCAGTGAGGTTAACAATAGTTTTTATCATCAGAAACAATGACGACATAATCACTACGCTTATCATAAACATTAAAACTAATAAAAAGAGGATACAAAGTGGAGAATAAAAATACGGGTAAAGAATACATTGCTGACATGAAACACACAAGGTCTACAAAAATGTGCGATCAGTGAACACATGCTGGATAAACCCAACCACTACATCAGATTTAATAAACCACAAGTCCTCGCAAAAGAGAATCGTTTCATACCTAGAAGATGTGTAAGGTTATTGAAATCAAAAATAGCCAAATTTCAATAGAGAAGATAGATGGCAAGTTCCAACTGTTTAGGATGGGATCATTAGAACTATTAAGACCCAAACTCAGCAAAAGCTAACTCCCAGAGCTTAAGGCACTGTAAGCTCTTTTTGCGTGTACCGAACACTAACCAACTTGATTGACAATTTCTTTATATTGTACTTTTCACCCATTTTAATATTATATAAAATTACTAGAGATATGTTTGCTGAAGAGTTTTTTGCGTCGCTTCTTCTTTTCAAACCACAACATAGTAAAGTAAATTACAACCATGGACAAGATTAAGATGAATAAGTTGGTGGTCAGCTAAATAAAACTTTAACAATACTCGTTGATACTTGACATCATTGACTTCCGTGATCACAGCTACTTAAAAGTAGCTGAAGCGTCGTAATAATAAAAATAAAATAAAATACCGGGCTTAAAACTGTGAATACGTAGTTTTATTACCAATAAAAAGGTTTTACATCTCTAAACTATCTTCTTAGACAAGATAGAAAAACAGCTTTGATGTAAGTAATTTTAGACTTTATAGTGAAACAGTTAAATATGTTTTTTTGCGGGACAGTCTACTCTGTGAAATAGTTTGAACAGGTAACATGTGGTCGCAGAACGTTTAATGAATCAATTTCAAAAGTGGCGAACCTTTTCGTACCACGACTGTCCATACATACATATATATTTAAAGGTCAGGTCAAATTTGCGTATCTATTGGTATCTTTTGCAATAATATATCTTAAGATTACATTCTAACAAATTTGCAGTGTAAGCCCATTCACATACATTCTATAGAGGTGACCAAAGCTCACTATTTTCTCATTTTATCTCATGTCATTTCGTTTAATTATTGTTGTCAACAAGGTAACGAATGGTCTCTAAGAGATTCTTAAAAAGATAAAAATCGGAATTATGGACAATATCCCAGATAATAAACCCGCGGGGATATTTCTGGGAATGATTTAAAATAACCAGATTGAAGACAAAAATCCAATTCCAATGCGATTTTTTTTCTGACTGATAGCAATTTTTATGTAATAAATTATGTGATATTGTTATCCTGGGTATCTTCCCGGGAGCGGTTTTTAGTTGTGTGGGTGCAGTAAATTTGGTTTATTACGACATTCTACATTTTTTTTAAACGCTGCGATTCTTTGTGTCCCGGGAATCCCGTGGTGATTTCAAGTCAAGCGTGGACAAAGTCGAAGGCATATCCCAGTTAACACATAAAATTATAGTTTCTATCTTTTATTTTACAACTAGCTGTTCCAGCAGACGTCGTCCTGCCCGTAAAAGCTTCAATCGATATGCCGACATTAGCGCCACTTACTGGGCCTAATTGTGAATCAACTTCAAAACCTTTTTTGGCTCATGCATAAAACCTTTGCTAAGGATGACCAAATGTATAGTTTACGATTCTATATAGGACATGCAGACAAAAATTCATTTTTATATATAGAAGAAGATAATTGTCAAATATTTTAATGAAAACTTCCTGTTACACGATACTTAATAATAATAATCGGCAGAAAAGCACACATGGTATATCCCGAAGATAAGCGAGTTACGCTTGTGTTGTGGGTGATATACAACGGACAACTCTGGGGCCGATCCCAGGCACCCAGACCATGCACAATACCTACATAACAGAAAATTTGTCTTAGAAATTAGCCATGTCGGACTCGAAGCACTGTGGTATATATTAGTATAGCAAACCGGTAAAGGCTTAGCTAACTCAACCGCACAGGCCGTCGATTATAATTGACGTTCACGAATTTTTGCGTGTCGGACAGAATGTGACAAGCCTGAGATTTCAAATAAATTAAAATACATACATATATATATATATGATATTATCCAACTTAAGGGTTGTTTTTATCACCAGATAAAAGTTATTCTAGGATATTTATATAAAATGAGAAAACAAAAAATGATAGTTACATTAATAAAAATTTATATTCCTTTATTCCGCTGATAAGTTTTATCAAATGATTGAGAAATTGGCCCTAAATTGAATAATCAAGAAGTTAAGTATTTTTTAAAGTACGAATATTACGAAATTCGAAAGGAAAAAATTAAGGATCCGGATACCAGATTTTGAGGTAATTACAGAAAAAACTGGGTTCCTTGATGGTCGGTCCGTGATGATTTGGGCAAAAAAGGAATTATGAAATCACCTAGTCCGTTTGTCTATCTTTACATGTCGATTTAGTAGGGATGTGTGTAATTTATACGTAAAAATTAAACATTAAAAAGGTGGCCACATGTCGGGCGTCGAAACCTTTTTTAGGATACATAGTCGTATGGAGTACCATAAGTTAGGTTTTGAAAAATCACAATGCTGCTTTCGCTGATCTCAGCTTCAAAAAACGTACAAATCGTGTCTCCTATTTAACTATGAAGTAGAAAATTCTGAAACCCATCTAACTGATAGAGAAAAAATAATATTTTTAGGAAAAAATAATGTAATATTGAGTAAATTATGGGAAATGCGGACAGTTCAATTTAAAATAATATTAAGATTTCAAGTCGAAAACCTATAAATTTACGTTGTCACCACAGAATTCTTCGATGTAGGTAGATTGACACACACTTGACCGATTTAATTCTTAATGTTCAATTGAATCCTTATTTCTGCTAAACGTGAAATGGAAATCCAAGAAATTAAGTTATCAAGAAACACAATTGTCAATCATTAAGGTATAAGGTATCTAAGTAACTTGTGTAATAAAAGGTTTACTTCTGTATGTTCAAAACTGATAAGGCATGTCTAGGAAAACAAAATGTACCAAAAATTTACGCATAAGTGCTTTCCGAAGGATGAACATGCACAAATTGCACAGATACTCGCCTCATTAAGTCCTAATGTGCTTAAAGTATTAAAACACACGAAAACAGACAAGGGTTTACACCAATAAATCCCTTAAACACTGAAGGCAAAGTCCTGCATTATTTAAGAGAGCTTAAAACCCCTGGGCCAATGTATTATTTACATACAAACTCTTAGTTACAGGTTAATTCCCTGATAATTTTTAATGACAACCCTAAAAGTTTATATTATTAATAATTTAAAGCGAAAAGTTACCTTTAAAACGCTCGTCACATCCGAGTTAGGGCTGGCGCACAAAACAAAACAGCACACGGTATTATATAATACGAATCGCGTACTACACACGTCAGGGTCGTAATTTGGAGCAGCACCACGTCCACCCTAGTTAAAGCTTCGAGGGGTACTGATTCTCGTCAACGTCAACGTGGCCAAGCTTGCGAAGAACAGTGTGAAATGCGCAAGTCACGCGGCGCTTAACTTATCTACCTACTACTGAAATTCAAATCGTCATTTACTCGCTTCTATTATATAGTGGGGAGCTTTAGAATCGACGTTCGGCAAAGATATCCCGGTGTACGCGCTTTCACGCTCTAACTATTGAACCCACGTGGTGTTCACAGCAATAGATCACATGTTTTACACGCATTTTATCTCAACTTGATGATGAGATGAAATAGGTTTTTAGATATTTGTAATGTCAATTATAGATAGATAGATAGATAGATAACACTTTATTGTACCCCATTACAGAAAAGCTTACGAACTAGTATTATTATAGTAGGGTACAAAGGGCGGTCTTATCGCTAAAAAGCGATCTCTTCCAGACAACCCGTGGCAAGAATATTCCGATTTGAAGTGGCGACGGTGGTATACATAATTATTGTACGATTACTTAAATTTTATTAATAAATATATAACTATACTATACATACAAATATACACATAAGTTATGTACATATTAAATATTAAATACATATTAAATTATTAAAGTGAAAATTCTTTATTGTTGGAAAAAAAATACCATCACATTTTCTGTTATGCGTCATATTTTTCTGTTACGTGCCATGTTTTTCTTACTATCTAATTTAACTTTATTTAACCAATTTCCGTAAAGTTGCATTTAGTAGATCATTTTTCGAAAAATAAGGAAAAATAACTTCTTTATAAGTTTCTTAGGTATGTACAAGTAGTACACGCACACATTTTTTTTTTATATTCACGGCCTCTAGTGTATCTCAGCTAACTTAGTTTCGATGTCTGGTAACTTTTGCAAAAGTTATCTTGTTTTGGTATTTAATCTAATATTAATATATAAGATAGCAGCATCCACATAGACACAGCTTCAAGCAACACCAAAAGTTTCTTATCTTATATTTTGTAATATTTTATCATGTTAGTAATAACTGTAGACTGTAGAGTTAAAATGTAGTCATGGTAGCGTAATGGTTAGAGCACGCGTCCCAAACGCAAAGGACGCGGGTTCGATTCTGGCCAGAACGCATGCACCACTTACGCATTTTTGTGACCTGATGTGCATATTGTTACATTCACCACGCGCTAACAACGGTGAAGAAAAACATCTTGATGCAATCTGCACATCGCCTTGGAAAGGCGTGGCGGGTATACTGTCCATTCCCCCCCCCCCTTTAGTGGAAGGCCCGTGCCCAGCAGTAGGACGTTTATGGGTTGTTATTATTATTATTAATAACACAGTTTTAACTGGTTTAGCTGGGAAGAAATTATTTGACCGATTTCATAATTTGCTAAAGACTTCCACAGAGCGCAGCTCTCTTAAATTTTAGATCAGTATTTAACTGAACATACTCTATTTTTAGAATAGTAAATATCCTATACTAGCTTCTGCCCGTGACTTCGTCCGCGTGGATTTTTTTTTCATAAAAAGTATTCTGTTACTGCTAAGAACCTCCAAGAATATGTGTACAAAGTTTCATGATAATCGGTTGAGTAGTTTCCGAGTGAAAGCGTAACAAACAAACTTACATTCACATTTATAATATTAGTAGGGATGTACTTCTTTTGTTGAGTGTATAACTGTTAATATTATTATATTATATACAAAGCCATATAGAAAAAATAGTTCAATCAGTCATTTGCATCTAAAAATGTATATATTAATAGAGATGGACAAAGATGAAAGGAAAAAAAAATATTTTCAAAAATACTCTTTTTCATTTTTAAACAAGTTGTTTCATTCATAACTAGCGGTCCGGGCAGACGATGTCCTGTCCTGAAAAAATAAAAATCTAGAATCCCATTACAGCGCCAAGTATTCAGTTAGACTGACATTTTTAAATACGTTATGTCTTTCATAAATGAAAATGTCTGATTTGAATCATTCAAAAAGTAATCTACAGGTATTGAGACAGTCTTGAATATGAAATGATTTATTTGGATAAGGATTAATACAAAGGTTTGAATAATATGGTCTGATTTTGGCCAGCATTTCATCAACTTTTAAAATGCAATAAAGTAGTTATAGTGACATCACTAGAATAGTTGGATATATGGTATCACGAATTTCTTTTTGTAGATATTGATATAATCTTGAATATTGAACATTTTTTGTTCTAACATCAACAGTTTCCGCGGGGCATGCAAGTCAATTTAGGTTTAATTTTTTTACACCTAGTATTACTTTATTGAAGTTTTGGTAGGGATTCCTATTTTTTTCCAGTAATAAATAAGGCCTATATCACTCAGGGATGTGTGTAGCATTCGAATGGTGAAAGAATTTTTGAAATCGGTCTAGTAGTTTTTGAGTTTATTCGTTAAAAACATACAGATCTTTTTATCTATAATATTATTACTATAAATTGGGCAACAGTTAGAAAATTTTGATAAAAAAAGGAAACATGTTTTGTGTTTGGTTTTAGAATGCAGATTAATATAAACCATTTATATTAAATAAACCAAGTAATAAAATTATCTTTCTCCTACGATGAAGAATAAATTATTATCTCTACCGGACCACTAAGGGTAACAGAATAATATACAAGTATGTGGGTGGAAAAATATTATTAAAAAGAGAGAGGCTCGAAAATAATCTTCTCTTCACAATAATTATATTTTCAATTACTTATTTAATATTTGATTCAAAGTTGGTAGTTTTTGATATTAACTAAACACAAGTATTTCGTTTCAGGACGAAAGTGGAACTTAAAGGAGTTTTATCCTTGTGGTAATAAAAATGGAAGAAATGTTTTCACTGGACCACTAAAGTAAACACGCAGGTTAAATAGACTAATAATATAAAATTCAGTGTAGTAAGTAGACACTTGCTCTCAACGTTAATAGACCACAAGCTTTTTCGTAGAAAAACATCATAGCGGTCTGCACAATTTCGTAGTACTAACCGTTATTATCTAATATAACACCGCCTTTTTGTTTCGCCAACATTTTTTATCTTAATATTCGCTATTAAATTTACAAATAAAAATATGTGTAACTCTTTAGAATATATATCGAAGGCTTCATAACAAATGGGCGTACATACAAAAGTGCAGTTTTACACCATGGACAAAATTGTGTATAAAACAAAACTAGTTGATTTAATAAGGCTGATATTTTAAATACCCTTCTAATTAGGTGCACTTGCATACTGGTAAGACTTTCTAGATTGTAACTTGCATAGATTTTAGTAAACAACAAAAAATGACATTTTTGCGAATACGCCCATTTGTTATGACGCCCTTGACATATATTTTGTTTTATAGTCTACTAGCTGTCCCGGCAGACGTCGTCCTGCCAGGTAAAAATAGGGGTTTGTCGCAGAGGGTTAATAATTTAGGGTTGTATGTATTTTTGTATGTTGTATTATAAAAAAATAGAAATTAAAAATTTTGTCTAAAAAATAAATAAAAAAAATTAGGGGTGGACTACCCCTAACATTTAGGGGGATGAAAAATAGATGTTGGCCGATTCTCATAGATACCGGATAAGCACAAAAAATTTCATCAAAATCGGTCAAGCCGTTTCGGAGGTGTATGGCAACGAAAACTGTGACACGAGAATTTTATATATTAGATTATCATTATGTTACAGTACTTTTATATTACAATTTTAATTTGATTATTTCAAACACACATACACACACATATATTGTATGAGGATTTACAAATTAAGAAAGTTACGCTTGTGTTACGGGAACTACTCTGGGGCCGATTCCAGACACCCAGACCATAGTAAATAACGGGGAAAATTTGTTTCCGAAATTTACCGTGCCAGGAATTCAACCCGGAACCATTTCATTGCAGTGAAGTAGGCTTATCCCGCTCAACCACAGAGGCCGACATTTTTAAGCCGAACGGTATTGTGGGTAGGCGTCCTGACGAATGACTTATTCCCTGGCGACGTAGCATGTGTCTGGTATCGGATACAATTGGCTAAATACGGTTAGATCAGCCGGTTCGGCGACGGAAATAGCTGAATCGCTCAAGCGGCGCACATATGCAATGCTTAGTGGGAAATATATAATCGTTGAAGCGCTTGAACTCTGGGTTGCCTAGGCTATGATCCTCTACAAAGAGATTTCAAAACGCCTAATCGACTTTTTAGGTGATCAGAAGGTTGGTCCTTACCTCGGACAACGGATCCATATGGGGTTCCAGAAAGGTAACGTATGAAGCATTCTGGGAACTTTACTCATTGACTTTGACAACGTAGACTTAGTATTTACTTATAGACTTAAGTGATTATATATAGAATTAGGTTTTCTTCGTTGTACTAGTTTATAATTAAATGTAAATTTCTATTTTTTCATATAGCATAAATTGTATATAATATATGTTATAATATTTTACTAGCGTCTTAATTTATAAATATCACGTTAAAATGTATTTTCATGAAATAAAACTGAACGCTTTAGGTTAAGACTAAAGTCTCATAAAAAAATAAAAAAACTTCGTTTAAGAAAACCGACTTCAAAAACTAAAAAGTGTAAAATAACTTATTTCTAAAGCTATTATTATTATTAATATGTTATCTAAAACATCTTGAAGTCGGTGCAAAGTAAAACATAAAAATTACTATATTTTGAAAATTACTAAGCAGGTTTTTTTAAACGAAGTTTTTTTTTATTTATTTGTTACTTTTTAGTGTGGGTACTATGGGTACGCCTATAAAAGGCGCCGCGCGGAATGGAAATTATTTCATAAAAAATGTTAATAAAATGAAAACTATTGGGCCAAACTATGTACAATTTTTAGGGGACCAAATGGCAGCTATTCCGCGTCGAACAAAAAAGAATCACGTAAATCGAATCATAAACCGCGGAGTAATCGGTGAACATACATAAAACAAAAGATTCCGACGAATTGAGTACCTCCTCCTATTTTGTAGTCGGTTAAAAAATATAAGTAAATTTAAGGGTTTTGTTAATATGTAAACTATCTCGGCACAATATTCAATCAATCTTGATTTGGGCGAGACTGATTTACTATGAATATTAGAAACTACTTACGGATATTTGTCTATCATCAGTCGAACGGATCTAAATCGCACTGGTATGTTTTTTTTTTAAGTTTCAGACTTAGTATCCTGATATTAATGTCAGAAAAGTCAAGAAGAATAATAACAAGATGCAGCTTGAATCACAAATTTCTATAGTCGTTAAATGACGTCACATTATCGATTCATCGTCGTACTGGAAATTGTTGACTCGCTCGTGAAAAGCTTTGAATACGTTTTACGTCGTTGTAACTTTCGATACTGCAGCCTTTTGGTTTGTCGCTGCATTTATAGTCCTTGTTAAAGCTTTCAGATTTTGCGTTCTTCCTTTTTTAACATAGAATTTCACAATTCATTTAGCTCAGTGTTTTTCAACCTTTTTCATGACACGACCCCTTTAGTATGAAGAAATATTTCGCGACCCCCCCTTTTTTTTACATGAGGAAATGCGTTGTCGCATCGTCAGCCGCGCGGGGAACATGCGCGGCCGGTATGTGGGGCTCCCCGACGCCGATTAATCAATATGACCGGCGCCGGTATACCCACTAAAACCTCATGGGAGCCTTCTTCCGCCTAGCGCCAGGGCCACGGTACATGCTCGAGCTTAACCCGCAACCCCGGCAGCGGCTGGCCGCCTCGTAAACAGAGGCGGCCTCCTGTGTGCGGGCCGGGGAATGAGTTCCCCAGCCCTGAGAGGGACGCGCGGCTGCCTCTCGCGCCCTATCGCGGCATTAGTGCGGGCGGAGGTCTTTCTGATCCCCCAGACCACGACGCCCGATGCCGCCCGCCCGTGGCTGCCAGGAGTGAAGGGGGGAATGTGACAGTGGCCGCTCGGGGCCCTGGGGACGCATCCCCTTGTACCGCTTCCTGGACGGAGGGGAGTCCAGGGCGGCACCCCCTGGGGGATTCGCGACCCCCCTAACCTAACCTATCTGTTGCTTTTTTTACCCAACTTCAAAAAAGGAGGAGGTTCTCAATTTGTCGGAATCTTTTTTGTACTTTTTTAGTTTTTGAAATCGGTTTTTTTAAACGAAGTTTTTATTTATTTTTCATGTATTTTATATTGTGACAAATATTTAATCCAACATATTTATTAATTTTAATAATTAGGGTTCGACTAAATACGTAATTAAGTACTGTGAAATACATTTTTTTTTACATCGAATGCGTCGCCAGTATGTAACGCAATAACGCGATAAGCGATATGGTGAGTGACGTTCGTGTTCAAGTCATAGAACAAATAAAAGCAAGTACTTTTGTGTCCTTGCAATTTGATGAATCTACGGATATTGCAGACTTTACTACAGTAGCTTTTCCAACATTTTGCAACTCCGCTATAGAAGCTTCGCGACCCCCCTGAAGGGACGACCCACACGTTGAAAAACACTGATTTAGCTAATTACTGTCGAATAAATTATGTACAATATTTAAAACTAGAGTCGATTATGTAACAAATCACTGTCAGCGGGGAGCGTGCCCAGAAGGCTTGCTGTCTTGCGACTGTATGGCAATACTTACTTGCGCCAGTCTTCTGGGCACGATCCCCGCTTGGCAGTAGTCTGCTACATAATCTACTCTAGTTTTCATTATTAACTTGTCCGTACCCTTACATTATGCGTAAGGCAAATTCAAGTCAGTCAAATTAAGATACTTTTTATCCCGATAAGTGACATCGTTTCCGTGGGCTGAAATATAGCCAAAAAGACCCTGCGGTCGCGTTTTTTATGCCGCCTTTCAAATTCACACTAAGAAACACGTCGTCATAGAAACGCGAGCAATTTTGCTAGTGCCTTTATTAGTCTTAAATAATTTTATTCCCATCAAATTAATTTAGGCGAAACTACGATCATCAAACTTTTTTTTTTTTTTTATTGCAGGAGAACAGCAGACAGGCAGACGGCCCACTTGATGGACAGCGGTTACCATCGCCTATGGACATTTGCAACACCAAAGGTGCTACGAATGCGCTGCTGCTCTCTTTAGGGAGCTTGGAACCTGGTCACTAATGCCGGAACACAACTCAAGGTTGTTATGGCGACATACTCTAGACCAGGGGTGGTAGCCATCCAGTCGGGCAAATGCCCTACCACCTGGCTGTGGGTTGTTTTGTCGCCTCTTACGACAGGCCGCCGGGCCGCAGGAAATTGTATTCTTTCTCCGTTCCTGCACGGATAAGATAATTGTAATAAAATTAGGTTATAATGGTTTTTGGTCACTTTTCAGTAACCGTGATCACCGAAGACAGAAGACAAGAAGACAGACACAGAAGTTCAGTGTTAATTTATTTAGTTTTAATTTTTGTTTAAGGTTATTATTTACTCTATGGGAGCCTAATCTAATTTACCACCGCTTCGCTACATGTTGTGGCTTGAAGAAAAGAAGTGACTTGTAGAGGCCCCTTGACAAATTTAATGTAAATGTGTGATACTGACTGGCGAATATCCCTGTCTACACCATATACTAATGGACCGAAGGACAAGCCCCGGCGAGTGCAGGACTATTGTGGGAAATGAGAACAAAAAGTACCGGGCTATTGGGGTGAGCTGCTACTAGGGGTCTGGGAATATAGGGACTATGGCATCTGCCTGTCACAATGTATGGGGAACATGGAAAAATGGGCAGACGGTGACTTGCCATTTCTTGCATGGGCCCCAAAAATGCTCTAGAAGACAGGGGCAAGGTGAGTGGCTACGGGGCGTAGAGAGGTGGGCTGCACTCCGTGCCGACTGGCTACCGACGGTGGCCTTGCCTTGGTCCCCGGAGTCACGTCCGAGATGTCGCTACTCACCTAAGGCTCCGTCACAAAGCCCCCCTGGGGGTATATATTATATAATTGGTATTAATAGGTCAATGAAATTAATGTTAAGAAAAATATGTCTATAATACACAATTCTGCCAAATAAGACGCAAAGTAATGACACAGAATTTTGTTTACGTTGACGCTGATGAGGCCCCCGGGCTGCGATCGACATGTTTTCCAAGAACTATCGTGAAAATACTGACCATTTAATAAAGACCTTTGAACGCTGTCTTCAAGTTAACTTTCTTGGTAAACTTGCAGCAAAAGTTTTATAGTATAATGGCTCTAGTTATAAAAGTTATAGACGTATCGAATGTTAGCGCGAAAGGAATACTCGCGGGGCTGTCTTTACCAGTAAAGCATGATATTGTCTTGAGTTAATACCCAAGACAGATATTATTTTACGTTTTATGGGTAATTAGGTTCAGATTTTGGAGTCGTATTATTCAAATACAAGCACTTTATTTCCAGACTTGTAAAAGCAACATATTTTATGATATACATTATTTACATACATGTCATTTTATTCATAACTATGCACGGTTTATAATACTCGTATATATACTCGTTTAAAAGAATTAAAAATAGTGTGAAATTCAGATCCACCATCTTATAAACCTAGAACTATTAAGAATAAGCAGGAGACAGTTAACACAATAACATTCAAAATATTTCAGCATTTTTAATAAAACTATGGCATTATTATCGTTTGCATCATTTCAACATTCTTTAAAAGAACACGCTCTTTTAAATTAAATAACTTTTTTGTATCGCACTTGTCGCTTCGCTGTATTGAACTGAATTCAACCGGTGTTTTTTATTTTATTTGACTTGACTTTATGTTGTTGGTCCGAAGACCTCACAACTTTACCGGGGTTCTTGGGGCGAGCGCCTTCGCAAGGCGAAGGCGCTCACCCCTGAGTGTCGAGTGTCGTTTACGCTGGTACGGCCACGTTTTACGGAGACCGGCTAATTATGTGAGGATCAAATAAATGTCTAGCAATGCCGCCTTTGCCCGGTTCCGGTCGAAGGGGAAGGCCCAAGAAATTTGGTTTTGACGTTGTGAAGGATGGCATGCGTGCCAATAATCTCAAAACGGGGGATACTGAAGACCGCACGAAGTAGAGTAGAAAAAGTAGGAAAGCGGAATCTGGGCGTCCGAGTGAACGCTCCGAACGCAACCGGGATTTAACACTCGGATAGTGATGATGATGACGGTTTTATATCTTACTAATCATTCATTGAGCTTACTATTAGAAACTTCAACACAAATGCACATAATGACAGATTAATACTAATGGTATGGCAAGCGAATGAATAATATGATATAGGAACCGGCCAGTGCTATATAATAATACTGGGTTTTGGTAGACACGTTTTTGATTAGATGTACGATGCACAGAAATTTAGCATTCTCATAAGTAGTCGTACACGACCTTGTCGGTGACATGATTTTACTTTGAGGAAAATCCTATTTTCTAAAATCACCTCCGAGAACAAAACAGGAAATTAGTGAAATAACATTATGTCGATCGACATGTAGCCAATGTCGTGAAAAAACAAGCCCATTCCCCTGACAGGAAATGACTTCAATCTCCGAGGCTCCATATTAGTTGGTTACAGGCAGACAGCCTTTCTTTTTACACTTTTTATTCTTCATACAATATTTTAATATTGTATATTAACTCTGGCTTGCATCCTTTATGGGCTCCTACTTCAGGATGGGCCTTTGATATTACGAATTTTGCTTTGTAAAATTTTTATGCCAAAATATTATGAATTAATGTTTTCGTCACAAAATCAAAGTTTGGAATAGTGTCAAACTGGGAGATTGATAGATGTATAAAGGATAAGATGATGATTCGTGGTGTGACAGATGTATGCCAGAATAGAGAAAATAGTTGATGTCATGGCTGCTAATGATTAGAAGATAAAAAAGAAAAAGCAAAGATAATAAAATCTAATTTTATAGTTTATAGCCCTTGTTACATTACCATTAGAAGAAGATAACTATGCTTAGAACTTCACCCTCAGAACTAGTTTTTTTCAATGAATAACTCTAATATTTTTACTTGATTTCAGCAAATCCGTGCAGGAACGAAGAAAAAATACAATTTCCTGCGGCGGGGCGGCCTGTCGTTACAGGCGACAAAACAACCCACAGCAAGGTGGTAGGGCACTTGCCCGACTGAATGGGTACCACCCCTAGTCTAGAGTATATCGCCATAACAACCTTGACTTGTATTCCGGCAGTAATGGCCAGGTTCCAGCCTCCCTTAAGAGCGTAGCAGCACATTTGTAGCACACTTGGTGTTGCAAATGTCCATAGGCGATGGTAACCGCTTTCCATCGAGTGAGCTGTCTGCCTGTCTCTTGAACTCATGTAATAAAAAGCAAAACCATTCAAGTAATTTCTCCGTGAAAGCAGACAGTGAGATGGACAGAGCTACTTTCGCATTTTTAAAATAACGTCACTAAGTCTGGTGTGCACCGATATTTAACCGATGGTTTAAATGAGATAATCGCTAAAAATATATGGCTAACCATTGATTATATTATTTTAACCACCGGTTAAATGTCGATGCACACCAGCCTAAGTCATGTAAATTTGAGGATCCTTTCAAAGTTGCACTATTATCTGGTGATCATCATTGCCAGTGTTTTGCTTCCATGGGGTATTCAAGCCTCACTTCTTTGTACTAATATTGAACGTATAAATTAAAAGCAACTGTACAACAGGGTTATATGGCGTATAACAGTTTCTTTATATTTGGGTTTTACGCGTCACATTGAACAATTTACGAGGGACGAAAACACAGCTGGGCTCGCCGGCTCGCTACTAATTATGCATTGTATACAACTACACATTGTGGCCATAACACAATGGCTTGACAGCTTATTGCTGCTGTGAAAAATAATATAAAATGTGTCCCTCCGCCTTCCATTAGACTTACACATACCTCATAACCCTTTATGGTACTCTTTCTATAGTATGTGTTTATGAACTTTATATTAGTATAATCTTTCTATTGTTTCTTTTTATAAAAAATATGTAAAGGTTCTTCCTATAGATATCCCTGGTGTGGACTTCATACCACTTGATTCCTGTTATCCTATTTTTAAGAAACTAAAAGCGCCTTGCATTCATTGACAGTTACGTGTTCGTACCTTCATATTGTTATGAGTTACATAGGGCTCGAATTAAAATGCCGATGGAACTACTATAGAATTGGTTAGAAATGTGCAAACACATATAAAACAGGTACAAATGTAACTGGACACAGCCAGTACAAACTGCACGATTAACACACGCGCAAAGTCCGACACTATATCACTTGTTGAATCTACGTCTTGCTCGTATAGTAATCTTCGCTTGACTCCCCCACCCTCCGTTAGGTCATTGTTTTATACTAACTATACAGTTCAAAAAATCAACCGCGTGCACTGGGGTTTCCGAGAAACAGTAATTTGCACACCTGGCTAGTTATTCTTGCAAACGGCCAACAAAGTCAAAAACAATAACATTATGCTATTGTCTAATTGCAAATTTTAAATGCGAGATAAACAAAAGAACTCCGAATGCAAGAGGGGCAATAAACCAGGTGCGCGTTTCTTTGTCGGTATGTAACAATATAAAATCTTACTGAGTCAGCATTTCTCGAGCTTTTGCAACTCGTGGGATAAACAATTAAAATAAACTTTTCACATAAAATCGTACGAAAGCGACCCCAACGGTCGGATCAGTAGAATGTTTGACGCACGAAGCCATTTAAATGAGTACCCAAAAACTTTGTTCTGGTTCAGAACCAAACTATCGAAACTTCGCTTGTTATGACAAATCCTAAATAGTGGACGATAACAAAAAGTTAGGTCTATTAAAACGAAATTGACTGTTGTCGGATAAATTTTGAGATTGAACTTAAAACAGGGAATATAACTTTGAACTCAAGTCATCAGTCAAAATAATATTTTTTTGTCCATTATGTACCAAATTATTAAACAGAAAGAAAGAAAAACTTTATTTGCAGAAATAGCGACGTATTTATAATTATATACCTATATATTGGCTACTAGGTATGTTGCTACTTCAAATTCAAAACCTACCGTTCAATTATTAATAGCTCATATATTTTTCTATTTTATATCCGTGATTATTAAATTATTAAAAATAATTTGCCCCGAATATCAAAATAATATTTATCAAGTTAAATTATATAACTATGAACAAAAAGAATGAAACGTTCTTTGCTTATTAATATATTGTCAAATATTGTGACATTGTTTTAGGGCCGGTTCTTATATCTTACTATTATTTCACTTGCCCTATCATCGATTAAATTGGCACGTGAGTTGTACGGAGCTATGTCAAATTTTAACCGATAGTAAAGAAAATGAACAGGCGGTAAGGTATAGGAATCGGCTACTAATAATATTTAAATGTTGGTAATTTAGGTTAGGTAATAATAATAATATTACCCGGATGCTATTGGTGGCAAGCCTTGAGTAAGTAACAACACTTCGGACCTAATTCTGGGGGCCCAGACAAAGCCCCAACCTCCGTGCATGCCTTAGCCAGCCGGCACGGAGTGGAGATCGCTAGAGCTAAGACTCAAGCTGCAGGGATGGAAGTGATAAATGGCATAAAGTGGAAAGTAGCTTCGGTGACCCTGTAGCCAACCTCTCTACACCTCTTAGTTCCTCACTCCCATGTTATTTTTGTCTTCTATGGTATTTTTGGGGCCCATGCAGGGAATGACGAGTCACCGTCTGCCCATTTTTCCATGTTCCCCGAACATTGCAATGGGCAGACGCCATAGTCTCCATATTCCCAAACCCATAGTACCACCAACAGTTCAACGCAATACCTCGGTACTTTTATGTTCTCATTTCCCACAATAGTCCTACACTGGCAGGAAATTATCCTTGGATGCATTTTTATATGGTGTAGACAGGGATAATCGCCGATCAGCGTCACGCCACATTTACATTATATATGTCAAGGGGTCTCTACGTATTGTCCTTCCCATGGCCCCACGCAAGCCTTCCAAAAGTCCGGGCCATTTTTATGGCTCGTGGTCTTTAAAGATATACAACAATATTAATTTATTTGCATTTCAGATATAACATCATTACAAAAAGCAGAAACCCACCCCTCCCTCGACAGCAGCATTGAAGGAAAGAGTGGTCCATTCTGTCTGCGAGCAGCCTCAGGTCACTACTGGTGCTAGCCCCGACTCTGAACTGTAAAAACACTGCTTTTTTACGCCTGATGGCAAAAAAAGTCATTAGTACGTGCCTCAGAGAACGTGGGGCTGCCTTGATTCTGCAGTGCATCCAGCACTGCAAAATTAAGGCAGCCCCAGCAGCATCCTGAATTTGTTATTATGTTGAACACGGATGGCACTAACAGCTCTCTTTAGTTGATTCAAAGGCTGCTGGCATAAAAAGATTGACAATATACTATAAACAATGTTATTTTGACTTCTGTCGAACAGCGTGCAAACCTCCGGATCAACATATTACCCCGTACTGCTAGCGCCCTCGGCCTCCGCTAATGTCATCATATTCATCCAAATTTTCATTGACAATATGCCAAAAATATTTCAAATTTGTAATACAATTTAGCTTTATACCATCAAAGTTACCACTGGAATGTCTATATATAATATAATTCTGACGCTTTTTATTAACCAAAAATATATATTATAACTTTAATGAATTATTAATTTCATTGCACTGTGTATTTTTGCCTGGCAATCTGACAGGAATATTATTCACTATTTAATATAACACTTATATACCATGTTTTATGGAAATAAATACATTGTAATTTGGATTTTAATAAAATATGTATATAAAATTTATTATGAATTACACGTAATAATTAAAGTAAGCTAAGTTAAGTCATATAATGTAACAAGCCAGCCATAGCATTAATCAAACACGCAACCCACGACACAGACGTTAAAACAATTGTATTTTGAAGGTACAAGCCATCAAAACTTCAGCAATTCGGTGTTCAGACAAATTTTAGTACGCTTACCTTGCTCGAATTGTTTAGATTGTAAACAATAGTGACAATCTAGAGTTTAACTGCTTCAGTTCCTCAGACGCGAATGGGTTATAATCCGATTTAATTACAATATCAAGGGCTATTAAATTACTGTTGGGATTCATGTTTGAGAATTTTTGATAAATTACAACATTAGGAATACTAAAAATATAGATACATAGTTAGCACTTTATTGCTCAACAAATAAATAATCTCCAAAAGCACCATTACTACATTACATTACTAGCTTAAAGAATATTTTAAAGCAATTTGGCGATGTGGGAGGTATTTATTTTTATCCGTGCAGGAACGGAAAATGAATACAATTCCTGCGACCGGGCGACATGTCGTAAGAGGCAACAAAACAACCCACAACCAGGTGGTAGGGCATTTGCCCGACTGGATGGCTACCACCCCTGGTCTAGAGTATGCCGCCATAACCACCTTCTTGTGTTCCGGCATTAGTGGCCAGGTTCCAGTCTCGCATTTGTAGCACCTTTGGTGTTGCAAATATTTATAGGCGATGGTAACCGCTTTCTATCAAGTGGGCCGTCTGTCTGTCTGCTGAACTCATTCATTAAAAGAAAATAGTAATACGTAACTTAAATAAACATATTTAAACTACTTTATAATTTATTTAAAAATAAGAATAAAGCGTATAAACATCCGACGTAAGTCGTGGTAGCGTAAAAGCGAGCGCGCACGTCCCAAACCCAGAGGACGCGGGTTCGATCCTGGCCGGAACGCATGCACCACTTAGTCAGTTTTCTGATCTAATCTGCATATTTTTATATTTACCACGTGCTGACAACGGTGAAGGAAAAAATCTTGATGCAACCTGCACATCGAGATAACCGACGTGTCAAACCTGCCAAGCAGACTTGGACAAGCGTGGCAGGTACACTGTTCTTTCCCTCTCCCCTCATAGTGGGAGGTCCGAGCCTAGCAGTGGGACATTTATGGGCTGATATTGTTTTAATAAATATTTATAAACGTCCCACTGCTGGGCTCGGACCTCGCCATATAGGTAATATATTTACTTGAAGAAAATACAATAAAGGCAACAAACTGCTACAATTTCATGTAATGACCAGAACCATATCCTAGTGAGAGTGTGAACCCCCGGGGGACGAGCGCAGTGTGGCGGCGGACTGGTGGCGAGGTAAGTCCTTCCTAGCTTCTTCTTCCCGTCACTTTGCCGTCTTCCGGCCATCGCATCGCGCCCGCATTTGTTGATCTTGACGGTATTTTTATATTACTAATATACGTTTCTCTGATCATCTAGATTATGAGATTTTGTTCTGATACTTTCGTTTTTTTATTTTGATTAATTACTTTAGCTTTTACAGCCATTTTATCGTAAGCGACATTTTGTCCAAGTTTATTTATTGTTACAAAAGATATTTGAAACTATTTTTTTGGTTTTGAAGACTTTCAGTTTTAATTAGATTAGATCATATCAAAGATTGAAACTCTGTTAACAGAATATGTTCATTCATACATACATACATACATAACTTCACGCCAGGTCTGGTATTCGAGTACTTAAAACTTTCAACTCAACGAGGCCCACGTAACCTTGAATTCTATGTCCTCCCTGTTTTTGTGATATTATAAATTATATATGCATATCCCGAAATTAATTTCGATCCTTAGGTTGAGCGACTCGTCGACCCAAAGCCAAAATATATCTTGGTGTCCCTTCGTCTTTTGCCAGGATTGCGGGAAAGGACATGCCCATTTTGGCATTACAACGGCAATCACATTACAGGTGTGTGAATCCCAACAATCGACCTTTGACCGGCTTAGCGGGCTTACCGCAGATTTGCCTAAAAATTGCCGAGCCCCGTAATAAGACATTTATGAACTGTTATGAATAAACCAAATTATCTATATATCTATACAGAAAAATAAAATTTCAGCGTCTGTTTGTAATGTAGTAATGGATATGAAAGTATATACGATACTTATATATAAAATACATTTTTAAAAGTTTTTGTCTGTCTGTCTAGATGTTCCGGCTAATCTCTGAAACGGCTAGACCGATTTCGATGTGGCTTCTACTGACACATAGCTGATATTATAATGAGTTACTTAGAAAACGATTTTTAGTGATCCACGAAAAAAGACCACCGGGGCGTAGTCGCGGGCACACATAGTCTTTAGATAAAGCTATATAGAAAGCATTCGTTTTAATAATAGTAGCTGGTAACTATTAAATATAAATAAACTAAATAATAAATAGGTACGTTTGTAGCCAACACAGCAGTATAGTGGTCCGTCTAGACAGGGTATTTGTACCGTATTTTCATTATAAAAACTTAATATAATTCATGTCGAATGAAATAAAATAGGTGGATATGTAGTCGTGATATGAAAATGTTCGCCAGTTTTCATTTAACGTTCCGCGAGAACATGCTACCTTTTGAAACTAAGTCACATAACAGACTGTTCCACAGAAAATTATGTTTAATTATTTGGAAATAAAGATTAAAATTACTTAGGTCAAAGTTGTTTGATTGTCTATCTTGTCTAAGACGATTGCTTAGACATGTAAAACGTTTTTATTGAATAAAAAAAAATATGTTAAGTGTAGAGATTATATCCTCTTTGTTTATTATTGTTAATCTCATCGTCTGTCAGTGTCAAGATTGCAATTTTCTTTCTACAATTTTCTATATTTTATAACGTTACATTTTTTAAATTGTGGCAGTATTGTTCCTTGTACTCGTGCAAGAAAAAGTCGACTTTAAGGTGATGACCACCTTCATTTTGCGACTGTACATAACATTTTGCTTCAATGCTTGTCAAAAATATGAATATAATACGTAGCTACATATATAATTGCCAACAATATTTCTTTGGCTTTTCTTGCGTCACGTTTCATCCAATTTATTGATATATAATTTATCACAGACTATATTTAATCCCCTTATAATGGGAGGTCCGAGCCCAGCAGTGGGACATTTTGGGCTGATATTATTATTATATTTTTAATATATGAATGTGACGCTACGTAAATACAGATAGATGATATGGTTATTCGAGCTGCCGGTAAGATTGGGCATCTCTCTGTCTCAGTAAAAATGCCCAATCTCATAAACGTGTAAATATATCATTTATTTTTTATTGGAATACTTGTGTGAATATAACGTAAATAATTTGGTTTCTGTATATATAGTCTAAGTTAAATTAGGAACAATTGAGATATGAATATACGGTAAGACCACAACAACTCGTCGTCTTATTTTGTACTCGCCTCCCCCAGTTGAGACTAACTCCTGCATGGCGATTGAACCGTGGGCTTTCGCTAGTGGATCATCTCATCCAATGGGATAACATCGTAGACGCCCTTTTTTGCCAAGGGTAATCCATTTGATGACTAAGACGCGACAGGCACAGAAGTCTGAAGGGATGTTTGCGACCCTTGTGAATGTGGGATTCGCCAGATCGGGGGTGGCACTAGCGTGCCCAGTCAGAACTGGTGCCTCGCTATTGCCACTCCCCAGTTAGAGATACCCACTAAACCCCTGGGTGTTCCGTCCTGCGCCTTATGCCAGGGCTACGGGTAAATAAAATTAGGCTTCCCGACTCCGCGATACCCTGTCAGGCGTGGACCTAGCTCACTAGGCCTCTTCTAAAGCCAAGGGAGCTGCTCCCCCGGCGTCTACTTGGTCTATTCCTTGCGTGCGGTGATCTGTAATGCACCCCACGGGAAGAGAAATGAGCGCGCGCGTGTAACATTTGCGCTCTCATCTCGGCGACCTGTGCGTGGGAGTGAGAATCCCTATACTCCAATGGGCCACACCCGTGCCGCCCTCTTACGCTCTCTAAGTTCCGACCTCCAGCGTCGGCGCGTCATCCTTTGGCGGGAGCGGAGCAAAGACTTCCGCTCACGCTCCCGCTCCGCCTCCTCCTTCGCACGCATGACGTCGCAAAAGGAGGATCGTAGACTCGCCGCACAACTTCCTTTAACTCCCAAACTTTTCATTTTTTTATTGCACGAGTCCAGCAGACAGGAGGACGGCCCACCTATAGCCGGTTCCTATATCCTAGTATTAATTCGTTTCCCTACCATCTATTGCATTTTGACATTAGATGCTCGCACTCGGACCCTAATGGAAACACTACTACTAATGGTAGCACCAAAAGTGCTACCATTAGTAAGAAATTGATCTCAACGTAACTTCGTTACGGGTATTACAGAACTACATATAGTTCAGCAATACCCGTAACGTAATTGACACCTCAAAATTGAAACAAATCAAATAATGTAAATTCTCAACTAACATACGTGAGACTTATGTTAGTTGAACCATCGTCAGCGCTCGGAACTGTACGAGCATTTAGACGCTTCAGAGGCTTTACTAAATTTATGCAGCAATGTCCATGAGTAAAGGCTCAGTTAGACTACGACACTACGTCTTACTCCCTATGTACGTATATTAGTCTAGAGCGCCGTTGTATCGAAAATAATAATAATTTGGAGTTGTGATTTCAATTTATCTCTATAACATCTTCGACCTCCACAGCGATTGCAAAAATGTTCATGTATTACAAAAAGTAGTTATGTAGCTATAGTAAAATAATTAATTTAATGATAAATAGGGTAAACTATACCACTGTTGGCACCTCATCAGTTATCACCCCATCAAAATATTCCAGATATTTAAAAATCTTTATCTC
The DNA here is from genome assembly GCA_012273795.1 of Dendrolimus punctatus. Classification (NCBI taxonomy): domain Eukaryota; kingdom Metazoa; phylum Arthropoda; class Insecta; order Lepidoptera; family Lasiocampidae; genus Dendrolimus; species Dendrolimus punctatus. The sequence continues at coordinate 16,320,363 of CM022535.1, read as the reverse complement.
TTTTGTTTTGTACATTACAATTTAAAAAATCCCTGTATGACCAGAAAAAAAGGTGTTGAATGTTAGAATATACTAATACAGTGCCTATCACTGTACTTAGGTGCCAACAATGGCACCTATAAGGTTTCCTTAAATTATACTCATGTTCGGGCACAGCTAGTAAATTAATAAAATACATTTTGTACAAAAATATGCACAACTCCCCGTTTAATAAAAACAAATAAGACTTCATAAAACTCATGTAATGACTTTTACTCGAAAATCATTTTCAACAGTTTAAAATTTCAATATTTTTTAACTGCGATTACAACTCATTTGACTGAACACAAGCTGCGGGCCTTTTGTTATTTCCACAGAATGCCACGGAAATTATTGCCATTGGAGTTATTTTACTGGAAAATATTCATGTCAGCAATTTGCGGTGTTGTATTGAAATTTTAAACAACATCGTAACAAAATTAATTATCTTTTGTGGTTATTTCTGTATTTTGTGTTTGAATATAAATCGTCAAATTAGTTTTTTTTATTAAGGTTTGCTCACGCACTCAGAGTTTGATTCATCCGTCTTGGTAGCAAATGTTTGTGGCATTGGTGTCTAAGCTCTGGGGCTATGGGCAAAGGCGTAGCTAGGGTGAGGCACATAGGGCACCAGCCCTAAACAAAGGGAGTCACAAATCACAAATTATTATTAAATTTGAAAATCAGATTATACTATAACAAACTATATCATACTGTTATTACTTCGTAATTTCATTTATGCTTTTGTAAAGAAAATCTACGTTTTTAACGGTTTAAAGCGTGGTAATTTATTTGATTTTGGTTATTCCGACGTTTCGACCGCTTTTCACTGGCCGTGATCACGGAAGACAAAGATGACAATTGTCAACGAGTATTGTTAGTTTTATTTAGCCTACCGCCAACTTCTTCATTTTAATTATTTACTTTTAATTTTGTTTATAGTTATTATTTACTCTATGGGAGTCTAATCTAATTTACCACCGCTTCGCGACATGTTATAGTTTCAAGAGAAGAAGCGGCGCAAGAAACTCTTCAGCAAACATGCCTAGCTCTACATTTTTTATATAATATTAAAATGTATGGAAGGAAAAATAAAAGATAAATTAACGCGCCTAAAACTGTTACAACGTAAGCGTGAAAACTTAAGAGAATATTAAGATTTAGGTCTGCTTTATTTAATTCTTCTGTTTAATTTTTATGTTAAGATCATTTCACTCACTCACAATCACTAAGGGGCGCAACTGTGATAGGTGCCCTAGGCGCCATTTTCTATTATTATGTAATGTGGATTCCAGAAGCTCACCACCTTTATCAAGACCTATCTACACGAATGATAGAAAAATACGACCAAAACGCTGGTCTGTTTTGGGCAACGGACAAACGTAGCCATCCAACGTAGTAACGCGGCGAGACTGATTTACAATAATAATTAAATAAATTAGATAATATTATTAAATCTGAAGCAAAGCTTTAATCAAATGAGAATACATTAATAATCGTCAGAATTTTCACTTAAATAATCCTCGATTTTATAATATCATGTATTGCTTATCAAAAGTTTCTTTAAGTATCTTTTAAATAATATGGAATTTTTCCTCTTTATACTGACAGTTAATTTATTGGATATTACTGGTGCCATACACAATACACTTTTTTGCATTAGTTTTGTTTTGCTACTATGAATGCAAAGCCTGGCATTATCGTGTCGGTTGCGTTTTATAATTTGACGTGTACTTGGGAAAAATTAGGACTATTTCTAAGAAATAAAGAAACTTCATAAATACAAGGAATTGTTAAAATATTATAGTGTATGAAATATGCTTGCAGCTATACGTATTTTGGAGTATAAATTTAGATTAAATACAGCGTTTATGCCCTTTAAATGCAACTTCTGTGTCCGTAGAATTTCCCCAAAATATGATGCTATATCTCAAAATGTTCTGTTAGTTGCTTGCACAGAGTATGTATGTAATTCAAATGAAGTTTAACATAACGTCGTCTTATGTTTGAGGACCCGCAGAATTAATTACACGAAATGCATGGGATTATTCTCTACACTCTACAGAGTGCAGCGACGCTTAACTGTAAGACTGCCTTGAAATGTTAGCACAGATGTGCGACTATCTATTATATTATAAAAATCTAAATATACCGTTTCAGTACATTGAAGCTATTTAAAAAAACAAAACAATTGGAATAGACTATATTGAAGGATTGGGAAAACGATGCATTTTTTTATTTCATGTCTGTTTGTCTGATTCTTCCAGAGTCACATAAAACTACTAGAACGATTTCGATGAAGTTTTTATCCCAGAAATCGCACGTGAATTTTTCCGGGACCGATATAAAGTAGCATGCATAAAAATGAGCCGATTTTGATACGACTTATACTAATATAATATATTATTTTTCAAATGCTGTGGTACTTAATGTCCCGGGGATCATGAGCGATTTTAAGAACAATATAATTTGGGACTTTTTATATTTCCGGGAATTTCCTAACTTCGTAACCACGTGATATTAGGACTCGCTTGATATGACAGTTCCTATATTTATTACACATCTTTAGTAGAACAGATGTAGTTATGTATGCCTTTATAATATTACTTATCGCAGGTTTTAAAGGAATCTTTGGAATTCATGATGTATTTTCATACAAAAAAAGCCCGTTACGCCGGTGAAAATACGAATTGTTTCCAAATACTGGCAAAGTAACTGTAATTACTTTTATTTAATTTAAATTATGTTACCTGTCAAACCTAGTATTGATTAAAATAGTATTCCTTTTTTTCTTACTGTGTAAATGTGGAATTGTGTCTTTAAATTATTAATATAAAACATATTCTACTGTAATATCTAACTTCACATGCGTCTTCAATTATCCAAGATATTTACACATCATTAAATAGTGTAATTTATTGCAAAAAATCTGTTTGTAATGTACGAAGATGATCTTCTTAGGAAAAGCAATGTATAGATATACCTATATGTTACTAATTATTACAAAAAGAATATCGCGCGTGTGCTGATTCGTCTAGATTTTGCGAGAGTGGTCAATAATAGGCTAATAATAATTAGGAATAGCCGCACATTCAATTATGGATACAAAAATATTTTTCAGAGCCCAGATACCTTTTGTGGGTATCATGAGACAAGTATTGAAAAATCCTAGCGGTGTATTTTCATAGTTTTGCTGTCATTAATGAGTCGGCGTTATTAACATACGCCCTAAGTGTATATACCTGGGTAGCAAGTTACGCAGAAAGTCTCCCCAACTTACAAATGTCCTCTTTAAGAGAATCCATACCGCAAGTTTTCCGCTATTGTAGTTCATATACAAGTTTTCCAAAGAAATCGTGAATCGGCTTAACCTCTTCAGTGAATATGTCGAGAATGTTACGATGGTTCAAACGTGCTCAAGTTATACTCCTCCGTCGCTCCAGTAGTTTTCGCATCACATAATAAATGTGACTATAATTCTACCAAGTGCTTGTTCACGTTAATTTGCGAGTGTGGTGACAAAATAACAAGATGAGTTATAATATTTGTTCATTGACTTTGAATATAAAATTTCTTCTTATGACTTTTATTTATAAGGTTCTGGAATGACTCATGGCAACAGTGCCGTCAGTTCACCGGCAAATATTATGACCAACTTTAAACCCACTTGGATCAGTCTCCTTGGTTCTTTCGTTTCCGTACTCACTCTAAAAAAATCTGCTATTATTCGACTAAGGCTTGGTCACATATGCCCAGTCTTCTTAACCCAAATTAGGGTACGCGATCATTCTTTGTGTGAATGCGGCTTGATGAAGGGACTCTTGAACATTTTTTTTTTCACTGACCAAAATTATCTTCACCCTTATTACATTCTTCTCCCTGACCTCCCCCGTCCTATTAACACCAATTTCCTTCTAACTCTAGTACTAGTACTCAGATTTTTGGAAAAGGTTACCGACCATCAAAATGTCTCCAATATTTAAACAGTAGCTACAATAATATATAGAGTACATATATTATCTCCTGCCTCTTTCACTCTGACATTGGTAAAATCAATGTCAAAGGCGTTAGAGTCAACACCAGCAACAATAGAATAGACTTTTATTTAATTTTGTAACGTATACACCAATCAGCTTTTACCCATTCATTCTGAGTCACCACACATGCTGGTCAAGTATGGACGGATTATCAAGGTAATCCCTCCATATGCGACATCGGTCTAATCCCCTGCAAAGGCCGCAGTATAGTGCGTAAACAGCATTTCTCCCGCAGCTTGAGTCACGTTAATGTCATCCCACGAGAACTGTACATTTTGTCAGGATAAATGGTAGCCTATGTACTGTTTCAGACTATAACCTATCTCTTTGCCAAATTTCATACAGATGATCGATTATTGAGTAATAAACATCGAAACGTTCGTATTTACATATAATATTAGTATAAAAGTATGGACAATATACATACATACATACATACATAACTTCACGCCAGGTCCCTTGCGGGGTAGGCACGAACAACAGAGCGCCATTTAGGCTTATTCTTACACACCTCACTTGCTTCTTTGACATTCATAGTTCTTGTCATGCACGCTCGTCTGTTCTTAAGGCTCCTGACATCACCTTCTGCTAGTACACGATCAATTTGATCATGGAAGGTGTGTCGTGGCCTTCCGCGACTTCTGCATCCATCCACTTTTGCATTGTATATCTGTTTAGTCATTCTTTCATCATACATTCTTTCCACATGCCCGAACCACCGGAGCATTCCTTTCCTTACCTTCACCCCGACACTCTCTTTCAGACCAACTCTCTTTCTTACTTCGGTATTACGAACGCGGTCCGCGAGCGTCACTCCGCAGATTTTGCGCAGTGCTCGCATCTCGACCGCGTTTACTCTACTTTCGTGCTCTCTATTCCATACCCAACTCTCGCTTCCATACGTGAGCGTAGGTACCAGCACCGCGTTGTGTATGGCAAGCTGGGCCTTCTGGCTGAGGTTCTTAGCGCCTAGAAGTTTACCTAACGCTCCATTCACACTATTCCCCAAATTCACTCTTCTTTCTATATCAGCGGTGTACCTTCCATCCCTGCTAAAAGCACATCCGAGATATACAAACTCATTCACTTGTTCCAGCATAACATCATCGACCATTATCCTTGCATTCGTTCTGGTTGTTTCTCTTTCAAACATCATCACCTTTGTTTTCTTCGCATTCAAACGTAAGCCTCTCGCCTGACAGTCATCTTTCATCATTGTGACTAGTGTTTGCAGTTCTGATGGCGATTCGGCTAAAAGCACGGCATCATCCGCATAAAGCAAGCTGCTAACAACTAGATCACCCATCCGCACCCCAACATCCATCAATCTTAATCTCTGGAGACAATTGTCCAGATATAGGACAAACAGCAAAGCCGACAGCACGCAGCCCTGATGGACAATATATATTATCAAATATATTGATACAATGCTATGTAACTTTTTTTAACAATAATATAATACAGTTATTTATTTATAAATGTATATGACTGTTAAAGTGCTTACATAAATAGTAGGAATATTACGTGTAAATTTCTATGTTTACTTTGAATTAAAGGCGAAACATGCAATTCTCCCACGGTAGCATGTAAGTTCAACCATTTTTAAATTGTTACACTTTTTTTTGTTTTTTTTTGTTTTGAGGCGAGGGAAAATGCTTAACCGATTTGCGCACACTCTGGGCCGCCGCTAGGTAGCGGTACGCATCGATCAGGGGCGATTACACTAGCAATAGTATGCTTTGTTTGTGCTCCGTCCGCGATGGATGACACAGAGTAGTGTGGACACTCCGAGCGATGCCGCACGGGCGAGCAACCTCAATACCCACTAAAAACCCCCTCCTCCCTGTCGACCCTGCGCTTTTGTTTGTGATGGAAAGACTGAGATATAGAACATAGTTACGCAACAGTCGATCCAGCGCAATAAAGTGCCTGGAGTGTGCCCTGGGAGAACACACCCCACTTCGAGACGGGGGCAGATGAATCCCTTGCTTTACCTAGCAACTAAGGGCCCCCCGTAACGGAACCTAACTCAGGGAGGGAAGTAATGCGCGTACCTGCCTCTCCGGGTGCCAGCTGAAGGCCGGCGACCTCGAGAAGAGACCGTAGCACGCGCCGAAGGACTTCGCTCCCTATCCCTTTCTGCGGCCTCTTTGAGAGACATTACTGCCTCGCAAAAAGTAACCGCAGCTTCCCAGCGGTCGTCGCTCTGCAACATGGCCGTTACCAAGTCGCCGAGCGATCCGACGGCTCCTACTTGCGCCTCGAGATCGAAACGCTGCGGCGTCCATGCAGCGCACTCGACCAGCGTGGTAGCATGTAAGTTCAGCCATTTTTAAATTGTTACACTTAGCCAAAGGCCTGGCAGCTAATGTGAACTCAGTCACTAAAGCAACGCACCCGTAGCCGCGCCCACGCCTTCAAATTGTACGTGAACCAGCAGTATGTTCATCACATGGTTACATTGTTAACGCTTCTGAGTTTCATTGCTCTGTGACATTTGAATTTTGTAATGAACTTATTTAAATAGTAAAGGGATTTCAAGCAAAAGCGTTCATATCTCACGACCACACTGACAAAGCTTAACAATCTACATATTTAAATAGTATGTATAATATTTAGACAGCTAGAAATCTTAAGTCAATTGGGAAAAACAGTTTTAATTAGAAAAATATTTAATTTAATTTAATTATCGTATGTACTAATGTGGGTAATAATTAACGGCGTTATTTTTCCGCATTAAACAGACACATTTGGTTACAGTCACTATCCATAATATTATCCCAGATGGTGCCGGGACAGAATGAACTGAAACTGATGAAAGCAGTAGCTTATTTTTAAATATTTTTTATTTTGTATATTGAGGAATTCATTTGAATCTCAATTTGTGGAACTCAAGAACTACCATTGTTACAATAATTACAAAAAATATCCTCATTTTGTTGACTATTCAGAAATCGTTACAGTACGACCGGCAAAAAGGATCGTAGATGAAATAAATTGCTTCGCCTGCAAAAGAAGTTTGCTTTTGCAATTATTTTATTTATTACTAGGATGTGCGGCGACTTCGTCTACATTTGACTTGAAATTCCCGGGACACAAACTACCGCAGCTATGGTTTTAGTGAAAACTGTGATAGAATAAGATAACTTTATGCAAACGAATACAAACCTCTTCCAGAAAATTTTCTGTGCCATTTCCAGAATAAAAAGTAATGTAAAATTAATAACGAAAATCACATCGAAATCTGCCTAGTAGTTTTTACGTGAATCCTAAACAAACAGACAATCTAAAAAAATTGGATCGCGTTCTCAATCATATATATAGTAATATATATCTAATATATAAAATTCTCGTGTCACAGTTTTCGTTGCCATACTCCTCCGAAACGGCTTGACCGATTCTCATGAAATTTTGTATGCATATCGGGTAGGTCTGAGAATCGGCCAACATCTATTTTTCATCCCCCTAAATGTTAAGGGTAGTCCACCCCTAAATTTTTTTATTTATTTTTTAGACAAAATTTTTAATTTCTATTTTTTTATGATACAACATACAAAAATACATACAAACCTACATTTTCAACGCTCTACGATCAACCCCAATTTTTTCGGGCAGGACGACGTCTGCCGGGACAGTTAGTCTAATATATAAAATTCTCGTGTCAGTTTTCGTTGCCATACTCCTCCGAAACGGCTTGACCGATTTTGATGAATTTTTTTGTGCTTATCCGGTATCTATGAGAATCGGCCAACATCTATTTTTCATTCCCCTAAATGTTAGGGGTAGTCCACCCCTAAATTTTTTATTTTATTTTATAGACAAAATTTTTAATTTCTATTTTTTTATGATACAACATACAAAAATACATACAACCCTAATTTATCAACCCTCTGCGACAAACCCCTATTTTTACCGGGACAGCTAGTTATATATAATATTAATAGAGTTCCGTGGCTCGTTTGCTAGAAACAGAAGCCTTATACAATTATCTTATACGTCTATCTGTCTCTGTGTTATGTATGTTGCAGCCATTGTGCTTAAAACGACAAATCTGTATGAACGAAATTTTGCAGGAAGGTGGGTTCTATTTGCTGTAACTGAATTTTGTAGTCAAAACTTAAAATATGTTAAAATATTAGAAATGATCATCATACATGACTTGCATAGAGGTTACAAACAGCAGTTGTTCGCGGGTTTTCAACATTTTCCATTTCATATTTTAAAAGTTAGAGGGGCGAGATGAACGGTTCAACATTTTCAAGATTTTGAGAAATCGTATGTCTCCATTATTTGACTAATGAGGGGCAAATACGATAAAAACAAAAGTTATTAATTTTATGTTTTTTCAAGATTTGTGTGTTATATAATTAAATTAACTTTAATTGTAAAAAAAAGATTTCATATGCGACTTTTCATCTAATTTTATTTGCTTATGTTATGTAATGACGTTTGTTAGATTATGGCATAGGTTTATAGACTTGTGTTTAAAATATAATATATTATTGTGTATAAATAAATGATTAAATACGAACAATAAAGTTTTGAAACTTTTATAATAAAAAAAAAGGAAAATAAAAAAATACCATATGATTTTTTTTAAAGAAACAAGTTTGTATGAGCAATCAAATTTACAAAATAAATGACAACAATGTACACGTCTAATGTCAGCGTAAGTGCTTTACAAAACTACCCTCCTTATAGCAAATGTAATTTTTGCAAAATGGCGGATTGAAGAAAAACACGGTAAACATATTTTTAGATATCTAAGCAACATATCCATGTTATATAATCTTTTTTAATGTATTTAAAAAAGAAGAAAAAATCAAACTTTATGTGTATACTAGCTTTTGGCGGGGCTTTGTCCGTGTGCAATAGTTTAAAAAAGTAAGTTAAGAAAAACCCCCTGTTTTGAAACATTATTCATTGGTGTTTCGCTCCTATTGGTCTTAGCGTGATGATATAAATGGGCCTTCCTCAATAAATGGGCTATCTAACACTGAAAGAATTTTTCAAATCAGACCAGTATGAGATTCGTGCGCTCAAGCAAGCAAACAATCAAATTCTTCAGCTTTATATATTAGTATAAGATTAGTGCCTTGGGGCAATGATCTTATAATAACTAGATGCGCAGTTTACGGCACCGACGTGTTGCCACTTCGAAGATGCCTGCAGGCGTATCTGGTCCCAGTTGTGAGTTGGACATTAAGCGAGTGTGACGTGTCCGCGACGGGCGTAAAACGTATTCAAAATGGTGAAATGTACTGTTAAAAGTTGTGTATCACGTCCGAAAATGATAATAAAGCAAGTGACGTTAGCTTTCACAAGTAAGTTTGCTTAATTTTGGATCGCATTATTTAAAATACCATTCAAAAACAAAATAATATATCGTGCATTGTTTGTGTCATCGGTGTTGCCAGTAAAACGAATTAAAATTCAACGATTTTATTTTTAAAAATGTTTTTGGAGGATTTTTTAGTTCTTGAAAAAGTGAATGATAGAAGCGTGCGCCAGTAAATTTTGTGTGCTTTAATAATAACAATTCGGCAACTACTTTAATATGCTTTTTAATATTTTTTTTATGATACTACATAGTCAATAATTATCATAAAATAGTGTTAGGTTCAGCAGCAGTTAAAATGATCTTTATTTGTTTGTCTAAGTGGCGGTTATTCTACTATCAGAAGGAGGGGGGAGGTCATCTTCGCAGATTTATATGACAAACTTGGCATGTATCGATATAAAGTGGAACCTTAGGTTATTCTAGTATATCTAGATACGTAGCGATTTTCGAAAGTAGACGATTTTAGGCCCTTAACGTTAATTGAACCTTTGCACGTGTTTTATTAAAATGTATCGTTATAGTAAAAGTATTAAGCAAGCCGTGAAAACCAAATCAAAACCAGTTTACTAAAATATTTTTTCAAAAACATCGATGTACAGACTCTTATAATAATTATGTACTAAGTATATATTGTAAGTTTTATATTCTATAAAAAAAGAAGCCAAAAAAACGTTCAATCTGGGGATATTTCTGACTACTCGCAACTCTATCCGTTTTCACGAAAGCAATGTCTTGTCTCGTTTTAACGTAATTGGTTGGACTATGGAAGAAACGAGACAAATATAGTTTACTTTGGCAAACTGTTGGCATTACATTAGATTTCAAAGCTATGTCTTTTAAACTCGCAAGTGGCTATGCATTTTAAATAATTATTTCTAAGACGTTGCTACTCTAGTATATGTAAGCTCACTGCATTGGGGTGTCATTTCTGCATTTAAAAAAAACAAAAATGACGATTACTGAAAGTTATCACTTCTGTCTGGCGTGTCGAGACGCACACGTTTTTTTTAAATCTATGAATGTGCTAAAGGAAGAATAATGTCTTAATATCGGGTGGAATCTTTTAGCCGTTAAACACGATGGGAATAAAGTTCCGTCCTTGTCACTCACTTGTCCAAGGCAGCGCCCTCCGCTGTATTAGCATGCAAATTGATGACCCTACAATTTATAGCCCCGGTAACCTTGTTTTGAAATAGGTACGTCTGATTTATTCTGTGTAACCAAGTTTAATTCTGTCGAGGTTTATGACTTTAATTTGTTATCTTAGAGGGATGGTTTTGTATTTAATAGATTTACCGCCATGAGAATACATTGTATTTTAAGATGTATAAATGTTATCAATCAATAAACTTGTTGTTTGAAATCTTAAGTAGGTAACAACTAGTAAATAGTGAGTTTGAAAGATATTCCCACTAAATAAAAATAATAAATAGTAACAAATTGTAGTTTTTTCTTATTTTTTTCGTTTCTAACTAATCTATATTTTTTTTTTCTTTTTTTTTATTGCAGTGGATCTGCAGACAGGCAGACGGCCCACTTGATGGACAGCGGTTACCATCGCCTATGGACATTTGCAACACCAAAGGTGCTACGAATGCGCTGCTGCTCTCTTTAGGGAGCCTGGAACCTGGTCACTAATGCCGGAACACAACACAAGGTTGTTATGGCGACATACTCTAGACCAGGGGTGGTAGCCATCCAGTCGGGCAAATGCCCTACCACCTGGCTGTGGGTTGTTTTGTCGCCTCTTACGACAGGCCGCCGGGCCGCAGGAAATTGTATTCTTTCTCCGTTCCTGCACGGATAAAAATATATAACGAATATATAACGTATCTAAGAAGTGATTGACATTGCGCGTTTTATTAAATTACGACCTTCTACATTACGTTTCCAAATGTTTCATGTCACGACAATTAAATAATAAATATTAAATTATAACACCACACAAAGTCACAAACACACAATTAAAAACAACAAAACTTATACACATACTCACACCAACGCGCAATATGCAACATTGCATTATACGCCCAATTCACAAACAAACCAAGACACACAAAGAGCCTAAAAATTAATGACCTAGGCACAGAAATAAAAAACTGCATACATGGTACTAGTTAAGATAATATATATAGGTATAGACATAAGGCACACACTGCACATGCACTTCCTCACAACACCAGCATGTAACAGATACACTCTACATTAGTATAAGTTAAGTATTAACATTAGAAAAAAAAAAGTTATTCTTAAGGTACACAACACAACACAAAAATCATAAAATCAATGTCACACATAATAACACATAAACAATAAGCGTGTATAAATTCAAAAAACTAACAATAATTAACTTGTAAAATGGGTACGGAACTAGAGTCCGTAGATTAGTTAATTAAAAAAAAAAACATTGCATTTGGACTTGTTGTGTTCGGTTTTGTACCTGTGTAATACGTGTTTCTATAGTTCTAATAAACTACTTTATAGTAATTATAATAACATTCCAATACAAGTCTCGTGACTCATTCACTCACTCACTCACTCACTCACTCACTCACTCACTCACTCACTCACTCACTCACTCACTCACTCACTCACTCACTCACTCACTCACTCACTCACTCACTCACTCACTCACTCACTCACTCACTCACTCACTCACTCACACACACACTCACTCACTATATATTGCTGATAAATATATTTATTTAGATTCCTTCGTATATACGTACATATTTGTATTGTACACATGTATCTGGATTTATGTATGTATTAAATTTATAAATTAGTATAAGTGTGTATGTTTATATTGTACAGTCCAGTTTTTTTTCTGCTCCACCTATATCGCCAGATTAGTTAAGAAATTCTCTGTAGCTAAGTTGCTTGGAAGGGATCGCTTATAGAGATAAGAAAAAGCAAGAAGTATTGTCATTATGAATTTTGTTTTTTTTTATTTTGGTGAGCAATAAAGTGTTATGTCCTCTCAATGCGCGTCGTATGACACGCACTTATCCATTTTTTTTTTAAACTACACAGCAAAACACTTCAATCAATCAAGTTCTCTCTGAAAACTTTCCGCTTGTTTTTGTAATGATTCCATATGCTCGTTACGTTTTCCCACGAAACATTTTTAGAGCAACGTATTTTCCCATTACGAAAATAAACAAAAAGTCTATAATTGGATTGAAGCGCTTCGATATCGTATCTAAGACTAATGTATGCGGATGTTTGTCATGCGAGGCTTCATTTGGTCTACATATAGATATACGTATACACATGTATAGGTACTGTAAGAGTGAACTGCAGACGTTAATACAAGTCAAGTTAAACAATTAATAGTGAATTGAATAGACCATCTACATGGTGTATGCACATACATATCCTGACTACATACTATGTAGTCAGCGTATTACTTCCAGCGGCCGAGCGGCCTGTTGTAGGAAACAACGAAACAACCCAAAGCCAGGTGGTAGGGTACTAGCCGGTCTGGATGACTACCTCCCCTGGTTTATAATATGCCGCCATAACATCCCCCGTCCCGCTTTAGAGAGCGGCAGCACATTGGGTGTACTTTTGATGTAACAAATTTCTATAGGCGATGGTAACCGCTTACCATCAGGTGGTTCGTCTGCCTATCTGCTGAATTCATACAATAAAAACCTTAACTTAATTTTTTTCTAAAAGAAAATAAGCGTTTTTTGATTGATTCAGCCAACAATACACACTTTATAGCGGTGGCAAAATATATGTTAATATTTCTGAGGAAAATACTATAGCTCTAAAGTATTTTCGAAAAAGAATTAGTTAATAAACAATGCAAAGTTACCTCTTAACGTGTGCTTTAATATCTAATGTTCTTGTTACTGTTAAATGTACATCGCTAAAATTAAAAACAGAAGCTTATAATATTATAACAGATACAATTATCGGTTTTTTCCTGGCACGTAGCGAATTTGGAAAAATGTTTCCATTAACCACTTTGCAACGCTCTCGAACTGTTAAGACCATCTTCAGTGTAGATACACAGTGAGAGCAGCACAGAAGACGAGAGCTTTGTCTGTAGTGGTGGAATTTATATATTTTGGAAAAATAATGTTTAATTACCATACCTCAGAGTAATAGTTAAAGCTATTCTGAGGCCAATAATCCAGTCTGTTGAAAAAATCATGTTCTACGTGTAGGGAAACACAAATAAACACTCAAAAGATCGATAGGTTAAATATAACTGGACAAAATTGCGAAATTGTCTCTTCATGTCACTTTGTAGTCCCTTCCGCGGATCATGTTGAAAGGGTTTAAGTGTTTCCAGCAAAAGCATTTTAGCTTTCGTATGTGAGAGCGTTCCCTGTATAAATTTATACCTAAATTCCGCTCACCTAAGTACGTATACACATATTCCTATGAGCCGAACAATTTTGAAACGCTCTTTGCACCGCGACATATTATTACCGGCTTACTACCTAAATTTCAAAGGTTTTTATGCTGGTTTTATCTTTAACTCGGCATTATAAAGTTTCTGTATCCTAGTGACTAACGCACTCACCTTTTATTGCAATTATGTAGGTTTCATTCGTAACCGGAAACATACTTCGCTAACATTTATTAATGTTGAAGGAAAACATCGAGATAAAGTTGCAAATATTTGAAATCCGCCTATTCAGCTTACACAAGTGTGACGTACTACTACATACTTTCCCCTATAGATAGTGACCTGAGCTCAACAGTAAGAGGCTGATGTAATAATTTTATGTAAGTTATTAACACAAAGAATGAGCCCACCACTGAACTAGAGGAAAAAGACGATTAGACACTCATAATACATATATATTATTGTTATAAGTAGACAAGTTCTTAAACTAGCCTCTGATTTTATCTGTACTAATAATAATATCATTAAGAAGAAAGAATTTTGTATGTTTGTTGCGTCGTCGTTGTCAGCCATTCGTAGTCCACTAATCCACGTAGGCCTCCCCAAGTTGGCACCACTCATCCCTGTCCTCTGGCTCCCTCATCCCGCACCTACAGGCGACCTTGCGCAGGTCGTTGGTTCATCGGGCTGGAGAGCGTCCGACACTACGATTACCGAGACGCGGATTCCAGGACTCGTATGTTCCATCGGCCATCGGTCCACTGCCACTTCAACTTGCTAATTTTGCGAGTTATGTCGTTAACCTTGGTCCTGTTATGGATATCCTCAATTCTAATTTTATCCATATGAGAAACATCCAACATTGCTCGGTCCATAGCCCATTGAGCGACTTGGAACTTGTAGACCAATCCTACCGTCAGTGTCCATGTCTCGGCCTCGTAGGTCAGGACGGCGAGGACTCACTATTTGAAGACTTTTGCGCCTTCGGGTATTGCGGAATACGTTTGTTACGAATTAACCCAAAAACTGTTAGGCCGATTTCAAAAATTCGTTCACCATAGAATGCTACATATTCCCTGATAAACTAAGCTGTATACAATTTAAATAATCGGATTCTAAGTTTTTTTCAAGGCAGAACTACGTCTCCTGGGACAGTCTCTAAATATAAAGCTTACATGATATCCTGTTATTCGATAATTGATTTTGTTTTATTGCATATTTTATAATTCGACGGATTCAGGCAATATTTACAGTTTGTTTAAGAATTCGAGGTCTCTTCGACCCAGAGCTCGAATCAAAAGTAAATATCTGTGTTTGATACGATCTAAAAATTTCAGCACAAAATTTAACCCTTTAAAGAATATTGTGATGCAAAATCAACCTACTATTCAAGATTTAACCTCCCCAAGGTATTTAGGCATCATTATGCCTGTTTAGATAGGTTAATTGTAAAACCCGAGCTTGTTTGCTTGTTTACTTTAACAAAAATGTATTTATTTTGGTAAATAAATACGAACGTAAATAAATTTAATGAGCAAACTCTGAGTGTCGAGTAACACTGTAGAACTGTTGTTATAAAATGATTCACCGAATTATTACACAAATAAATGGATGTTAAAGAAGAAATAAAAGATAATGTTTCCAAATCCAACACATACAAAATAATTAAAATTAACTATAGAAATAAAAAATATATGTATATTGATAAGCTTTAGAAAGGATGGGTGGTGTGTGGTAAGGTGTTTTATTTTCCTTCCTCACGAGGGGTTTCCGAGGAAGGATTTCCGCATATACATACTCCAGTTTAGATGCAGGCACCACCTGAAGTCGAAGCGAGAATCGTGCTGGCGGACGAGTTCAGTACATCTGTGGGACTTGTGATGAACGTATGCGCTCACTAAGTACACTAACATAAAACATTTATCTGTAAACCGGCGCTCCCAAAATACTGTTTATTATCTTTTTCAAGATTCTATAACCAAATGAGAGAACGTTAAACCTTCGTAACTATTACGGATCATAATTATGTTACACGATCTGCATGTCAATGACAATGTCAAAAGCAGCAGATACTTTGGAACCAGAACACACTTTTATATGAAATTATCAAGACTCTTCACTTTTCGCCCTCATCTCTGAAACAAACAACACTCTTCTGAGTTCTCCAAAAGCCCTCAGCTAATAAGAGTTGCGAGTCGATTCCGCGCTCCGGCGCTTTGTTTCTCTAAATTTACATTTATATTACTTGCTGAGTTTTAACCAATACTAGCACAAGAGCGGATCAGCGCTAACGAAATCAACGTTATAGAGTGACTTGCTTAACAATACTCTGTAAAAAATATATATTATCAAAATATCCTTGTTTTTAGGCATGGGCTTACAGTATCAGCTTTGTTTCATAACTATAATAACATAATATTTATTTTTTGAACACAATTTGCCTGAGTCTTAAAATATTGTGGCGAGTGATGGTAGACCAGTCTAGTTGGTTTAAGACTTTAAGAAAAAGGTAGAAAACTCTGAAAGGAAAATACTAGGGCAGATACATATTGGAAAGGGTTGGACGATAAAAGAGAGTTCTAGAATAGACAGTTCGGGAAGGAAAAGACAGAGATAGGTAGATGTTAGAAAGGGAGGGATAGTCGATAAACGAAAGATCTGGAATAGAAGGTTCGGGAAGGAAAAGATAGAGATAGATAGATGTTTAGATAGGGACAGATAGTAAATGAAAAAATTGCGAAAAGAAGATCAATATTATGGGTTCCAGAAGATTCTTCCGGTATTAAGCACCGTAAGGCATGCCTACCGGGCAGTTTAGAGTTGAGTTCAGTTCAAGACAGCGCAGCGACAAGTGCGTTATGAAAGAGTTGGAAGAGAAGTTAATAGAAGATAGTGGCAAGTTAAGTGGTGAATTTAGTGACAAGTTTAGTGGACAGTTAAGTCAAAGAGGAGTATAGCGTAGTTCGTGAGACGAACCAGAAACCAGCTACACGCGGTAATATCGGACGTGAGCACTGCAGTCGCAGGAGGTGATCTACGCAATATCGGCGACGGTATTGTGAGACATCCTATCGTCGGGACAGTGCATCTTTAGTCGTGCGTATAGGAGCAACTCTGCGGAGAGGTATTACCTGCGGGTGTGTAAGTCAATAAAAGCGTTTAGCTAAAAACTTGCGTAACAATATCTACACCTGTAATAGATCAAAGTAGTTTAAAAATTAAACTAAACATAATTTTATCTTTATCAGACACGTGTAAAAATACAGATACGAATATATAGATATTTTTCTTTCTTCGTGATTACTCCGTACGCAATAATCTGGCAACAAACAAAATACATAGTAGTGCTTTGATGTTCTATTCCATTATCGTAATGAAAATATACATCAAAAAGCACACATCACTTAAATTGTTATTATTAAATCACTTTTATATTGTGAGATCAAAAACGTTGAAAAGCTTACTAATGTCATAAAACATTCTATTAGAGTTCAAATTGAAGTAAAATGTAACTTAGTGAATACTCGTACATTAAATTCTGAAAGATTAACCTTTCTGTGGGTATTGAAGGGTTAGAGCAAAAATTTGGTGAAACAGGCATAATTTTAAAGGATTTTTATTCTTAGTATATAGAAAGTATGATCACAGGTATTGACTTTGAAATAAAAGAGTTGTTCTACAGCTGTAATTTTTTTGCTTACTACAGCTAGTCGTTCTCATCTTCATTACCTACAATATTGATTAGCCGATGAGTCGCATTGACCAAGATCAGCACGAGGCTTCACCATATTTAATATTCAGACTTTCTACACAACATTACGTGTGTACATTTTGTTACATATATAGAAGTAGTGGTAGCGTAAAGGCTAACGCAAGTGTCAAGGGCTCAAGGGACCCGGGTTCGCTCCTGGCCGGAATGCAAGCACCACTTAGGCAGTTTTCTGACCTAATGTGTATATTGTTACAATTAACACGTACTAAAAACGGAGAAGGAAAACATTGTGTTGCAACCTACATATTGAGATAGCAACGTGTCAAACCTGCCAAGGCGCCTTGGACAAGCGTTGCGGGCATACCTACTGTCTGTCCCCCTACAATGCGAGACAAGTGGAAAAACGAATCGCAGCAGACAAGTTCAAAAACGAATGGCAATGGATGAGTGGAAAAACAAATCGCAACGGACAAGTAGAAAAACAAATGGCAACGGATAAGTGGAAAAACGAATCGCAATGGACAAGTGGAAAATATCAATTGACAAGTGACAAAATGAATCGCAACAAAATTTTAACTTGAAGTGTTACGGGCAAATTGTTAATTTACTTGTCCAATTTGAAAACCTGCCAAATTTATACCTCAAGATATGATTCCTATGATAATCAGCTGTGTCGCACAGACTGACAGCCGGCATCAGAATGTGGTCTTATTTTTTTCCCCTTTTATATCCTAAAAACAGTAGTCAAAATATATTAAATATATAATTATTTAAAATAAAGCTTTAGTTGGGCTATAATAACAAAGCTGAACTAAACTCAAATCATTCCAATTTCAGCTCGTCGCAATGTTATTTGTGTTGGTAATACATATAAAACAGAATTGTCAGTGCACAGAATGGGAATCGAAACAGTGTTCAATTAATGCAAATTTAATAGATGAACGTTTGCATATTGGAAACATCAAATTGCAAATGAAGTTCTTGTTTAAAGTATTGCATATTGTCTACATGTAATCGGATTTACTGTAAAATAATAGTTTTATATACTCAAATGTGACATTCTGTTACATGCGTATTGTGTATTTGTATTGCATCACTGTGCTTTTTCATTGCCTGAAGCGGACGAACAGGAAGATGGATCATATGATAAAAAGCGATCAAAAGAAATAGAAAGAAAGAAAGAAAATATTTATTTCCAATTGCGACTCACACAATACAAACTGGTAAGATAATAACAATAAATGAAAACCGAAATTTATGAAATGAGGTTGCCACTCAGGGCCTTACTTATAATAATCTCGCTAAGCAAGGATTAGCTATCTCTTAAAAAAGAGACTCTTAAGCCCCTAATCAATGGCTGTTTCAAACAAAACTTGCTATCTTGGCTTTTAGCAGTCACTTAAACTACCTCTCGATATTGGTTATTGTTGACAGTTATTTATGAGTTACTTTACCACCACCTCTTATCCTTATAATTTCGCTAAGCGATTGTAAAAATAGCTGAGTTAAGGAAGCCGGATTTTTCAAATAAGATAAATGAGACATATTAAATTAATTTACAATTATAACTATTTTTGCACACTATGAAAATGGTAGAATGTATAAGGACAATAATTTATCATTGTAACTTTTGTACTACATTCTGGCAAATAAAGATTATTATTATTATTATACGTGTATTTATTTATTATCAAAAATTTTACATTTTTTTTAAAAATATATAAAGATATTTTTTTATAAAAAAATAAATTACATTATTCTTTTACAAAAATACATCAAAAAATAAAATACATATTCAATAAAAAAATATAAAATCTTGCTGATCACCGTCAGCGGGGCCTGGGGTCCAAACTACCGGTGGTTAGGGCTCCAGAGACAGGAACCTCCTCACAATTCGTGCCGTGTCCAAGAGTGCTGCCTTCTGTATCTGGCCCTTCACCCAGCTTCCTAGCGAAAGCCTCTCTAGATGACGGTCGAGGCTTTTCGCTATAAGACCATTGACGGTTACAACTATCGGCACAATGCTCGTTGACTCCAGCCGCCACATAGCGGTAACCTCGTGAGCAAGATCTACTAAGAACTAAGTATTTACTTAGTTTTTCTTTTTCTTTCTTCACGAGATTATCGTCATGTGGGATACTGATGTCAACGAGTATTGCTCGTCGCGCAGATCGTTCTATTATCATGATATCAGGCTTATTGGCTACAATAGTCCTGTCCGTAATAATTGATCGATCCCAGTAGAGCGTGGCACGACTGTTTTCAAGAACTGGCTCCGGCGAGTACTGGTAATAAGGCACCTCCGTTTCCACAAGACCGTATCGAAGGGCAAGTTGCTGGTGGATAATCCTGGCTACGAGGTTATGTCTGTGCAAGTATTCGCCGTTAGAAAGATGTGAACAGCCGGAAACAATATTATTATCACATATTTATTTATTTTCAAATTATTTACATTTTTCTTTATGCATACATAAAAGAACATATATTTTAAAAAAAATGTAAAAAACCGATGTCCGCCGGCAGCAGGGCCTAAGGTCCAAGCTACCGGTGGTTAAGGTTCCAGAGATAGGAACCTCCTCACGATACGGGTCGTGTCCAGCAGGGCTGCTTTCTGCATCCGACCCTTCACCCAGGTACCAAGCGAGAGCCTTTCAAGGTGTCGGTCAAGGCTCTTCGCTATTAATCCATTCACTGACACAACTATCGGTACTATGATTGTAGAGTCCAAGTTCCACATGGCAGTAACCTCGTGAGCGAGATCAATATACCATTATTATTATTTATTATTATTATTATTATTAAGAGGAGTTTAAGGGTAAGATTTTCGTTAATAAGTCGATGAGCTGTTTCTTAAAATTTGACAAACGTTTATAAGTAAGGCCATCAGTCTTTTGCTGTGCTGAAACATGTTGCAACACAGCACTGGTTTTCAGTGACCACTTCCAAAATCTCATATGTCCTAAGACCTCAAGTATGTGGGTAACTTAAATAGTTCAAAGTTACCCACATACGTGGCGTCTTAGGACATATGATTTGATTAATAAAAAAATATAAAAATTATACAGTAACATACTAACAAAACAACAAAATAATAATAAAAAAACTGGAGAGAATTTAAATTTCAATATAAAAAGGTCGCTCGAAAAAATCTAAAGTAATGCACTAATAAATCAAAAAAAAATATGAACGACCTTTCAAAATTTTAATTTTGAACTGAAACTTTCAGAATCTTAATATTTTTTGGTCTCTAAAATTTTACCGTAACAAGAAAAAACATTAAAAAAAATTATAAAAAATATAATAAATTTTTAAAAATTTGGAGCGACCTATTAAAATTTTTTTTTGAGCTGTCCTTTGGAGACGGCTCTTAAAACATCAAAAACTATCATTTTTTCACTCGAGAGTAATAAAAAAAATAATAGTCGGTTTTTTTGCGCCACCCTAATATATATATATATATATGACTGTGATAATGATATATATTGACTGTGGAAGAAAAATATATATTTTGCTAACCCCAAATAATTGGGATAAGATGAAAGAAAAGTAAGAATTAAACCTAGTTATATACTGAATCGTAGCTTAAACGTAGCAAGAATTACGTAATGGAAAACCTCATTTGTTGAATTAATAGGGAATTTTAAGTTATCAAAAAAAATGCATTAATTGGCAACAGTCTTTGATCTTAAATTCGACTGAGACTTGGTTTTAACCAGTAAAGTAATAAACAATACAAAAAAAACTAAAAGGTCTTTATTACTATGTCAGAAATCCCTTTAAAATGATACATTAAACAACCAATATTGCAACAATGAAACCCGTACCGAATAAAAAAGACAAAACACCACAATTATCTCAGATAAACAGGAACCAATAAAGGTAATTAGTAATAAGGGCAGCCGTAAACACATGATTGACGACTGTGAGAAAGGAATAAAATAAAACCAGACAAGCTCCTGTAATAAACTTCTGCCTTTTTTTTATCAAAATTAGACTTGTTTTTATATTCTTAAGATTCCTTGGCGAATTTTGTTTCACATCTTTACATATATAATTTCTTTACGCTTTTTCACAAAGCGTTACGTAAAACTTTAATATAACAAGTAATAATTTGATACATTTACGACTCAGACGAATAAAATAGGTAAACCGAGATCCAAATCTCTCCTAATGAGCATATTTCGGTATAGTTTTATTTATATTTTTATTTCTGTACAACATGTCCCATGATCCTATTAAATATTACATTACTGGCTGACCCGGCAAGCATCGTACCACCTTAAAATCAATAAATGAAAATCGTTGATTTCTGAACGACGGATGTCTGACAGAATGGTTGACAGGAATGGTTTCTAAGAAAAAGTGAATTTATTGTTTTTACTATATTCCAAGCATTTTTACTCACCTTTTAAACCTTTCCTGGACTTACACAAATAATTCAAAATTAGCCAAATCAACCCGTTCTCGACTTTTGGCGATACTGACAAACAGCAATTGATTTTTTATATATATAGATAGGATAGAATAGGAAGCCAATCACGCCGCACGAGAGAACTTAGTATTAAATAATCGAATTAGTATGGATAAAGGTGGAATATTTACCGATAGACGTATTGCTATTAACGTGTATACTATACAAGTTTTTAAAAATGCTTCACTTCATTTGAATCTTTTGTCCACTTAAGCTCCGTTTATAATTTTATACGTTCGTCTCAGATTTACCACATACACATATTATTCAGGCAAAAATATAACAATATAGACTAGTCAACAAGTGTATTTATAAGATAACCAGTGAGTGAGTGTGTATGAGTGAGTGAGTTTATAACCCGTGCGCGTTAACATGGCACCTGGCTCGAAAACAACCCTCCTCCCGCTGCCCTGCCCGGCGCCCCGCTCGCGTCGTGCGAGACCAGTAGCGTGAGCATCACTGTTGTAGTTGTTAAATGACGATATTCAAAGAACTAAAATAACATTCTTTTTTTTTGCACAAATAATTTAAATGTAATATATTTATGAGCCAGGTGCCATGTTAATTCGCACGAGTTATAGTTAGCGTGCGTGCATGCATGTGTGTGTATGTAATAATTCTAATGGAAAAAGACATGTATAAATAGACGTATTAAATTGTTATACGTAGCAGACTTTCGGTTTCATCATAATTCAGTGATTTTAACCATTTAGACGGTATTTGTTTACAAGTATCATTTAGTAGGTATACATACTTATTTATCTAATTAAACAGTCTCGAGGCAAACCACTAATCGGTCATATTACTTGCTAATTAATTGGCCCCTGATACCCAATTATTAATTATTTAATCCTAAACAAGAAATACTATTATATCGAACATAGTATTCGGTACGGTATTCAGTTATAATTAATTACCCTTTACTTGATTCAATTACGAGACAGAATGATAATAAAATGAAGTAAAATTAAATTAATTAAGGTTTAAGACATTTATTTCTCAAAAGAATTTACAATTCACTTACAGATAAATAACTTGTTACATTTAATACGCAATATAATTAATTAATTCATTATATATCTAAAAGCTTAATCACAACATTTATAATATAAACAACAAACTCTATTTAATATTATTATGGTTTTCATTAATTGTAAGATACTTTACAATGGTACTTTTTAAATGATATTAAATATTTATGAAAATATACAAGTCAACCTTAAACTACAATATAGAGATAGATACAATATATAACATGAATAAATATATATATGATCATTTTTCATTTCATATTATACATATACATGTAGTCCAGATCTCTGTCAATGGGAAGGGTTTTGAAAATTTTGTACAACAACCGTTGCCCTAAATATAGGCCAGGCCTATTATTATAATACGTAGTTTTTTTATTACATTCATACACGTAGAAACATATTTGACTGTGTCACATAAACCTCATAGGTTTATTCCTGTCGCAGAGCATCGTGTTTCATACATAATTATCATCATTTAAGCGTTTTCTTCTCGTGTACTAGCTGTTACCCGCGACTTCGTCCGGAATTTTTCACAATGCCTAATTTTCAAAGCAACCTAAGTTATTCTTAATAACATTAGTTATGTGCCAGTAATAATCCCGTCAAAATAGGTTCAGATGTTTCAGACATAAGTTAGAACAGACAGACAGAGACAAAAAGTTAAAAATTGATTTTTGGATATAACTTTATACTTTCATATGCATTTTATAAAAAAGCTCTTAGTTTGGCAAAAACAGACACTTCAAGTTTATTTGTTTGTATATATTTCTGTATAGATTTTCTGTTTTCGCATCTACCCATACTACAATAATAATTAATGTGAAAGGAACTATTAACATTCTATTAATGTCTGAGAGGATCGTAATGAAATTTATCAAGTATTCTGAGGAAGTATATAAGATTATTTTTCTCAAAAACTATCTTGAAGTAGGCGAAACAAGGGACGAAAATTTGTATGGACAAAATAAAATTTCATAAATTATAAATATAGATATTCGCATATTTTTTTTGGTATTAAACAAAGAAACAAATTTCAAAATAAACGTGTACATAGTCGCAAGTAGCAACTATATTTATATAACTACGTTTTAGCAATTATTAAGCGGGATCTTTGTTTTTTCGAATTCGACATTCTGCTTATTTTTTACGAATGCAAATCAAATTGTAAAATCAAATAAAAACAGCATTTAATAATAGATAGTAACTGTTGAAAAATAATTTTCATTACAGATGATAAAAATAATATATTGTCACCAGTCGCGAGACGCGAATCAAAATGCCGTTAAAATTACTATAGAGTTTATTAGAACTATACAAACACGTATAACACAGATATAAATATAAACGATAACAACAAGTCCAGACGTAATGTAGAAGGTCTTAATTTAATAACACGCGCAATACTCCAGTCAACGAAGCAAAAATAGGGGAAATAATTCGTGTGGAAGCGAATTTTGGCACAGTCGTCGAGGAAGGTGTCCTGAGCTTTATACTAAAAGTACTGATGGGTAGGGGTGAGCTAAGGGAGGGGGGAGATAACTCAAAAACTATAATCGACAGAAAAAAGTATCCTATGACTAAATTAATCTACATAAAATTCTCTACAATAAAGATTACACAGACTTTACCCTGGGATCAATACTTAAGGAGATATGGCGGGGGGAAAATGGGGACAATTTTAAAAAATCGAATTTTACTGTTAAAAATCAAGATTCAATTACGAATGAACTATATTCAGACTACGTATTAGTGAATTTAAAGGATGCAAGTGTAATTGTGTCATGTATAGAGGAGGAAAGAAGCAGAAGAGAAGGAGACGGAAGACTCGAGTACTTGAGACATCAGTACTTTTAAAATTCGCTTCCACACGAATTATTTCCCCTATTCGGCCTTTTTGTGTCATCGTTGCTTAGACTACAAAGCCATTTTAAATAAAAAGTAAACAAAAGAAGACGATCCTTATTAATAATAATAGTTTAAATGCTGGCAGGTAATAAAATATGTATTGTTTCAGATATGTAGGTGCATTTTGTTTTTGTCAGGGCCTGAGTTGTAACAATATAATAGAATGTATACAAACAAGTTCATCTTATATAAATTGCTTGTATTTTCCTTATTATAACTACGGATCCCGCGACATACAAAATCTCAAAAGCCCAACTCTATTTATTTTGGTTTATGCTGATCGGGTCCCAAATGGCTGAACTAAACCGCGCACTTACTCCGAAGTGTTTCGTACGACGATAAATTTCGGAATGTTGTACTTCACTACCTACTTTATTTCCGAAATAATAACCTATCAATTCTTTTATGTTTCTATATCTAAGAATTCACGGACTCGACATTTTTTTGTACAGGCATTTTTACGAATATCGTATTTTTTTGTGTCAACGAACCTTCACGATGAACATTGAAAGAAAAAGTAATTAAAGATTGCCTTTGTTCATTGTATTAGTTTACCTGAAAAGTTATTAGTTAATTTGAAACTTTTTGCTAGAGATAAAGAGAATTTCACAAATGATGCGACAGTTTTTATTATTTAAATATAGGTTTAATATAATTATTAAGTTTAATCACTAACAAACAAATTGAGCATCTTATTTCTTCCCATAAATAATATGTACTTTGATTACGTGTTTTATTTTTATACATGATCTCTCTGTAATAATACCATAAAACTTTTAAGCAGCATAAACTAAACACCGGAAATAACTGCGCAATTTTTTTTATTTTTGCTCTGTTTATTCAGGGTTCACGTAAAACCACTGGGCCGATGGCGTTCGGTTCTCGCTGATCGACAGCCAATTCTTAGAGTTAAACTCTGCGTTACTATTATCCCGGGAATCCCGCGGAAACTTTCCCGGGAACCCTATGAAGATGTTCGAACGCATAAAAAGAAGCTTATTCCGACAGTTCTCCACTAAAGTAATGATAACTTACATTATTTTTTAAAATACTGCGATACTTTTTGTTCCGGGAATCCAAGTCAAGCCAGAAATTCAAGTCAAAGGTGGACGGCGTCGCAGGCAATTCTTAGTATATTTAATTATATATTTATATTAACCTTTGTATATTTGTTATAGGTTCGGTATTATATGTAATTACACCTTATGGTAGTCTAAGATAAAGCACGCTTACCTAAAAGATACACGAAAATTAACACCTACATTGAATATTCAGATGACAGTAAAGTTCCTGACATAGAATAAAATAAAATATATAAATAAAATTCATTTATTCATAGCCACTTTAGATAACAATGGAGAAAAACAAAAATAATACTTTTGAGCCGTCCATCAGCTATCAAAGTCCCATAACTAGGATACAACCTGTAAATTACAGTTGACCTTGGCAACTTTCAGTTACAGCGGAATACAAAATACATTTAAGGCTAAAGTAAACATACATTTTGAAATTCTCAATCCTATACTAAATTACTGTACTAATTTTGTCTAAGTCAAACTATATTTACGTGTGTACGACTAATGGAATGTATGAGCGGTAGAGTAGAGACCACGAATTATAGTGAGTACAGGTAGCTTAGATACTCTCCAAACTGCTGATGTAATTGCCAGCAAAAGTTCAAATATAGAATAAAAATAACGCAATCATGGAGAAGTCCTGTAGTATCTAGGTCCCGAAATGAGTTGAAACTGGTTCGTGACATATTTCAACAAAGTTTACCACAGACATTATTTAAAAATAAATCAAATCTAAGCAGCAAAATTATTCGCTCACTTGACCTACTATCCAAAGTTTATCAACTCAAACAAAAGATGACTTAAACTTAAACCTTAGCTTGAATCTGATTTATGCTAAGAACAGTTCGACAGCACTTAATTCTATTTTAGTGATGTTAAAAGCTTTCGGAATTTGGAACAAGGCTGAATCAATATTTAAGGCAACTTTGCTCTTCAATCTTATTCCTTACATGTTACTTTTATGTCACTTATCTTTTTGTTATAATTATTTTGGTATAATATTGTTACGAGTCGCGGGACTCGTATTAAAATGCCGTTGGGATTATTATAGTTTATTAGAACTATACAAACACGTATAACACAGATACATATATAACCGAACACAACAAGTCGAAACGTAATGCAGAAGGTCGTAATTCCATAAAACCTGCAAAGCCCGTCACTAAAAGATTCCCGATTGTAGTACAAACGTCTTGCTTCACTCATGGTTATCGCTCGACTGCCTCGTCCCTCCATCGGGACATTGCTTTATACTCCACAGACCCAATATGTCCGTCCAGCTTCGTGGACTGAATTTCTTAGAATCAGTTTGTATTTATATCCGTAACATCTGGCTAATGACTGTCATAAAAGACAACAATACAACACAATTTTCTAATCACATTTTTTTATCACAAAATAAACTAAAGAAGTCCAAATGCCGAAAGGTAATAAAATGTGTTTGTACAGGTATGTAGGTTTGAATTTGTTTTTGTCGACGTCTAGGTCGTAACAATATATTATACATGTTGTTCTTCGTAAAAATAATATCACCTATGTCGGGTTAAAAGTAATTGTGATCTCAATTATTGAATATTCGCCTATAATTTTCACCAATTACGTTGACATTAACGAAATCGTTTAAAATCACCTTTGTGGTGTTAATTGTCTCTTTGATTACGTCTCGCTCCATTCTATCGCCGAGTTAATGGATATTGAATTGCAATATTGTTCTCTGTTGATTGGATATTTGTTTGTTTACATGCTTATAGCGATATTGTTTGATTTACATTTTGACCCGAGGTCAAAGATGGGTAATGAATGCCCTGATGAATGCTATGGGGCATAACAAATTATGGTAAAAGGCAATAACATTTCATTGCCTTTAAAAAAAATCTGTTACGATAAAAAATGTCTAATGATAAAAAGCTACGTATGCAACTACACTGAAACCTCATTGCAACAAAATTATGCATTACGGAACTGTCGTGTTAATGTTTTGAATGAATTGTCTATTATCTATATATTTATACGTGAAGCAAAAACTTTGCCCCCCTTTTTACGAAAATTGTGCGGACGGAGGAGTATAAAATTTCGCACATTTATAGTTTACTAGCTGTCCCGGCAGACGTCGTCCTGCCCGGTAAAAAATAGGGGTTGATCGTAGAGGGTTGAAAATTTAGGGTTGTATGTATCTTTTAATGCTGTATCATAAAAAAATAGAAATTAAAAATTTTGTCTAAAAAATAAATAAAAAAATTAGGGGTGGACTACCCCTAACATTTAGGGGGATGAAAAATAGATGTTGGCCGATTCTCATAGATACCGGATAAGCACAAAAAATTTCATCAAAATCGGTCAAGCCGTTTCGGAGGAGTATGGCAACGAAAACTTTGACACGAGAATTTTATATATTAGAAGATATAGAGAAATAGCGACGAATGCTAATATATATTTTTTAATATGCATAAAAACTAGATAAAATCATTACAGAACAAACATTACACATATTACCATGTATTTAACACACACACACACACTTGAACAATAAATATCTTTTGTTTATTGTTCAAGTCAAATTAAAAGTGTAGTCTTGGTGAAATCCGTGATTATAGAAGTAAAGTCTGTAACAACAAATCATTGGTCGAATTTCGACCACGGGCGACTTCTAGTAGGTTCTATTACGTCTAAATATTGTTTTGTTTGTAACAATTTCAACATGTAATATAATGGTACTTTCTGCACTAAATTTATTTTTCAATAATTTTTATAAATGTTTACCTTTGTACATTTAATGCAGGTTTCATAAACATTGCAAATCATTTAGCTTTGCATATTAGTTAAAACTATTTAAGATGATTCTTTATATAAATAAGTATTATTATGTGGGCATCAAAACAATGTGAAACTTATTTACATTTTTAATTACTTGGGGATGAACATTAATATACATTACCTAGTATATTTTAAAAACTATCCCCTTTGTCTACTTTTAAAAATCGCTCCAGTAAGCAACATCATTTTTAAATGATTAATAACACATTATTGCATTACATAGTTAATTAAGGACAACACACTGTATTAGTTAAGTGAACCAACTGCAACTCGAGGTAATATATTTGCAATCCTTAGAATGGATTATAGCATTACTTTTGATATTTTAAAGGAAAAACAATTTTGTCTTTATCTAATAAAAATGTTATTTTAACTTCTGTAACTATATACGCAAGTTATCTTTGATATTCCACAGCTGTAAACGTAATCCCACTAAATAATTCTGGCTTAAGCAGCATTCTGAACAGGCAAATTGTGGGTCCTTCAGACACTGTTCGGCGACAATCCCTACAGAGTTTATTGTTGACCGGTATCAAACTGAATTGCTGCTTGAGTACTATAGTTTAACAAGCTATTTATGTTTGCGTTTAGTTCTGTGGGAAGTAATTTAGGGAAAGCTTTAAACATTACAATGGTACGCCATTAAGAGCTCGTATTTGTAGGAAGGCAAATTATGTTACTCTATTATCTTTAAGCAACAGACTTAAGCAACAGAGTATAATGTATACAATTTAAATCCGGCGTCAAATTAATTCAGTGTTGCGCATGCTTCTATCGAGTGTCATAGATCACCAGTTTTCTGGGGAAAACACCGCACCGAGATCTTCTAGCTTAACTTTAATGCCTATCAAGGAGCAATAATATTAAGGATTAAACCTGGTTTTGAATATTATTTATGTTCTAATTTTTGATTCTGGTTAAGTACGGCACGTCCGCTTTTCTACGTTTTACAATATATCCCATGGTCTTGAGTATCTTTAATTGAAAACTCATAGGCCGTTTATTACCTATGAATTAAACAATTCTTAAGCATTAAATTGATTAAGTAGTACGTTATAATTAAGATTAAACTATACTAAATATAACAAAAAAGTTCGTAGATAATTGACGTTAATTATACTATATAATATTTTTTTTAAGTAAAAAAATAATTTTGACACATATTCTACAGTTCTTAACCACCAACATTGCCATATTAGCTAAAAATGTCCCTTTGGTTAGGATGCCTGGTTGAGATCGCTTTTTGTAAATAGACCGCGCATTGTTTTGCAAAAAAAGTATTGTAATAATGAAATTTTGATATTGTTTTGTAAGTTTGAGTAAAATAAAGTTTTTTTATCTTTTCATAGCATCAGGGCAATGTAGATTCATTTAAAAATATGACCAACTGTCACATTTCAGGCTTGGAAAAGAATCATATATCCGTATTAACCGAATAGATGCGGCGAAGTGGAAGAAAGGGGAAAAAGGCAATTTATTTAATGGCACCAAAATACCTTACCATATTACCACTGAAGTAAGGGTTTGAGAGTTCATACGTGATGCAGGTGATGGCGTAACACGTTTTTTGTTCTTGAAATATGAAGACTCAAATATCACTATCGAAATACCTAACTATTTAATGTTGTCGGTAATAATTTCATGTACCTGATTTAAATTGCTGGTAAATTGATTGAAGAAATAATATTGTTACGACCTAGACGCCGACAAAGACAAATTCACACTTGCATATCGGTAGAAACACATTTTAATTCCTTTCGGCATTTGGACTTCTTTTTTTTACTTTGTGTTTAAAATGCATGATTAGAAAACAACCTATTGTGTATTATAATCTTTTATGGTGGTAATTAGCCAGGTGTGGTTCTAGGTAATACGGTTCACGTGGCCGGGCAGACATATTGCATCTGTGCAGTATAAAGCAATGCCTCGATTGATGGACGGGGCAGCCGAGCGATAACCACGAAAGAAGCAAGAGTTGTGTACGTTGGGTAATCTATTTAATGACGGACTTTGCGCGTGTTATTGAATTACGATCTTCTGCATTACGTTTGGACTTTTTGCGTACGGTTATATTTGTACCTGTGTTATACGTGTTTGTATAGCATTTTGATTCGAGTCCTGCAACTGTAACAATATTTACATACATATATGCTGATTTTAAATGAATAAAAATAACGTGTTCCATAGTTGAGCTAACGAAACAAGATTTCTTTTACTTAAAAATCCTTTGAAATCGTCTGATTTTCGAGCGCTCTGAGTATGTACCTAAAAAAACTAGTGATTTCTAAATTAGTAAATTAAATTTGTTGTAGGAGTATGTGGTAGCATCGACGACCAATGGAGCAAATGAATCCTGGAGTGGGAACTGTGTCTTAGTAAACCGTAGTGAAGCTCTTCAGCTCGATGAACTGACGATATACGCAGGTATAAGTGAGGGGTGTGGAGGACCAAAATTCTGTCAGGAACTTGGGGAGGTCTAAACACAACAATGAAAATCATTTTTTGAAGACAAAAACGGATGTCTTGCTGCAAATAGTTCATCACGTTTCTACTTTGCAACACACGTTATAATGCTAAGTGACTATAAAAACTATATCAAAACACTGGTCCCCTGCAGTGCGGGACATGACTGTTTAAAATTCCAGAATTGCGCTACGTACAATAAATTTAGTTGGAGAGCTCCAGTCGCAACAAAACTCAAGTTTATTTTCAAAAAAATACTTCACTCAAACTGTGTTTTAGGGGGAAGGTATGACAGTGACATCTGAAAGCAGAAAATCAATCCTTATATATCCTTATATTGTTATCTTAAATTACAGAACAGAATATATTTGCAATGTAATACAATGTAAACAATTTGGAAGATGTAATTGAATTTCTCTGTCTACTATGTGACTGTTTCCAAAATGTTACAGTATTAACAAATTGTGTTAGTTTAGTGGAATCCACGTCTTATGTGAATGAAGTACCTTCGAACCTTTGCATGGGAAGCATAGATCGTTAAACAGTTTTTATTACAATTATCACGTATTGACGGTAAAAGAAAAACATTATGAGAAAATCTACGTTTTAAGACAATCTTGTGTCGATTTGTGAAACCTGCAAATCAACTTTGGGCAGTACCAAGTTCCATTTATCTGAAATAGTAAGGCCTATATCCATCAGTGGGATAGTTACGTTATGTTATGACGTTATGAAATAAAGGAAAAATATAAAATTATTCCCAAGCCACAGTCGCTGATGAAAAAAATCCAAAAAAGGTAGGCATGTTAATTCAAATTCAAAAGTTTTTATTCCAAGTAAGTTCCACTGGAAAACACCTTTTTAGGTCATACATATAAGGTTAACATTTTATATTATTTCCTGTTCTATGTACACCGCTTCGCAACGTGTTATTGCTGTTCCTTACCAGAGAAGAGACGGAATATTTATAACTATAATTATTTTCTATCCTTTTATTGCGCTTTGTCTTATTAAATATGCACTGTTTGCTACAATTCCATTAATTCTTCAAAAGTTATTTTGTAACATAATTCTGTATAAAATCTTTTAAAAAAAAAGTACTTTGATATAAAAAATAGAACAACAAATATAAAGAAAATCAATTTTTAGCTAGACGTGTTGCCGGGGAGTTTCTTGCCGCTTCTTCTCCTTAACAGCAATAACACGTTGCGAAGCGGTGTACATAGACTATTAAGTAAAATTAAATTTTAACCTATATGTATGACCTTCAAAAATTGTTCTCCAGTGGAACTTATTTTGAATAAAAACTTTTGAATTTGAATTTGAAAGAAATTCCCCAGCAACACGTCTAGCTAAAAATTGTTTTTCTTCTTATTTATCCAGCTCAGTCTTTTTTTAAATATTTATACAGAAATGTGTTACACAATAACTTTTCAAATAATTAATGGAGCTGTAGCAAACAGTGCATACTCAGTAAGAGATTGTTCTATAATAATTTTACATGTTTACAAACGGAAGTACGAAACTAGATACCGAAATATTTCACTAATAAAATTTCAATAAACCTTGGAATTCATATTAACTAGTTGTAAGCAAACCTCTGCGCCAATCTTTATCTGTACACGCCATTTCATAGCATAATAAAACCAAGGTAAGGAACGCAGAACACAGTAATGCCAATATTATACATATTTAATACCTCAGGCACGTCTGAACCTTACAAAGGATTACAGGTAACATCGTTGTGGTCACAATTCTGGGCGCAAATGGTGGTTTCTATAGCCTATTCCTTTCTGTGTCAATTGTTGGAAAAATGGCTATTGTGGCCAAAATAAACCGTATTAAGTTTCCTTTGTTTAAATGAAGGAAGGTCGGGAAATAAAATTCGTGAAAATCCTTATGCCTTTGCTGGCTTTATGATGGACTCGTTGAAGCAAAACACAAAGGATGCTGGCTTACCGCTTTGCACTTTTATCTCTGCCTTTAAATTAAACAAAAGCAAAATGGATATTTTAAAAAAACTTAATTCCCTAAATACGGTTCTTGTGATTATTATATATCTGCGGAAATTCTCATTTTAATTCTATTTAAATTAGGGTTTAGCTTTTAACATTCTTTGGAAATGGTCACATTTTATGATTCGCAGAAGTGGTGGTTTATTTATGATATTGTTACAACTTAAGCGCCGACAAAGAAAAATTCTGATTTATAGAAGCACATTTATTACCCGTCGGCTTTTTAACTTTAATTGTAAACCTTTTATGAATGTCTTCTTTTGTTCACTTGTTTATTGGCATACCTTTCTAAGTTATTTTGGAGAACAGTCTATTGTCCTATTGTACTCGCTCATTAGCATCATTAGCCAGGTGTTACAAACTAATTATAGGAAACTGTAGCGACGGTGCCAGTATGCTCCCACATACATTTGCAGTTTCGTTTTGTGGAGCATAAAACTACAGCCCGATGGAGAAAGGAGCGAGCACCGCGATTAAGGCGAGACGTGTGTACGATCGGTGATCTAATAGTGACGGACTTTATATTTGTACCTGTGTTATACGTGTTTGCATAGTTCCAATAAACTGTATAAGAATTCCAACGGCATTTTAATTCGAGTCCCCCTAAACTTTTAGAACTATAGAACAGAAAAATTTTAGAACTCCGGGAGATAAAGAGTTTGCCTAATTAGCCTGTTTCAAATCATTTTTATATATTTGAGTTCGATCACTATAAAACATTAGATTGTTGTATTAACATATTACCACCGAACTATACATATAATCGTATCTTCTGAACCTTACAAGTACAGAAATTAAAAATACACGCTAATTTAAGATACAGATATATACCCGGCGTTTTCATTACCTGAGATGTCAAATTGTAATTTCAAAACATTTTTCTACGTTTTTTCATAAAGCTTGTATGCCTCAAGGAACCATTATTCCAGGACCTGTAACCAAACAAACTGAAAAAATAATGTTTTAGTTAAACATCTACCGCGGTTTAATAGGAGACTATTTAAATATATTGTTACGAGTTGCAAGACTCGAATTAAAATACCGTTTATTTGAACTATACAAACACGTATAACGCAGGTAAAATATAAATCCGAATACAACAAATCTAAACGTAATGCAGAAGGTCGTAATTCAATAAAACGTGCAAAGTCCGTCACTAATAGATTACCAAATGTACACACGTCTCGCCCTGATCGAGGTTCTCGCTCGACTGGCCCCTCCCTCAATCTGTCCATCATTTTACACTGCACAAATGCAATGAGCCCATATCGTAGTTGACGTAATCCGAAACACCTGGGTAATGAGTCGGCAGCAAGATGCCATGAATGAGTACAATAAAATAATGAGCTGTTCTCTAGAAATGTATGCTAATTCATAAGTAAACAAAAGAAGACGATCATAAAAGAATTAAAATCAGTTCAAATTACCGACAAGTAATAAAATCTCTTTTTCTTTTCAGATATGAAGGTGGATTTTGTATTTGTCGGGACCTGAGTTGTAACACTATGTTGTGTTTATTCCATAAATTTAAGAGAATGTAGATATTTTTAATACTTTTCTTGAAAAAAGGGTTCATAATCCTTACCAATGTCTCCAAATATCATTCACAAAAGGTCATGGCGAAGAGGTATCGTAGTATAGTCTCTTACAAATCGACCAAACAGATACGAGCATTGGATCGGCTCTTGACATTTCTCCACATACGTGCCAAAGCGTCTGTCAACATAAAATGCCATCCCTAAAACCGATAATATTGTGCGACCCAAACCTCTTGACCTGCCTAT
This sequence comes from Dendrolimus punctatus, assembly GCA_012273795.1. Taxonomy (NCBI): domain Eukaryota; kingdom Metazoa; phylum Arthropoda; class Insecta; order Lepidoptera; family Lasiocampidae; genus Dendrolimus; species Dendrolimus punctatus. The sequence goes on along the minus strand of CM022535.1, from coordinate 16,285,327 downwards.
CTTGAGCCACTTCAAATATTGCTTGAGAACGGGCTTATTTGACTTGAAATTGAGGCTGCATTGTGTTCGAATGCCTACAAACTTAAAGGTTACTGAAACATAATGAAGTTCACATTAAAATATTATTACACATCAATACATTAGACCCTCGGTGACCCGTGCGAACTTCGCTGCACGTTATTCTAGATAAGCCAACATATAATTGCTCATGAGGTAAACACTCCATTCTCAAGTCAATGCCCATCAAAGAGAATGTTTGACCTTGGGACATATTTATTGTATTGTCAGCGCACGCCGCTAAATCAACGCACCAGGCAATTTTTTCAGAATTGATATTTGACATAAAAAAAATATTAATCATAAATTCATAATTCAATATAGCTTATATCACTCAAGAATAATGTAGCTTTCTACTGGTGAAAGAATTTTCAAAATCGGTTCAGTTGTTCAAGAGATTACTCGCTAGAAACAAACTCACGTGATTTCCCTTTTTATAATATTAATATAGATTGCTTACTTTGAATTATTGAAAAAAAATATGAAAGATCATTAATGTGATCTTTTGAAAATGTTATCATTATCGTCCTAGCATAAAATTTTAGTTTTGTACAGGACGCCTAAATATAATCTTCGATTTTCTACATTTTCTTTCCATCATGTCAGATATAATAATAGTCCTACGATAGTTGGGAATGATTGGGATTGATTCCCTAATCACAGGGATGACAACAGTACTTTCGTCCCCGAGGGAAACACTATCCCTGCTGTCAACATTTTTTTTAATTATGTGAACCATAGATAATGAATGCGACTCATGTCCCAACTTTTTTTACAGACACTGTTAAATGGCAGCATAAATCGTAATAAAAAATATCAGAAATGTTATAACATCCTTTTATACTTTAAGTTACTTTTCACTAAATTATTGTTTAATTTACATAAATTTGAGTTAAATATTTACTATGATCAATAAAAAAATACTGCCTGGTAGAAAAAAAAACACATATTATATGTGACGTGCATCATGGCGTTCATATCAATGACAGCCCCGCTCCACGCGTACATACACGAAAAAAATCTTTAAATTGCATTTATGAGAGCCACCCCTAATTTCAAGTTGTGGTTTCATAGCCCCAGTATGTAGTAATATATAGAATACCTCTTGCTGTTAAATTTCATCTATATTAACTGAATATTTTTTGAGAAAATTACTGTAACATTTGACTTTAGTTTTTGTAGAAGCTTATCGATTTAATTAAAATTTTATATTAAGTACCACATTTGTAACGTCATATTGGATTGTTATGGCATTGATAGTCATGCACTTCGATCATATTTTGCTGTTTGCTATTTATTGCGATTTTATAGGAAACATTGTATTAAGCCAGGAAAATGAAAGTAAGTAAATAACGTCTAGAGACTTGGCTTGTTGATTGTTGACTTTAACGTAAATCTGAAAGTAATCATGATTCCAACTTCATTTTATAGTATAAGAAGTCCTAACTGAAAGCATTGTTGAAATGATAAGCCAGCTTGGTATCTACAGTTCATTACTCTTTGAAGTTATAGTGTATTCATTAAGTTAATGACTAATAACTTATATTTTGAAATTTAAAGATTGTTTATCATCTGTTTAAGTCATCAATGTTTTTATAATATTACTGTGTATTATAAACTTTAAAACAATAACATTGTTAAACAGAAAAACACAAAAACTTAAGTATTATCTCATAAGAAACGAAAGATTAATAAAATAACAAGAATCCTTAAATACAAGCTACAGTTCAACAGTAAAATATAATTATTTTTCAGATAGCAGAGAATATGCAGAGGTAACTACTCCTGAACCAACAGAAGAACCTGAACCACCTGATCATCACACATTTGTAGCTCTTATTGAGTGAGTCACAAATCAGATTTTCCATTAATTAATACTGGTTTAATCAGAAATATATTTATGTGGTCTCTGAACCAACGAATATTTCCTCCATAAAAGAAATTACAAACACGAAAGGCTATGTGCAAGATTATTATTTTTATGAAAGTAGTCTTAACAAGTAGAGGTACTCTCTAAATCTACTTTTTAAAAACTAAATCACTAAGTAAATCAATCAGTTACTTTGAATCATAATAATTTTTAAATAGATATATTATTTACAGGTAGAATAATTCTAGCCTATAAGTTCTCTGTAATGAACAGTAAAGACGTATCTATCTAACTCTATGGAAGTCCATTATGCATCTTTCGTAACCCTACTAGCATTAAATCCCAATCACATTTAGCGCATTTGCTTCTTTTTCTTCTCTTTCCAAGATAATACACGTATCATCTCACTTCATCAAGACAGCATTTATTTGTATATTCTTTGCACCGATGCTCGGCGGAGAAAACAAGTATGACCGTACCAATGTAAGCGTCTTCTTTATCTACTAAGCCACGTGTATGAAGACTGCCGCAGAAAGTGCAGTTTCAAACACGGTTCTTTTACTTGGCTTCAAGTATCCACCACAGCATTTTCGTCTCCGTTTCACACAGTTCCTTCTTGTATCGCTCAACTACACTGCGACAATTCCCTGAAATTAAAAAAACACCAGTCTAATGAGTTATGGACCTTTCTTTTCAATATAACCGACGTTTTGGGGTCGGGAATTATAATGGTAGCAGCCTCCTTACGCTTGAATTTACCCCAAGCTATTTCAATATTATCAATGCAGGATGTTGTAAATACATTTTTTGACAAAATTGTTACATATACAGTAATACGTGGTAATAGGTAGTTAGACAAAAAAATATTGTTACAAGGCCCTGCTCTAAAGACGATACACACTTAAATGTTATGTAATATTAATCTATACCAATAAAATTGAAGTGTCTGGTATGATTTCAAAATGTTCAAATTTGATTAAATTGTGCTATGTATATGATTTATATTTTTAATTTATAAATTAATTACTGTTTTTAGAATTACTTCCTGTCGTTTATCTAAAAGAAACATTCCAAAACAACACCATAGATTTTAATGAAATAAGTAAACGACTCATTGACTCTTCAGGTGATCAGAAGGCTGGTGCCTACCTCGGCCAACGGATCAGTATGGCGGTCCAGCGAGGAAACGTAGCCAGCCTTTTGGACACCTTACCCATAGAAGACGATGATCTGGGCTCAGTATTCTACTTTTAGTCTTGAGGGACTATAGGTAGAATACAATACAAATAAGTTAAGTTTTCTTACATTGTATTCAATAGTATGTAATTTTATAATTGTTCTTCTATGTTATGAAATATAATAATATTTAATATTTCTAAATAAACATGAAATAAGTTAGTGATTAAAGCAGAAATATTACTTTTAAATTTTGTGTATGTTTAATATTATTATTTTAACATTCAATATCTTGTCGGTTCGCGAAGATACGAAGATAAATTCCAAGCGCCAAAGTCCCGCATAAATACTACTTGCCTCATTGTTTACAATGAGGCAAGTCATAGCTAACACCTAATACAACGTTTACAACATTTTGCAGCATTGTCTTCACCGATGGATCGAAGAGGACATGTACAGGGACCATTATTCACGACAACGTCGTAATCACAGCTGCCCATTGTTTGTTAGTATTTCGTTAATTAATTAAGGATTTTACGCCCACTCACCATAAATGTCACAACTTAGTACTTTCTACACTAAATAATAAATCATGGCCTGATCAAACGAGTAATTAATTATATTGTTGACTTTCTATGGCTTGGCTAAAGGCGCCTCCATGTTTTAGATTAATATGAATTACTAACTGTACTGCCTGTAAAAAATAAAAATCTAGAACCTGATTCCAGCGCCATCTACCGGGACCAAATGTTAATCTAAACTATTCTCAAATCCACTTGAACAAACAAAAACTTTCATCAAAATCAGGCCCACAGTTTAGGACGAGTATCGCGGCGCCACCTACTGGGTTTCGGACAAACTTGAACACATACAACAAAAAAGACACCTAAATTCTGGTACCCGATTGCAGCGCTATCTACCTGGTTTAAATTTGAATCTAAATCATTCGAGTAGATTTATTAAAATACTAATATCGCTATTGAAAAATAGTGATCATAAAAAAATCAAAAAATATTTAGGGATGGGTCACCCTTATCATTTAGGGGTATGAAAAATAGAGGTTGGCCAATTCTCAGACTTATCAGATATACACACAAAATTTCACACAAATCGGTTCAGTCATTGCGGAGGAGTTTGGCAACGAACACCGCAACACGAACATTTTATTATTAGAGATTTTTATTTATACTTTCAATGAATTTATGAACCCATTCCATTATCTATTAGGAACTATACTTAGCAAGCACATGTATATGGTGTATGTGTGTAAAAACAATGTTTGGTATATTATTTATAGAGTTACTTAACAAAATATCTAATATATAAAATTCTCGTGTCACAGTTTTCGTTGCCATACTCCTCTGAAACGGCTTGACCGATTCTCATGAAATTTTGTATGCATATTGGGTAGGTCTGAGAATCGGCCAACATCTATTTTTCATCCCCCTACATTTTAGGGGTAGTCCACCCCTAAATTTTTTATTTATTTTTTAGACAAAATTTTTAATTTCTATTTTTTTATGATACAGCATTAAAAGATACATACAACCCTAAATTTTCAACCCTCTACGATCAACCCCTATTTTTTACCGGGCAGGACGACGTCTGCCGGGACAGCTAGTAACTTATATATTCGGTAGTTGTAATATCTCATACATGCATATACAAACAAACACATGTTATGTGTGTGTGTGTGTTTGTTTGTTATCTCTTAAATATTTGTTTCGTTACGGTATGAGGGTGGGGGTCTAAAAATTTAAAAGTAAATAAAATGGTCTTCATTACAGTTTCTAATACCACAACTATTTTTACAGCATTCAAGAATACAGTCGATTTGTGAAACCAGAGTTAACTGCGTCTTTTGTGGTAATTGGCACCAAAAAAATGTTTGCAACGGGCTACGAACAGTATCTCCCGATAGAGCGAGTGGTGACCCATCCAAAGTTCAAGGCCTGGACGGCTGACCTGTGTTTGGTCTTTACCTTTGCAGCTATGACTTCTGATAAGCCTGGGACAGTAATGCCTTTGGCTGAGGATCAGGAGGCTACTCCGGTGGATTCTAATGTTACTGTGTTTAGTTGGGGACATTGCAAGGAAGATGTTAGTATTCATTTCTTTGATTTCCTACTAGTAACACATATTAGGTTTTTTTATTTAAACTCACAAATAAAACAGGTACATTTTTATCCGTGCAGGAACGGAAAAGAATACAATTTCCTGCGGCCAGTCGGCCTGTTGTAAGAGGCGACAAAACAACCCACAGCCGGGTGGTAGGTTATTTGCTCGACTGGACGGCTACCACCCCAGGTCTAGAGTATGCCGCCATAACACCTTGAATTGTGTTCCTTGACTGTTCTGATCAGGTTCCAGTCTCTCTTAGGAGAGCAGCAACGCATTTGTAGCAACTTTGGGTGTTGCAAATGTCCATAGGCGATGGTAACCGCTTTCCATCAAGTGGGCCGTCTGCCTGTCTGCTGAATTCCTGCAATAAAAAAGGTATTTCTTTTTAAGTTAAAAGATTTTATTAAAGTAAAAGATAATAATAATGTAGATAACGTACTAAAAGCTAAAAAAATAAGGTTGGTCGTAGGTCCAACCACTCATCAAACCACTCTCCTCCTCGATCTAGGGCATTGATCCGATGCAACATTAATATATTAGTAAATATTATAACTTGCAATAGAAATGTTTGATTAAAAAAATACTTTTTTCTTTACTACAAAATATGTATGAGATACTTGTACTACAATATTTGGCAGAAAATTTTAGTTAAAAATTATCTTCTAGATCGAGAAAATGAAACAGGAAGCACCAACGCAGACTCGGAAGAAACATTCATCTACATGTCCGCCTGATTCTTCTTGCGAGGTAGGTCCGTATTTTTTATATAATCATAAATACTTAAAAAACATAAATGTTTATAATTAAAAACTTGATGAAAAACGCATACTTGATGCTTGAACACAATAGCTATACATCTAGCAAAGTGTAACTTCAATGCTCACTTGGAATAGAATATTTTGATAACAGCAAGAAGTTTGTTTAGATTTGAATCTGTTCTATAATAAAAAAAATATTGCATGAGTTCAGCAGACAGGCAGACGGCCCAACTGATGGAAAGCGATTACCATCACCTATGGATTTTGTAATACCTACCAATAAGCTATTGGTCTCTAAAGAGAGACTGCAACCTGGCCACTAATACCGGAACATAACTGAAGATTGTTATGGCGGCATACTCAAGACCAGGGATGGTAGCCATCCAGACGGGCAAATACCCTACCACCTGACTATGGCTTGTTTTGTCGTCTCTTACGACAGGCCGCCTAGCCGTAGGAAATTGTTTTTTTTCAGTACCTGCACAGATAAGAAATTAATATTTTACAAATAATTTGTTATAACCACGCAATATATAAATAATACCAATATATAAGCTAAACTTTGTATAATATAGATACAAAATAATTTAATAATAAAATTAGAGAGAAGCTATTATAGTGTTAAGATCTAGGTGACGACAAAAGATAAATTCACACCTGCATAGCTGTACACAAGTCTTGCTTTGATCGTGCTTGTCAATTGACTGCCTTCTCCATCAATCGAGGCATTGCTTTATACTGCACGGGTGCAATATATCTGTTCAATCGCGTGACCGAATCTCCTAGAATCACACCTGGCTAATGACGGCCATAAAAGATTACAATACACAATGGGCTGTTTTTCTAATTATTTTTTTATACATAAAGTAAACAAAAGAAGTCCAAATGCCGAAAAGGTAATAAAATGTTTACAGGCATTTTTTGTGAACAGATGGAAGTCAGCGTTGAAACAGGAACAGTTTCAATACAAGAAATCCAATTTATGAATAACAAGGTAATAATAATATTTATTTGTCTATTGTGTAGTTTCATAAGTTAGATTTATTTTTACTCTATTGAATTCATATTTATAATAAATATATCTCAAAATCTACTCAACAGAAGTTGTCTAACCAGTTTTCATTGACAGTATTCTCAAAGCTGTACAAGCTTGATTAATTTCAAAATTTTCCACTTCATAAGATTATAGTTAGAAGGGAGTGGGGGGCGGTGACTGATAAATATGTTAAATTATGTTTAGTTCTCGTTAATACCTAGGAAGATATTAGAAAAGTGAAATTATAAATAAATAAATCGGCAGATAAACAAACACACTGTACATAGCCAAACTAAACGAGTAAGGGTGCGTTTCCACTAGAGATGTGCTATGTAACGTTGTTATAGATGCATTTGATATCTACCTATCATATTCATTTTTTCACATAACATAGCACTGGTGGCAACTGATACAACTAAGTTACGTTTTTATATGGAAGGATGCGGGCTATGGATGCGAGCTATGGATGCGTGATATAGATAAGTGTTAAAGGTTATTTAATTTAATGAAGTTATGTATTTGCCTTGCTGACATATTGTGCCTTTGAATTGACGGTACTTTTGTTTTCTTAAAATATCTAAACTTGATTTATTGAGTAAGTAGTGTGTTTTACCTTAGTAAATAATAGGTTGTATTTATATGGTAAGATTTATATTGTTAGGTACTTGATAAATCTTTTTAGGATTTTTGATTAGCTTTGTAATAATAATAAGTTTTAGATTATGAGATTGCTAAAATGTAAACACGGTGTTGTTATTGCATAGCTGCTTTGCGGCGGCGCATTTTTATAGCACGTCTAACTCGCTCCGCTAAACAGCTTAGCATACATAGCTGGTGGAAAGGAACCCTTATATTTGTGTTACGGGTGATACAACGTATGACTTCGGGCCGATCATAGTATGCAGGTAGACCATAGTAAATAACAGAAAGTTCGTTTACGAAATTTACCATACCAGGAATCGAATCCGGAGACTGCGCTGCAGTGAGGTCAGCCCGCTAAAGCTCAGCCTAGTTAACCACAAAAGCCGTAAATTAAACAAAATTATCTTAATTTCAGCAAAGACTAAGACAGCAGAAATTGAAAAAGAAATTTCTTCGCACAGAGAAATCCTCTGACGATTTAGAAGAGTATAAGAAAAAACTTTTATTAACCTCAAAACGAATTAGTCGCTACCTTACTGATGCTGAGAAAGATGTAATGTTTATGTTCCGTTTCAATTAATAATTAGGTTACCCTATAATCTACTTTTGATATATTTTATATACCTATGGTATGCCTTCTTGACATCGAAATATTAAATGTATTATTTATTACCATGCTCAGTACCAGAGCTTTATAACAAAATATTTGTATTTTTAAATGTATAGAAATAAAACATAGGTAGAACAAACAGACGGACAGGCAAAATTTAAAAATTGATATGTTGTAAATGTATAAGTACCATTTCATATACATTTAGCAAAGCTGTAATTTTGACACTTAAAACAGTCGCTCCAATTTTATTTATTTATATAGATAAAACAAGTCGCTTTCAGCGTTTATCTGTCTCTATATCCGATAACTCATCCTAAAACACGCAACGGATTTCTGAGTGGTTTTCACAATCAGTTAGATAAATCTTTCCCTGAAAGTTTATGTATATAAAAAAACTATTTAGTTTTTATTATTAAACTAAATAAATTAACTACTTTTCAATATAATGAAAATTATTACTCTTACGAGTTTAGCGGGACTCGAATTAAAATGCCGTTGGAATTATTATACAGTTTATTAGGACTATACAAACACGAATAACACAGGTACAAATATAACAAAACACAACAAATCCAAACGTAATGCAGAACGTCGTAATTCAATAAAACGCTCAAAGTCCGTCACTATTAGATTAGCGTTATGTACACACATCACGCCTTGATCGTGGTTCTCGCTGGACTGCCCCTCTCCCTCAATCAGGCAATTGTTTTATACTGCAGAAATGCAATGTGCCCGTATCGTAGTCGACGTAATCCGTAACACCTGGCTAATGATTCGGTCATGACTATAATCGAGTGCAATAAAACAACGGGCTGTTGTCTAGAAACGTATGCCAATAAATAAGTAAACAAAAGAAGACGATCATAAAAGAATTACAATTAGTTCAAATGCCAAGTAATAAAATGTGCTTCGTGGAATTTGTCTTCGTCGGGGGGCTAAGTTGTAGCATTACTATGTGTATCAAAAGAGACAAAAACATCTTTGTTTTTTTCAAAACTCTGGCACATAATAGATCAAGTAAATCGATGTCAACAAAGCGTCTTGTGATAGAATATGAACCGGTCGCTTTCAGAGGGATTCTGAAATTTGATTACTTTTAAATCTTTTTATAATCAGCTGATTTGACTTCCAAACAAGGTTGGTTAAGTGTCGAAGGTCTTAAGTGTTCTGTAGTCGTTTATTAGGGTTCCGTTGTCGTGTTGGCAAAAACGGAGCAAATACGCCCTTCCGTCTGACTTTGTATGTAAGTGGTTGTTCAATTAGACCGCCATAATTTTAGTCTCATAAAATTTATTAGGTTTTTCAAACTAAACTAAATGGTATCACACACATTCATTAAATTTTTTCCTATCTTCATGATGATTATATTAATCGACTTTTTATACTACTGTACAATATCGTGTTTTATTTAAGTAATAATTAATCAATCTTATGTGTATAATTTTTGAAAATTAAAATAATAGCGAATGTGTACAAACACAAACTGTAGAGTTTTGCGAAAAGTAAATTATTCGAATTAATCAAACTATTTTAAGCAGTGGTAGAGAATAAAAAATATTTAAAAAAAAGTTACTTGGAACAAAATTACTGATTAAAATCAGTAGAAGTGCGTATTTTTTTAAATGTACACGAGCAATTTTATACTTAATTTTTTTGGGTAACATAGCCAAATGCAAAAAAACAATGGACTTTCCTCGTCCCTACGGAACCCTTTTATTAAATGAAATTCAAATCTCATTTCAACATGTCCATAATATACAATATGCATATTATATATATAATTTTTTTAAATGTATATATTGATGAAGAAGACCGATGACATCGCTAATAAGCTCCTTCAACGCAACGTTATTGCAAAACAGCTAAAGGACTCCATTAAGCCCACCAGTGCAAGAATAAGTGTAAGTATTTTAAGGTATCCATCCATCTATCAGGTGAATCATCTGCCTGCTTGTATACAAGCAAACATAAAAATATCCCGATAACATTAATATTATATTTTCATTCTTTTTTTATTGCAGGAGTTTTAGCGGACAGGCAGACGGCCCACTTAATGGAAAGGGGTTTCCCTCGCCTATGCATTTTCAACACCAAAGGCGCTACAAATGCGCTGCTGCCCTCTTAAGGGAGACTGGAACTTGGTCACTAATGCCGGAACACAACACAAGTTTTTTATAGTGGCGTTCTCTAGAGCAGGGGTGGTCGCCATCCAGTGTGGTGCCCTACCAGGGTGCCCTACCACCTGGCTGTGGGTTGTTTTGTCGCCTCTTACGACAGGCCGCCCGGCCGCAGGAAATTGTATTCTTCCTCCGTTCCTGCACAGATACTTTCTATAATATTTTTTATGAATTGTCAAATAGAGAAGAATTTAAGGAGAAGAATGAATGTAGCTTGGCTAAAGCGGAGAAAGGTAACCAGTGTGACATGCGACAAACTAATGCCACTGAAACTAAAAGGTCAGAGGTATAAATCTACCACAATACCCCTCATGTTTTACGGGTGCGAATATTGGGCTACTAAGTGGTAGAGTGATAAGTCGACAAATGAGCACATAAAAGGATCTTTGAAAATTGCACGCGTGACTGAAAAATTGAGAAGAAGACGTTTGGGGTGGTATAGGCATGTAATGAGGAGGGACTAAAGTCACGTGATAAAAAGAATATTTAACTGGAAGTCTGATGGATTTAAATGTAAATGTAGATCAGAAAGAGGTGGATGGATTATGTAATGGATTATATGATGATTTGTAGTGTGACAGAGGACGTTGGTCGGAATAGAGGAGTATGGAAGAAGAACACATATTGCGTCAACCACAAATAATTTGAAAAAGGTGAAAGCAAAGAGAATACTTTTCATTAATATTTCCTTTTTGATACGTTACAGGATTTTTTATTGCTACAGTACAGCAGATAGAACGATAAACCACCAGATGGAAAGTGGTAACCGTCGCCTATGTACGTGTACAAAGATGCTGCTAATGTGCTACCGACTTCGAAAGACTGCTTTCTCCGTTCCTGCATGGAATAGCATTCAGAATATATGCGGGCTTATTCACATTAAGTTCTAAGTTTGTAGGTTACTTTAAGGTTCTTAAAGAAGCCTAACAGTTTATTGGGCACAACTATTATTTAATACTAGTACTTCCTAATCGATGAGATTCATCATCTCTGTTGTTCACCCACTTTACTTAATAAATAATGTTTTTTTTGTTCTTAAAGGCTCGTCTCGTCTTAAGTCTCGTCTATTAAGAGGGGACAAATTAATTGAACTCAATTATCTAATAATTTTTCAGAAGTTCCAACGGATAGAGAGAGATGATAACAATTATACGACTATATATAGACTAGCTGAAGTTCAGCCGTTTAACATGAAATCATACTACAGGAATTGGCGACGACAGATGGGGTCTGCGGTAAGTAATTGTTTAATCCATCGCACTTCATAATTAGAGTCCGCGCCGCAAGAGAAGCGACGCGGCGCTTCAATCCCCATACTTAATCCTTCCAGAGTAACTTTTTTCTAATCCACATAAGATGTAGGTAATTACTGAATAATAAGTATAAAATATTTCGTAATTAAAACTCTAAATTTATTTCTTGACTACTTAACGAACAAAATTCTATCAAATAGCGGAACCGCCACTTTTAGTACCTCTATTTTCCCTGGAACTTCTTTTGTGGCGCGGACTCTAAAACTGTTAAATTAAATTTTATTTCATTTTATATATTCATAACCAATTCTAGATTACGATGACGTCAGCTATCTTGATCTTACTGAAAGCATAGTTGGCTTAAACTTGAGCGACTTCGAAACTTTAGCATACGATTCTTATTTGATTTGCGGAATTCTGAAACGTGATCAACGTTTCAGAATTCCTCGCCAAACTCAAGTGGCTTTCAATACGCCGGAATGCTCATATACTATCTCTTCTGTACATTACATTATTTAACCCTCCGACACCTGCATACCTCAACGAACAATTTCATTACGTTTATTCCGGTAACTTAAAATCTCTCAGATCCTCGAAAAATTTGTAACTTAAAACTTCTCTGTATACAACTAGTTTTTATCGAAAATCCATCATAGTCCAAGCAGTTCGTCTTTGGAACGAACTGCCTGTTAATATTAAGCTAGCCAAATCACTGCCTATTTTTAATAGACTTGTGAAGGACTCAATTTAAGCATCCAGCAGCAGTTATTGTCATCTTTTTCTAGTTTATATTTATTTATGTAAGTGTATTTATTTTATTTACATATATTGTATATATTATATTTGTATATTAGTATAATTTTTATATTTTTATTAATGTGTGTATATTATATCATGTATGTATATAATTTATAAGATACTGATTTGGTAGTGAGAATAATGCAACATATCTCTGTTCTTATCAAATGTTTGTCCATCCAAAGGTTGTCTGGACAAAATCGCTAAAAGCGGTAAGACCGCCTATTGTATTATAAACATTTATTAATGTTAACTATCTTTTTAACTGTTATAAAGTACACATTAAATATAGATGATATTCTCTTAGTAACACTAGTGACAATATGTAACACTATGGCTTTCTATATGTATTGTCTGTGGTTCCGGCGTCCATGTTGTTCCGTCTTGAATAAAATGTTAATGGCTTGTCAATCGAATACCACTGCGTTTTATTTAAATTATGATATTAACCAACTTCAAAAAAGGAGGAGGTTCTCAATTCATCGGGATCTTTTTTTTATTTTGTTTTTTTTTATCTATATTTACCGATTACTCTGAGATTTATGATTCGATTTACGTGATTCTTTTTTTGTTCGACGCGGAATAGCTTCCAATATAATTGGTCCCCTAAAAATTTTACATAGTTTGGTCTAGTAGTTTTTATTTTCTGATCATGTTTTTGTTCCCGTTTCATGAGACCTATATTTTTTAAGAAGCGTGGCTTCATTCGTAGGTCCACCAATACATAGCTAGACACTTAAAAGTAGCAAATAAAAAATAAAAACTTCGTTTAAAAAACCCGACTTCAAAAACTAAAAAAGTATAAAATAACTTATTTCTAAAGCTATTATTATTAATATATATTATCTAAAACATCTTTAAGTCGGTGCAAAGTAAAACATAAAAATTACTATATTTTGAAAATTACTAAGCACCGGCTTTTTTAGTTTTTGAAGTCGGGTTTTTTAAACGAAGTTTTTATTTTTTATTTGCTACTTTTGAGTGTCTAGCTATGTATGGGTGGACCTACGAATGAAGCCACGCTTCTTAAAAAATATAGGTCTTTTTTAAAACACAATGAAGCATATTCATTCATTCATTCATTCATTGGTTCATTGTTATTTGGAAATAAATATTTTTAATACCTTTGTTTCAGTTTTATTTTTATCATGATATTGATTGGTAATATATTATATTGCTGCCAAAGACAAAAATATTGTATTCTCAATGTATGAAACATTATGTGCGAAGCAAAGTGATTGATTAATCGGCCCCGTTTTAGCAATGATGATTAATGTACTATTTACCTTTCCAGCAAAATGAACTACTAGTCGAATCGTTCGATCTGATGAACATACAAATGTGCAAGAAAATAATACAAAAGGCAATGCCAGCGATATATGCGATAAGTATGCTCTCCCGTTTTACGAATGCAACAGAAATTTTCCACACTGTTATTGCAGCGTTTTAAAACACATTTTTATTTATTTGCTATCATCAGAACACGGGAACGACGTCATGTGCTATTCCAGCGAGGAACATTACATAACCAGTGTAAGTGGTTTTGAAATTGAAAAACTTTGTAAAGTTTAACTTTCGAGTGCATTTTATTATTGCATGTAAAATAATTTGGTCTTAGAGTCAAAAACTACAGAATGTACTAAAGTACTACAGATTTATATTGTCCAAGAGGAAGATATTATTAGATATCAATTTAATTAACGATGTGCTGTATGTCGTTTATTTCAATTATTATGAAGTTATAGATTCTTTAAAGATGCTTATTATTACAGGAAGACGCTGGAGCACCTGCAGTTAGAAACGGCCAGCTGGTATCTGTGACTGTAGGAGGAGCTGAATGCGACGGCGATCAGGTTGCTCTTGGTATGAAAATGAGCTGCTATTGTTCGTGGATAGCACGACATTTACCGTGAGTGGAAACTGTACCTAACATTTTTAATCTATAAATTTCTAAACACGCTGTGTTTGTTCACTGAAATTATTTAAGAAAAAAAAACTGGAACAGACTGATAATCGGATACATTTTAGATTTCGGTTTGTTCGGAATTGATGTAAAACTACTAGGTCAATTTCGATACAATTTTCGTTAATAAACAGCAAATTCTTAAATGTAAAATCTGCGCTACGTTTTATTCCGAGAATCCCGCGGGATTTTCTGGGAATGACTTAAAGTGGCCAGATTAAAAAAAATAAATGCCAATGTGATTATTTCACTAATCGATAGCAAATTTGAAGTAGGTAATAAAATTGTGTGATATTTTTAGCCCGGGAATTTTACCGACAGTGGTTTGTAGTTGTTCGATTATATAAAAATTAACTTTTTCCGACACAGTTTTCACTAAAACAATGGGTTACGTTCTTTTTTTAAATGCTGCGGTACTTTGTGTCCTGTGAATTTCAAGTTATCCGTGCAGGAACGGAGAAAGAATACAATTTCCTACGGCCGGGCGGCCTGTCGTAAGAGGCGACAAAACAACCCACAGCCAGGTGGTAGGGCATTTGCCCAACTGGATGGCTACCACCCCTGGTCTAGAGTATGTCGCCATAGCAAACTTGAGTTGTATTCCGACGTTAGTGACCAGGTTCCAGTCTCCCTTAAGAGAGCAGCAGCGCATTTGTAGGACCTTTGGTGTTGCAAATGTCCATAGGCGATGGTAACCGCTTTCCATGAAGTGGACCGTCTGCCTGTCTGCTGAACTCAAGCAATAAAAAAGAAAAGAAAAGTCGAGCATGGACGAAGGTATATAGACGGTATTCACTAAATTTTATTTTCATGTTGGCAGATGCGATAGATTTTTACTGTGTTCGGTTTATTTTATTGTATGTAAAATGTTAAACACAATATTTTATATAAAAAATATCTAAAATTTCCAAACAATAATGTAACAAATTTTTGTCATTCGTAATCTCTTTACTTTAAATAGTTTATTGATAACTTCAATCCGCTGTAGGTTGTGCCAATTTGGTCAGTTTCTTAAACTGCAAAATTATTGGACAGATGGCGAGGTGTTCTAAAAATGTCTGCCCAGTGTGTAGTTTCAGCGTATGAAGTGTATTTAAAACGTAAGGTTCTCTGATTATACGTATAGTGACCAGTTGCTGATCTTTTATTACAATAAACTATTCTAAGTTGTTGCAAGTATTACAATAAGATTGTCTTTATTATTTATACTAACCTTAAAAAATTAGTTATCATGTGGTTTTATTTATATTTCCCACTTAATACAGGCATTATGTATACAAACCGGTCGTTATTCACAATACATACATAACTTCACGCAAGGTCCCTTGCGGGGTAAGCACGAACAACAGAGTGCCATACAGGCTTATTCTTACACACCTCACTTGCTTCTTTGACATTCATAGTTCTTGTCGCTCGTCTGTTCTTAAGGCTCCTGACAAGGTTATTCACAATGACCGGTTTTATCAAATTACCCATGACATATCTATACTAAATTTTATATAAATCGTTTTCTAATGTAACACCAGGTAACAAATACCTCAGTTTATTCTCAAAGTCATACGGAAAGAACAAAAAAAATTATTTAGACGTCTGGCGCAATTGTCATGCAAACATGTTTTTGGAACGAAGTTCCTTATCGCGCGTTGCGAAAGAGGGCTAGACGAAAAAAATTAAGACCAAAAGTTGTAACGACACTTTTTGCTATAGTTGTAAACCTTGCGGCGTGCGCGTGTTTCTCTGTCTGTCTCTCTCTCTCTCATAGAAAGCAAGCCAGTTATTTTCGTTACGTCTTTCTATTTCGCATAGAACAGTGTGGTGTCGCGACGATTATTTATTGCATTATATTTGTTAATAATAATAAAAATTTATTATAACTTAAAAAAAAATACAATTCCTTCAGTAATTAATCAAAAGGAATTTCGTTCCATCCGGGTGTCCCTTGACACCTCTCAAGTTTTTTTATTCACTACGTTAGAGTCATAGTATATTCAAATTATAAGATAAATTTAATTTTGTACTGAAGAAAAAATGCTAAGTTTACATATTGTTACGCCCATTTACACTGATTTAAGTGAATAAAAAGTAAAAAATCAACTATTAAAAATTCACCCAAATCAATTTAAGTATAAACATTAAAATTCATTTTCTGAGCTAAATGTCCCCAGTTATCTTTGCCATATTTTATCTCCACCTTCATTGAGGCAGGTTCAACAAAAATAGCGAATGCTAACGTCCAACGTCCTGGTTAAGACTGGATTTTCACGTGACACGAGGGGGTGGATCGGCCCACCCCTCGCACCACTAACGCTAGCAAGTCGCGTACCTATTCTAAAAGTGACCACTTATAATAAACATTAATAAAACCATCGGTATGAAATACTATTACTATTTTTTTATTATGAAATGGTTAAAGTTTATACAAAGAAGAAATGGAAAACGCATTTTATTGCGTATGTTTTACAAATATATTACACGCCCCGGCAAACATTGTCCTACTCTGAAAAAATAATAATCTAGGACCAGTTCCCAGCGCTATCTACCGGTTTCAACTATGGATTTAAACCATCTTGAGACCCACTTAAACACACAAAAACAAAATCACCAAAATCGGTCCAGGTGATTAGGAGGATTCTAGAACCCGATCTCAGCGCCACCTACCGGTTTCAACGGGATAAAAAGTATCCTATGTCCGTCTCCTGGTTATAAGCTACCTCCCCACTAATTTTTTGCCAAATCGGTAAAGCCGTTCTTGGGTTATAAACAGTGTTCGTCTGCCTGTCTGCTGACCTCCTGCAATAAAGAAATAAATAAGTAAACCATCTTTCGACCTATACAAACTTTTCTTCTCTTATATTTAAACTCTCTATTCAAATCAACCGCACGCATGTAATTAATTGTCATTTTATCATAAATTAAATCGCCCCGCAGGCTGTAAATTATAAATATAAATAAATTAAAGTAAAATAAATATTAAAATACTATATACCGATTGCCGCCATACCCATTAAACATAATCATAAATACGAAATAAACCGCCTTGTAATAATATTATATCAATGTAAAATACTACTAACATACGATATAACCCGCTTATCCGAATTGTTAATCCCTATTAATATTATAAATGCGAAAGTAACTCTGTCTGTCTGTCTGTCTGTCTGTCTGTCTGTCTGTTCCGTTTTCACGTAAAAACTACTGGACCGATTTGGCTGAAACTCAGTATATATATATTTTCGATACCGAGGATGAACATAGGATACTTTTTATCCCGAAAAATGGGATAGTTTCCGGGATAACATGATATTTGTCTGTTTGTTATGCTTTTACGGAAAAACTACTGGACCGATTTGGCTTAAATTCGGTACGTATGTAAATTAAGTACTGAGGATGGACAAGGGGTAATTTTTATTTTGGCCTTTTTGGTAATTTTGGCCTTTTTAGTCATTTTGGCCTTTTTGGTCATTTTGGCCTATTTGGTAATTTTTCCTTTTTTGTCATTTTGGCCTATTTGGTCATTTTGGTCATTTTTGGCCTATTTGGACATTTTTCCTATTTGGTCATTTTGGCCTATTTGGTCATTTTGGCCTATTTGGTCATTTTGGCCTATTTGGTCATTTTGGCCTATTTGGTCATTTTGGCCTATTTGGTCATTTTGACCTTTTTGATCATATTGACCTTTTTGGTCATTTTGACCTATTTGATCATTTTGGCCTACTCCGTCATTTTAGCCATGTCGGTCACTGTGGTCTTTTGGTTATTTAGACCATTTTGGCCTTTTTGGTCAAGTTTTGTAATTTATTTTGTTGACAGATAGACGGGGGATGGTATATATAATTAACGATATAAAATGAAGTGAATCTTCTGTGCGCAAATACATAAAAATGTAATATAATATAACCTGTAGCACTTGCTCTATAAACAAGAGACACGCACTAGAGGTTAACCCGCGGCGCAGCCGCGGGGTAAACTCTAGTATATAATATTATAACAAAGACGGGCAAGTGAAGTGAAGTAATGAGGTACGTGCGTGCTCATCCTCCCATATTTTCCTATTAAAATTGTCCCACATTTGTGTTCCCACAATTTGATATAGTCCGCTTATCACAAACCCAGCGCCGCCGCAACATCTATAGTGTCTACTTGAAATTAAATATGTGATTAATAATAATTATTCGAGGCTGCCTGTACCTTGTAATACTATTGCTGTTTCAAATGCCTATATGCCATAGTAACCACTTGCCATCAGGCGGATCATTGATTTGTCTTCTATTCTCCAAGAATAAAAAATATTATTTGAATTAAGGACAGATACAGTTGGATAATATTTCGAATTGAAGACTAATATTTAAAACGTTTAATTGAATTGAAGATGTGAATAACATCAATTACGTTAAACAACAAAATTAAATTATAGCAATAAATACTCGTAAGCAAAGTTCAGCATGAAATAATTAATGGAGTTTCTCGTTATTATTGAATTTTCATTAAATTAGAAAGCGTTGCTTAATTATACACCTTCCTCAAGCAACGAGGAAACTGAAATGTATGTGATTCTATAATATTATGTAATAAGAATTACATAAACTTTTAAATGTCATATAATAAAATCCCAGTGGTGGGCTTGGCTCTCGTATTATGGTATGAAATTTTACATAAACAGCAAGATATATTTTGAAATAAATATGTCTAATATAATAACCATTAGTAATCTAGAACAGTTAATTTTTTATATAAATTTAGTTATTCCGTCACTGGAAGCAACTAACACCTAGGATACAGGCTTGACCTAGTCTAGGTGTTAGTACCCAGTCTTAATTTTAAGGCAAAATTTGTTATATTTTTGGTGTCAATAAAAATTCTTTTATATTATATTATATTTACTTACGATTCGCGTAAAAACTACTGGACCGATTTCGATGCGGTTTTCGCTGATCGACAGCAAATTCTTACAGTTAAAATCTGCGCTACTTTTGATCCCAGGAATGTCGCGGGAATTTCAAGTTAAGCGTTGACAAAGTCGCGGGCCTATGTTAGTCAGGTTTTAAAGGTGCGTAAGTGATGTATGACTCCCCAATCACTAATATACTACCACGAGTTGAGCAAACCTCGTCAGAAATTACATCTGATAAGATTTGAGCACAAAAAATTAATAGCAATTTAGTTTTCAACTTTTTGAACACAGTATAAACAGTTTCGTTTGGTGTCCTAACTTATTTTTTCTTTGTGTACTTTTTATTGAGCTAAAAAAAATGTACAAATAAAGTGGCTCTATATATCCTATCAAAGAAACATTTATATAAAATAAGTACTTTGATTATCACTTGCGCTGTGGCCGTTTTTAATGTATGCTTAAATGTGGCCTACTTTAAGATTATGATTGGGCCACAATTAATCCATAAAATGAAAAAGTCAATAAATAAACAGAATGCTTTCAGAATACACGCCTGATCAACGTGACATTGTCAATTACATTCTGTTTTGTTCACAGTGCACTGCTCTCCCGTTTCGCAACGTTTTAATAATATGCTTTTAAAAAGCAAAGTACCTATATTTTTCATTAAGCGCTAAAAGTTTTTTATTAATAGCTTTTTAAATATTCTATAATAACTAAAACATTTATTTATTGTATTTACTGATAGTCCCAATACTTAATGTGATGGCTTGATAGTACAGTAATATAAATTATATTGTCAGAATAAAACTTATAATTATCCTAAAAAAAAAACTGTGTATAAAAATTAAAATAAACTTAGTTTAGGTAATTGTATGTATTAGTTTTATTTAAATTTGTATATATAGTTTATTTTTAGGATATAGTAACCCACAGCCAGGTGGTATGGTATTTACCCATCTGGATGGGTACCAGCCCTGATTTAGGTTATGCTGCCATGACAACTATGAGTTGCGTTCCAGAATTACTGGCCAAATATCCCTTTAGTGAGCAGCAGCACAGTGGTAGCACCTTTGGTATTACAAATGTCCATAGACAATGGTAATCGCGAATGTTAAACTCATGCAATACAAATATAAAGTTTTTTTCGGGATATAATGAATATTTACTTGGCTGATATTGTTCGTTAACTTCACAATTTTCCGGAGTCGGTTAGGCGAATGCTGTGGTGGGTTACCGCCATACTGAATGCTACATGATATTACCAGCTTTTAAAACTACTATAAGTAACACTGGTAACATTAGGGGAAATTTTTGTTCTAAAAATACGCCCCTAGTAGCGTTCTAGTGGTTAAAGCCTCGATTCAGTATGTTTGCAATATAACCATACCCTATGTCGTTGTTTAACTTAAACTTCTCTTTGTTCCAGTGGAGGAGGTGATCACCTTAATTGCTGTAAAAATTGTTGTATATATACAGAAGATGGCAATAGTAATAAAATAAAATCATATAGGAACGTGCATGTAGTAGGAAAAAAGAAAAGATAATAAAATTAACAAACCAGTTATTTGTCTTTAATTGTAATCATGTAAACAATGTCTTTTTTAGAACTAAAGTTAAAATCTGTTATAAGTATTGTTTGATAATGTCACCCCAAAAGTAATCCGAGTATAATAATGTGAAGTAACCAAATACAAAACTGTTTTGTTATGTTTCATAAACTGGGTTTGTTACTTAGCAATACACACTTATATTAATTAACTTATATAAAATGAAAAGCACAATATTATACATACTTTTTCATTTAATGTAACAAATAATAATGGGATTTTAGAATTTATTCAAACGCTTACATTAAAATTTCTTCCATTCAGTAAGGAGAAAATCATTAGATTTCTTTTCTATAAAAATTGACAGTCTCAAGTCTTTGACACTTGCCTTTAATTATTATTCCCATTTCTCAATTTAAATCAGCAGACTAACACACCGTTGTACATATATGCGTATATTTACGTATGTTCCCAAGCTTAATAAGTTTCGTTTTTGCTATAAATAATATACCACGGGCTACTCTGAAGCCGATCCCAGACACCCAAACCAGAGTGAATGATGGTGAGTTTATCTATGAAATTTACAATACTTATCGAACTCGTGACACTGCATTTCAGTGTACTAGTTGGTCCATATAGCACTTGTCGAGGGACGACGCCGGGGGTCATGCTTACCCACGGTAACGGATGTAGCCCCCGCCTGGAAAAGCACGCTGAGTTGTTCAAGCTTTACGCTTTCCCATAGCCCTAGCATAAGGCGCAGGAAGGAACACCGAGGGGCTTCAATGAGTATCCCTGACTGTGGCGTGGCAATAGCATTTTTCTTGCGGTGCTAGTGCCACCTCAAAGTTGTGAATCCTATACTCCCCAGGACGTTTCCTCCGCGATGGATAGTCAGCAAAAATATTTAACGTCAATCAAAAAATAAAACATTTGTCCACGAAGGCTTTATATATACTTTCAATTAGGGGTACATAGAATACTTTGTGTCTCGTTAAGGTTGATTATTGTTACGGAGTAGGTCGATATGCGAGAGAAGCCTTAATTTACCAAGAATTTCGAAAATGTCACTTCCATGGTCCAGTGACGAGTTATACATGACAGCGGAGGTATACGGTGAGTATAAGTGTGAAGGTGGTAGAGATAGCGTGATGTAAGGCTTACTCACATCTGTTTAATCTATCTTTGATTACAGCGATGGAAATAGGATAATTTTGGTCCCTTTTAGTGTGATATAGTCTTACTAATACTCCTTTTATGTATTGTGGGGGTTTCTTTAAGTGTAGTGCGTCAATAATTTTACCCCGCTGGATGAGGTAATACAGCACCGGCGAGAGCCCATGGCTCTATCGCCGCGGGATCTAGGCTCAACCGCTGAAAGGGGTACAAAATCATACGACGTGTGTCGTACTCTCTAAATAATTATTGTTTAAATAATTTAACATTAAACTTATGAGTACCTATACACAAATCTTAACTCCTACGTAAAAATATGTAAAACCCAAATATTTTCGTAGATGCATTTCCGAAGGTTTTCTGTTTTCTGCATTGACAGATTTTGGCACGTACATAGACTACTAAGGTGTAACCTTGCTAATTATTTAGCAATGAATTATTCCATGGTTGTGACGTAACACATATCTTTGAACGATCATGGGATACTTTTGATCTTGTTCAGTGAGATTACTTTTGCGGAATAAGGAGCTGATGATTACACGAGGAAAGCTGAGTAGACATGAACACCCATATACTAATATATATTCACAAGTTTGTATATGACACTCCTATGGTCCGCTGGTGAAGGAGGACATAGAAGAGTGGTGGTGAAAAAGGTGTGAGATCGATACGGACGCTTGAATACCGTGTCCCTGTTGCCCATAAACCTCTTTTACCTCCCACTGTCAACCGTTAACTGTCAATAGTGTTACTTATGAATTTGCCGGCTTATACATATAAGGCTTTCTCCGCAATGCGATATTTTACCGTGCGTTTTTTTCTCATAATTCTGTAACACAATTAATATTATAGGAGTAGCCGCACTAGCGGTAAAAAATGTGTGACTTGATGCAAATTAAACGCGAAGGTGTGCGTTTTATTTCCGCGCGAATATTTTGTATCGTATAAGGTAAGTATGGCTATGTTCGCACTGTGGAATAAAATTCATGCGTTTCGCTCAGTCATGCAACGTCGCTATTAAAAAGATGTTGCGCGTTTCTTCTCCGGCCCGATCGGCGGCCGTGCACGAAAATGACGAGATTGATGTGGAGCAACTAATCTCGCTGATGCACAGGAGACCTCCTATGTGGGATATATTTCATAAGGCATACCACGATAGAATATTGAAGGCGAGATTGTGGGAGGAAATATACGTCTTTTACGCCGCCTTAGCATTACATAAATTAAAATTTTAGTTCGATTGTGCATTTTACACGTGCGTCTCAGGCGAGTACTGAATTAAACTAACAATAAGAGTACGAAATTTTATTCGCAGTGCGTACTAAGTGTAATTCCGATCGCGGAATTTAATACGCGAGAATAAAAATCTCGCGGTGAAATATTGCTGTGCGGACAGACCCTAAGCAATGTAATTTTATTTTCTCTCAAAAGAGTTTCATTACATATAAAAATGGAGGCTCTCCAAAAATTCTGAAGCTTTGTTTTCTATAACGTTTTTATTGGATGTTAAGCAGACAAATCGGATTTGGTTTGGATTAAGTTGTCACCATAAATCTTTAAAGAGACGTAGTAGGCTTATTTGCATGGTTTAATTTAGGATATTAAGGGAATGGATAACATTTAAAGTAAATTAGGTAAAGTACCTACTCATACATATCATTATGTAGGTATGTAGGTACATTTAACGCTGCTACTTTTGCGAAGTAGAAATGTTTTTATGCATATTCCACTACTCGGGGCAACCAATGAGGTAGTATAAGACTCCCAGGTCACTGTCTTCTATGGGTAGGGTGCCCAGAAGTCTGGCTACGTTTCAGATAGACTGACAGGCAAAATTTCTAATAAAAGTAATTTATAATTAGATGCAGTTTTTAATCATATTGTAAAATTTGTTTTGAAATAATAAACAGACAGTTCAGTTTTAACGGTGTACATTTATGCGCCAGGTATATTATTGATACAACATAATATTGCCCCAGAGGGGCAATTTTGTCTTTGTACTTAATCCTTGGCTGGAACACTCGACTCTATAGATGTGTGTGCAATAAATCGATAATATAGCTCCTAATGCTCTGATATTGTGGCCGGATAACAAACAGGGCATTGTAGAGGCACTAGTGCAGGATTATCAGGGCAATATCCACCGAAGCGAACACGTCGCATTTGCAATAGGTATAGCAATAAGTAACGTATAATAGGTATATTTTTTACTGTAAATAAATTATTATAGTTTAACCACCGTACTCAGAGTCGAATAATAATTATTTATTTATTTACTTTAAAGGACGGTAACTAAGTTTCTCGTTTTACTTGTTGAGAAAATAAATCTTTCTTTATAACATATAAACACTCATATTGAACTTTGAATGGGATATGTACTTGCTGTAAAATCAACTAAAGCCGCTATTAGACGTTAACGATATTACATCAACCAAATCGAATCAATTTAGTTGACCTCGGACAACAAATTGGTATGTCAATTCAGCGATGATACGTAGACAGTCTTTTGGGCACCTTACACCCAAAGGAGACAGTGACATAGGCTCAGTATTCTACAGGTGCTCTTGAGAGATAGGTATAATATCATATAACTATATTAAGTTTTATTTTGTTGTATTCGCTTATAATGTCGTAGTTTAATATATTATATTAATTTGGTCCATCTAATATCAGCGTAAGTAATAATAATTTAATGTCACCATAGCAAAATAATATTTCGAATGAAAATCGCCATGTATAAAAACTTTTTTTAAACCCTACAAACTAAAGGACATCTCAAGTTATTCTAATTTTTCATCTTTCCCTTACATCTTCATTTCAATTAGGCTTTTTCTCTTTCACTAAGAACCTGTGTTAACCACCATTAATATGTATGGAAAATAGACAACTTAAAAACAAAACTTTGCCTTGGTTTACCGTATAACATTACATCACAGAAAGTGATCCTTACACCTACCATGATTTAGTATAATATTACAGGTGAGTTTATTTTTATTTTATTCAACCGATTTGATTCCTGATAAGGGCAATTAATTTTTCAAAAATCTAAAAATACCATTTTAGATTTCCTTAAAATCGATTTCTATACTCCTTTCAGTGTTTTTCGCTATTTCGTATAGTGATTTTGGCTCTGAACACCCACTTGAAAAATTCACACTGTATATCATTTTTGTTTTTACGTATAGAATGAAAAAATACGAAAGAATGTATGATAAAGGAATGAATAAACAGATATACAATGCAAAAGTGGATGGATGCAGAAGTCGCGGAAGGCCACGACACATCTTCCATTATCAAATTGATCGTGTACTAGCAGAAGATGATGTCAGGAGCCTTAAGGACAGACGAGCGTGCATGACAAGAGCTATGAATATGAAAGAAGCAAGTGAAATGTGTAAGAATAAGCCTGAATGGCACTCTGTTGTTCGTGCCTACCTATGTGTGTGTGTGTGTGTGTGTGTTTTAACGTATACCACCGTCGCAATTATCATCTCAATTCGTTTCCGGGGTTGTCGGGATGAGATCACGTTTTAGCAAAAAGATATAGTTTTAGTCTGTAAGTATATATTCGTAGTGTACAAATAAAGTATCATCTATCCTAATTTACTTATAAAAGTTAAAATACTTTTGAGATTATAATCAGGGATAAGACGATTTCTGTAGCAACCTTGTTGCTAAATAGAATCAGGGTCGCGTAGCATTAAATGTCCTGTATTGAGTCCGTTCTAATCCGTTAATCCGTGATCGTAAGCAGGGGATTCGGCTAATATCGGGGCATTTACTGTTAATGAAGGGATGATCCCCGCGTGACTTGTGCAATGGCGTGAGGAGTGGAGAGCATAATCCAATTTTATAGCTTGCCTCTCTTTGTTAAAAGCGGAGTT
Organism: Dendrolimus punctatus; assembly: GCA_012273795.1. NCBI lineage: Eukaryota > Metazoa > Arthropoda > Insecta > Lepidoptera > Lasiocampidae > Dendrolimus > Dendrolimus punctatus. Next base: position 16,259,362 of record CM022535.1, on the reverse strand, counting down.
GAAGGCACAATTGGCGCCTGATGTTATTGAGTATTAAAGTAGTTATTTATGCAACATCTAAGGATATTTCTGATCAGTTGAGATACTTAATATATTTCAGAACGCCGCTAGATGGAGCTTACGCGAACAAGAAGAAGCGTCAAATGAAGTAAAGAATATTTTACAAAATTCTGTTCCTAAATTTATGCGTGGTTTTCGTCTGGATTTTAGTATTATATCCAATAGAAATCATTCCAGCTTTATCTGTAATAATTCGATTGTTTAATACTAAGTTTACATAAAATCTATGGCGCGATCACCTTCCTATGACAAAATCAGCTTTCTTTAGCCAACTTTACTCTGAGAGTTCGGGGCTCGGTCTACCTATTTTGTTCGTCTGAGACCGCAGCCTTCTAAATTTTGTACAAGCATAGTAAGTTATAACACACAAGATAGATGAATACAAATGTAGGTCTATCTCTACAGATAGACCAAAAAAAATGGATGGATTGTGTGAAGGATGATATAATGATATTTGGTGTGACAGAAGATGCATGTCAGAGCAGAGGAGTGGGGAAGGAAAAGACATATTGTGCCCAAGTAAAAATACGGTGAAAGAAAAGAGATAGAGAAACTTAATTACAATAACAATTATTTTTATGGTGACATTTTCTAAGAAAGACGATAGTATAGTGTTTTGCTCTCACTTTTTTTAAGTAAATAATTTTGAAATTTATTGTTCCGTGTTTTATGTGTTCCGTTCCGTGAGTTACATGATTCTTTCTTTTTTTTAACGGTTTTGCAAGCTTTATAGTTTTAGTTAGTGTCGAGTATTCACTATTAGTCAGATTTTAGACTAATCAAACAAATGGGCATCCGGTAAAAAAAATCGGATCTTTGTGAACCCTATACTATATATATTCCACGGCTATGAGGTTCCCGCTCTTGAGTACAATCTGTGTCATGTATTTCTGTAATAATAGTGTATAATTTTCCGTCTAGACCGATCAATCGTAAGTACCCATGACCTGAAAGACTCTCAAATCGTTTTTGGGTGAAGTATTGAGTACTTAAATATATTTACGAATCTATCACATGCATTGCAGTTTGATGTTAAAAAAACAAATATAAACTAGAATATTACTATATTGTACTGTATTAAATTAAGAAACAGTTCAAGAAAAAACAATAGTAATTTATTTTAGACAACCTTAACTAACTAAACGAAATTGATTATAATATAATATAATAAGCACAGTAAGCAAGCTGACCAGGCAAAGTATAAAAATATTATACACATAGCCAAAGTAGCTGCGACCAAAGGTGTCAAATGCAGCTTTCTCGCAAAAATATTGTAAAGTATACACGGGAAATAGAGCTAGAAAAGTGATATTTGTTTTCACTGTCTGAAAGTTTGTAATATGAGTACGAGTATTTCTACGAAAATCTTTAGTATTGTAATATTCTAAAATGTCGTGTATGTAAAATAAAGCTATTTAAAAGAAACTATATAAATAATAGACTACATAAACAACGCAGAACAAGATGCATTTTGTTTAGATCTCTTGTTTGCTCATTGGGGATTCACGTAAAATCTGCTGGGCCGATTTCGATGCGTTTTCCCTGATTGAGAGGAAATTCTTTGACTTAGATTCTTGTTTACTTTTTATGCCGGGAACTTTTCTGAGAATGATTATAAATAACCACCTTTAAAAATTCAAATTCCAATGAGATTTTTTCACTGATCGATAGCTAATTTTATTTAATAATACTTTTTAGTATTTGAAACGTCAGAGTAGAAAGTGACAATACATATTGTGCCGGTGTGCACCAACATTTAACCGACGGTTAAAATAAAATACCACTGTACACTACACTTACCACAATCACTGTTTATTAGTACATTTTTAGCGATTATTTTATTTTAACCATCGATTAAAAGTCGGTGCACACCAGCCTTAGGTGTGTACATATAATAAATAATAGGAAGTAGATTTAAATCTTGACTTACATGTATGACCATCAAAAAGTGTTCTCCTGTGGAACTTATTTTGAATGAAAACTTTTTTTAATTTGTATTTGAGTAAGGGTTTCGGCGTATATCATTTGGCTAAGAAACTTTAAAAATTATTTAACTACGACACTATACAGCTTATTCTCTGCAAGTTGGGTTTTCTAGGTCTCACAGGTCCTTATTCGAATCTTAAAGGGGTCAATTTTGGTAAGGACCCTAAGGTAAGGTGCCCTATTTCTGGAACATTATACACTCATACCACATAAAAATTACTTAGAATCGGGATTTATAGTTCATTATTTTTTAATGATGATTTTGTTCAAATCACCAGTATTCCGTAATAATCTTAAAGATGGAAGAAATGTAGCTGAAGTAAGCAAAAGGACTTTTACTCAATTAACCGTAAAGACAAAGGACATTGGTCGAATTGTTTTGGACTTATCTGATTTGTCACTAAATGTAGCGTGTGCCTTTTCTTTTATAAATCTTTTGTGCGAATAATTTTATGCTTCACAGACATAAATCTTTGACCCTTAATTATGTACTTATTTAATATTAATAATCTTTTAGTATTCATTTATCATAAAGAATTATATGAAATTCGTAAGTGGAATAATATTTAAAACTAAAACATGATAATTTTACATATATTATTAATATATATGTCAAGAATTACACTCATTGAGAAATGGCTCTATGATTTTTTTACTTGTGTGATTCCCCGTACTCGTGAAACACGGACAAAAAAGGTTAAGTCAGAAAATGGAACACTTGCACGTATGTTCATCATCAGCTTTAGAGACTATAAAAACTAAAGTTGTAGGAAGACAAAACTAATTACCTACTCAGCTATAAAATTACAGAACAACTAAGGCCAAGTCTTACAAACTGGCTATGTTGAAGTGGCTCCGCAGCAAGGAGCTGCTCTTCTAACAAATTATGACCATCCCAGTCTCCCTCTGGCCGTTTAAATAATCTCGGCGTGCAATAAAAGCCGACTGGGCAATATATTGCAAGTACGCCGAGGCCATTAGAGGGCACAGTGTAAACATCCTTGCAGACTAATGGCCTGACCATGGGTAAATTTACCCTTTGTCGTTTGCACAGCTTGTGTACTGTCGCAGAGGATTACTCTGTACTTTAGAAATATCGATTTTTTTTTCACAATTCTGAATTTAAATTAAAGTTATATTAAAATATTTTTTATTCATAGCAATATTAAACGATTGTTGCATTCTTGATAAATGATTTAATGAATGATTAAATTGATTATTAAGACTTTTACATAGGACTGTAAAATATACATATAATTAATTAAATGTCTTAATAATCAACTTATTGTAGTTTCATTCATGTAGTGTTCCTACACTACATATACGAGTCGGACTCACACAACAAATACTTATTTTTTCGAAATCGATAAATTAACTCATAATTATGACACTGAAAACTAAGCAAGTTAAGCTTCAGGATAATGTATAACTGACAATTCGTGTAATTTCGGAGAATTCGACTTCGTACTTTATCATCATGCATCATTTAACGAATTTAGAACGATAGCAGCAAAAATGCCAGTTCGGAAGTTATTTTATAAAAGTTGTCAGTCGTAGGACTGAACGTCAGATGTGAAAATGTTGTATCTGAACGGGACGGTCACGCGAGATCAATACTTTTCCCCATTCTAATAGAGCTATGTATATCTACACACATCTGTAATGTACCTGAGGTGACGGTCACGCGAGTTCAGTTCTTTTTCCTTATCGGAAACCGTGCCCAAAGTGTCTAAAGAAGTTTATACTTCAAAAAATTAGGAATATGTTGTAGTAACATGTAATCTGTGGAATAAAACGTCACTGTCATTAGGGGTTGACAGCAGTGAATGTGGTGACTTACCGCCGACCCCCTCGCCCTTCTTAGATTGAACACGAAGACATTGACACACTGGATAAACATATGATTAATATATAAAATAATACCTGCTGTATAATATTAAAATAAATATAATAATGAAGTAAAATAAAAAGTGTTTCAACAAAAACATTACAACAATACTCGTATATACCTGATAGTGTAAGTAGATAGTTCAGTAAGACTATGATTAAAACAACTTATCGATACGTATAAGTCAACAACAATATAATGATGAGAAAATTAATAAATTATATTTACTATATAAAGATACCATAAATCATATATAAAAACAGAACCTTAAAAATCTGTACCGATACTAGTGATATTAAAACTAAAAAAATATCATTGATGCTCTCTCCTGGAAAATTAGAATTTGATAGGTAACTCAAAACAATTAAATGTGATTCTTATGAAACGTCAATGGAACACGATTTTAACAATAAAAAGATGGTAATATAGTTATAAATCTTTTTACGTTCAGTAGGTGAAGTTGATAACGACGGGGTGTATTATAAAAATAATATCTCATATTAACACAAACTTTTCCTATTTTAATACAGCCCCGGGCAAGTTTTGAACTCTCGCCATTTCCTCCCTCTTGAATTACCATCCGAGAGACTATACACGAAAATATGGTGAAAGTTTTATTCAAACGTCAAAAGCATCCCTGTCTTGGTGCGATGACCTTAAAATCAGAGTCCAGTTTCCAAGAAACATAATTCACTTCTCTTATATTATTCAACATGACGCTCTGTATTATCTTGTTTTTTAAAGATTTTGTTCTTGTTAATTCCAAACTACTGACAACGTAATTTGTTTATGGCAACACAAAAGAAGCACAGAATCAGTCTTAAACGCGAACTAAAAAGAATGTTGTGATAATCAGTATTATTATTATTGTTGGATACTCTAATATATTAATACTGAAATGATTGGTTGAACGTGCAGCATTATATTAAGCTTTAAAAGTATCTTAAGAGGCTTTCAAATGAATGATATAACTATTTTTGTACGATAGGACAGAATCAGTTGTCAATGTAAATTAAAAAGAATGATAATCTCTCTATTATATAAAAATCTAAGCATGTCATATCTCTGCACTGAAGATATTAAAAAAAAGCAACTGTAATGGACTATATTCGATGGAGTACACGACGCATTTTTTTAGGTTTTTGATCGGGATTCACGTAAAAACTACTGTGCCGCTTTCGATATAGTTTTCGTTGGTAGCCAGCAAATTCTTAGACCTAAAATCTGCCTACTTTTTATCCTGGGAATCCCGCGAGGATTTCAAGTCAAGCGTGGACGGAGTCGTAGGCCTACCCTAGTTATGACAATATAAAGTGTTCTTTTGTATATATTTATATATTGAATTTCTACATATGTGTACTATTTGGTCACCGCATTTTTATGCCGTTTTCTTACACCATATTTGTCACTATCCCCTTTAAAGTGCAGAATTTCAAGCTGAACTTCAAAGTGATATTTTGACAGTTTATTCCTAATTTTATGCCAAATAAATGTAATTAACTTAAATATTACTATCTTACTACATATTCTTGCCAATTCATAAGTTATGGGTATAAGTTAGCTTATGAGATTTATTTTCATGAGATTCCTATTCACCCATTTTTACGGTATGTTAATTTGACTTCGTGTACTTTTGGCCTTCCACAAACCATCGCCCCGTTTTGTGTATCTCTTGCCTTATTCTACACTCGCTCATATTATTCCGCGTGCTGGGAGAGTACCCAGCCTTGAAAGAACCTCAAGACGAGAAGATCAAGAAGAAGACGTACTTATCCAGTGTATGGCTACTTATCCTGTAAGTTCTTTCCTCTCGCTTTCCGCACATGCGTATTTTCTAGCCTTGTAGTTAGCGTACCCATATACTTTTTAGGGGAGGGGGGCGCATTCACACTTTATTTCTGATGTGGGTAGTTTTTACAGTATCGCTGGTTTCATATTCACCGCCAACGAGCGGCGGAAACCAATCTCGAGCACACGTTAGATCTATCCAGACGATAGTCTCCCATGCCAAGACCAATAATAATTATGAACGTTTCGTTTCAAGACTTGCAACTATGTCAATGCTTCAAAAAGTCACAAAACTCATACGCAATCAATACAACCACAGGATCAGTATTGGTTTGCTCGCCGAACGGAGTAGTCACGCGTTTAGTAAGCCACGCTAATCTGATAACCGGTTTTTACTGGCCGACGCGACGCAGCGTGCGCCGGCCGGTTGGTCTTTTGTTTACGTTACAGTGCCATGAGCGAGTCAAATAATAGTAATGATTTTACAAGCAATGAATTAAATAACATTGAGGGCATAACACGATTAGAGGATATGACATGTATAGAGGACATGACACGTTTAGAGGATATAACACATTTGGAGGACATGACACCTTTGGAAGACGACAGTTTGTCAAGTGGAGATAGTTATTCGCCAAAAAGAAAGAAATCAAAAGAAAATCAATCATTGGAACAGTGGACCACTGTTACGAGAAAAGGAAGGAAAATTTGGGGCAAAGATGAAGCAATACAGTACAACTTAGAAGAAGAGATTAAAATAAGCGTTACAGCAAGTAAAGATCGATTACCAAAACAATTCACATTAGCCAGATTATTAGATGCTAACTCTATTTGTGGAATTAAACGCATTAAATATATTGGTCCCTATAAAATGCATATTATATTTGATGACAGAAATCATGCAGATGCCTTTATGAAACATAAAATATTGATAGATATGGATTGGCGATGTCAGGATACGTCAGAAGTTAACATTTCCTATGGAATAATTAAGGATATTGAAACAGATCAATCTTTGGAACAAATTCTGAATAACATTCATTCGGATTATGAAATAGTGTCTGCTAAACGCCTTAATCGTCGACAACAAGAAGGGGAAATCAGCACTGAGGACTCCAATGGCTGGATACCTAGTGAAACTATTCGTTTGGGTTTCAAGAGTAGTTCACTTCCAAGATATATAAAACTTTTTAATACAAATATCAGTGTGGATAGATATATCTTTCCCGTAACACAATGCTCTAAATGCTGGAAATTCGGGCATACATCACTAAAGTGTGGAGCACATAAAATTACTTGTCCTAACTGTGCTCAAAACCACCCAGAATGTGAGACTAATTCATACATATGTGTAAATTGCTGTCAGAACCATAGGGCTGTAGACAAAAACTGTCCAGTTTACAAGAAAGAAAAAACTATCCGTGAATTAATGTCCGAATTTAATTGTACATATCAGAAAGCACTTTTGTTGTTTGTTCCCGTATCCCCAACACCTCTACGTCCAATAAACAAAGCTAATTACGTGGATTTCCCCACAATAAACAACGTTACAACGACAAGCATAGATACAAACTGTCACAAAAAAGATTCTACGTATGCCGAAAAAGTTAAATTAGCTGTATCTGATTCAAACAATGTACCTTCGACTTCAACTAATATCACAAGACATAAAATAACAAAAAGGAAGAATACAAATACGAATAAAAATCAAGAACGCGAACAAGAAATTATGGAATTCGAATCATTTGATACATCTACCTCGACGCCCCTTAATCTCAATCAGCCAACTGCTTGTGACGATAAATCTAAAGAGGAACATAAAAAAGAAAAGGATGTTTATCATTTCTAAGTGTAATACGCAGGATTAGCGAGATAATTATATGGGATAAGTGTTCACTAGCTAGTAAAATAGAGAGTGTTATAAAGATAATTTGGGAGTGGTTAATGTCAGTAGCGATGCAATATTTAGCGGACGGTTCTCTTATTATGAATTTTTTTAATGGATCACAATCTTAAATCATCCTCGTTGAATGTACTTCAATGGAACGCACAAAGTCTAAGACCTAAGTACGTCTCGTTTGAACAATTATTGACACAAGAAAAAATTCATGTTGCAGTCATTTGCGAAACGTGGCTCGAACCTGAGAGCCATTTTAATGTCACAGGATACAACATTTTTAGATCAGACCGACCTGATGGATATGGAGGTATTGCTATTTTAGTACACATTTCATTAAAGGCTCAACTCTGTAGTATACATCCGTCTAACCCAGGCATTGAAACTCTTTATGTAAGACTGTCTAACTGTGAATCAGTTGAAAACATCGTTGCTTTATATTGTCCCTCTAGTGTTCAGACACTCCCTAGAGATTGGGATTCGATTTTTTCAACTACCACTAGAAAAACCCTAATTCTGGGCGACTTCAATGGTCACCATACTAACTGGTCTTATAAAAATGACCATCGCGGGTCTCAGATATTCGATTCTATGATAGACAATAGCTTTATTTCGGTAAATGATGGTTCTGTAACTCGTATGAGATTAGTGAATGGATCTATGCAACAATCATCCCCAGATGTTTCATTTGTATCGTTAGACTTGGCATTAAACTGTGAGTGGAGAGTATTAAATGAATCATTAGGTAGCGATCATCTCATTATTAAATTAACATTTCACTTTCATGAAAATTTTGCAAATGTAAGGAAAAGAAACTTCAAAAATAGTGATTGGTCAAAATTTAAAACTTCTATCGAAAACATCTTAAGCACATCTTCTAGTCCTACTGATCCGCAAGCCTGTTATGACTTTTTCGAATCCTCATTGCAGAAAGCTGCAGATCGCCACATCCCTTACATAGTTATACCTCAACGTATTGCCACGAAATTTAAACCAAAAGTGTATTGGACTCCTGAACTTTCTAAATTAGTGGCTGAAAGACGATTAGCACTCTCTAGGTTTAGGAGAAATCCAACACCTCATAATTATAAAATACTTCAAGAACGTATACAGATATCTCGAAAAATAATTCGAGATGCGAAATGCAAATCGTGGCAAAATTTTTGCACTTCGATTGGGGAAGAAACCTCTTCTTCCCATATGTGGAATAAAATGAAATGGGCGAAGGGTTACCGATGTACTAAGCAACATATTGACTCTGAGAACGCTGAACAACTTCTCTCTGAGTTAGCACCTGATTTTGTTCCTCATGTTACTCCCATATTTAAATCACATAATGCACAAATAGAAACACAAATAACTCTACATGAACTTGAAAACTGTATCAAAGATAAAGACACAGCACCTGGTGTGGATGACATTTCTTATTCTATGATTAAAAATCTCCCTTTAATAGGCAAAACTATTCTGGTGCATATTTACAATATGTGTCTAAGTTTAGGATTTGTTCCCAAGCAATGGCGCAATATTCGCGTTATACCTATACCCAAACCAGGCCAATCATCTTTTAGACCAATTTCCTTAATATCTTGTTTATGTAAAATATTCCATACTATTCTGAATAGACGTTTAGAATGGTATGTGGAACGCAATGATATTTTCTCTGTAGACACTGTTGGTTTTAGAAGGGCACGCTCATGCTTAGACAGTCTTAGTTATATAACAACTAAAATTCAACTCGGATTTGCTGAAAATATGACTACGATAGGATGTTTCATTGATATTAGCAATGCCTACAATAACATCGATTTAACAGCGCTTTTCTCCATTTTAGATAAGTTAGGAATAGGTAGTAAAATTTGCAATTACCTATGGAATTTTTTAAATGAAAGGTACCTAAAAATTATAATGGATAATTATGACCTTAGTAGATTAACTCGTCGCGGCTTAGCACAAGGTGATCCGATGTCTCCGTTACTTTTTAATATTGTTACCTCTAATATTTGTAAAACTATTGTAACGGTTGATATATCACAATACGCAGACGATTTTGTATTATTCAAAACGGGAAAGAATATTTTACGTTTAGCAGAAGACTTGCAACATGCTCTAGATACGTTCAACGATTTAATAATGAAGTTAGGATTAGAAATATCAACCGTAAAGACTAAGGTGTGTATGTTCAAACGAGGTATGTGCAGAGATTCATTAAATCTAATAATCAATAATAGCTTACTTCCAGTAGTAAACAATGTTAAATATTTGGGATTGTGGCTGGATCAGTCGCTCAGGTGGGGAAAACACATTAAAGAGTTGACAGAAAAAACTAGTAAACAGTTAAATATTTTAAAAGTTTTGGCTGGCTCAAATTGGGGAGTGCATCCCAAACATCTCCGCCGTTTATATATAACATTAATTCGAAGTAGATTAGATTACTCATCTTTTTTGTATGATTCTAGTTACAAAACAAATTTGTCCAGGTTGGACAGAATTCAGAATCAAGCCCTCAGAATTATAGGGGGATTTATACGCAGCACTCCCCTACATGTGATGGAAGCTGAATTAGGTATTCCTCCTTTGTACATACGTCGTAGATATTTAGCCGGAAAATATGTTCTGAAAGCTAAAGCATTTAGTCAGAATAAAACTATTAATTTACTTAAATCTAGTAATGTACAGAATATAGATAACTATTGGAGAACGAGAAAGCACCCATTAATGATCGCACTTTACAATTTTTTCAACACTACAGAAGTACATGCAGTTAAAACTCTTGGTATGTTTTGTTTGAGCACATGGGTCAGTAATATTGAGGTACATAATATAATTAAGCCTAATATACAATATATTAAAGAACCTAAACGAACATATAGTATCGATGTGCTGAGACAAACTTGTTTAAAACTATTTAATGATAAATATTGCGATTTCTATAAAGTATTCACTGATGGCTCTAAAGATGATATGGATGGCGGTTGTGCTTTTTTCGATCCACAGTGTAACACCTACATTAAGCTGAGCATAAATTGCAAGATATCTATAATGCATATAGAACTAGTTGCTATAGCAGAAGCACTTTCATATATAAAGTCTTTAAATAAGGAGAGATTTGTAATCCTTACAGATTCAAAGAGCGCTCTCCAACACTTGGCTCGATGCTCCTTGTCCATACAAGGGATACCGATAGCCTACACAATTTTGCAACTTATGCTCGAGTTGATAGCTGAGTCCAAAACCATTATTTTACAATGGATTCCATCACATATCCAAATAAGTGGTAATGAAATAGCAGATGCCTTAGCTAGACAAGCTACCTCAGATGGTACCTCTTTTACGGTTACGCCACTTCATTCTAATTATTTATGTGACATAAAGGAGCAGTGTATTAAGATTTGGAGTGAATACTTTGATAGAAGATCCGTAGAAAAGGGAATTTGGTTTAAGACAATCCAGCCACAACTTCCAGCCCAGATGTGGATAAATCAATGCTCCATGACGCGAAAAGATGTTGTGACATTGTTCAGATTACGTTCCGGACACATTCCCTCAAACAAGTTTAGATATCTCATTAAGAAAGTTAACTCCCCCAACTGCGTAACATGCAATGTGACAGAAGATGTCCAACATGTTCTGATGGAATGTGTTCGGAACGAGGACCTACGAAAAGAGTTACTTCGAGAGCGAAATTTATCCGCCGTGGGAGAGTGCAATAGCATTTTGGCATTTCCGTTATCGAGAGATGCCAAGATGTTTTGCAAACTATATGATTCTATTTTTAATACAAATTAATTAGAAAATATATTAGAAATGTTATTTAGGATTTGGGTACTTTACGGGGTGACATGGCCGCTAAGCGGCAAAGCCCTTTCTAAATAAAGATTAAAAAAAAAAAAAAAAAAAAACCACAGGATGCATCGAGGCATTAAATTATAATGACAGATAAATAGCCAATTATCAGAGTTAAACATCATTTCAACGCACGAGCAGATCTATCGAATTCCCTCTGGGCATGCTTACATTAACCTAATTTAATTATGTCGAAATCAGCAAATATCATCTGATTGCCACAAAATTAATCCAATATAAGCGAAATCATTATCAAAAGCGGTCTCATACAAGAGGACGTTCAGTCAAACGAGCTAAATGTGAACATGTAAATGCAGTTCTTATCTGTTATTAATTTACTGTTAAAATTTATTACAATAGACAGATGCTGCGTAAAAAGCTTGATATTCGTTTTTAAGAGTTATTGAATGATGAAAAATATTCACCGCTGCGTATTGATATTTGCAGCACTAAAGGTGTGGTCAGTGAGTTATGATAAAATAGCAACTCTTCTTAAAAAGGCTCACGCCAAAGTGTATTAATGCTTCAGCGGAAAGTCTCTTTTGATTTTTATCGTACATAGATATACTAGAAAACCTTTGTGTAGTTAAACGTACTAGAAAACAAGGTTGTACATCACACCACTGTCGAGTATGATTTGTAATATTTTATTAATAATGTATTAATATTTATAAATTGGTATATGCATCTACACTACAGTAATTTATTAAACTAAAAAATTATAACTATAAATACAACTTAAATTAATTATATTGTATGTATTCTCAAAACACTAGTACGCATGAGTAAGGTTACATAAATAAATAAATACTGATAATTTTAAATACACGAGATTGATAAATTGGCATCATACATACTAATACACACATTTACGATTTGAACGAGAATTTTATGTTTGTTCCTTCTTTAATGCATTTCGAATAAACCAATTCTTATGCGACATTTTTTCACTTAAGAAAATCCGATTAAAAACCCTTGTTAACATATACAATCAGAAACTTCGCTATCGGTTCAAGGAAGAACTAAAAATAATCAAAGCGAAATGTAACTTAACTTATGCACGGCAACAGGAAAGCAATTAAGTGGATGTATAGCGCAATACACACCAAAGCCGCTGATCCGCCAATACAGTCAGCCGACACAACCTAGCGACCTATTTGAAAAGAATCATGTCGGCAACATGCGCCCGCGCTTGCTGCTCGCTGACATGTTGATGTTATTTTTACTACTTTACTTTTACTACTTTATTTTTGTTCCTCATCTCGCCGCCGACATGTCGCCAACAAAGTTTTCCGACTTGCTTATGTGAAGTTGCCAAGTATCCCGCTGACAAAAATTTGCTGACATGGGCGACTTTGGTGTGTATTGCGCTTATAAAACACTAGGCAATTTATTTTATCGAACCGTGGCCTCGTGATGTGGAAATGAACGTGTCGGTTGTCGAAACGACGGTTTAACTACAAGTCGGAACTGCACAGTCATTCAATTGATTTCTAACGTTTGATCGAACTTGATGAGTATGTCTGCAGCTATACACAATTTGTAGTGCCATTTTTTAAAGCTCATTATGGAAATAAACAGTTAAATAGTGCATTAAAATTTTCAAAAAAATTCAACATTGACGACGTTAAAAAACAAACGAAGTTAATTATTGAAAAACATTTAACACATGTTTTTAGCTGCATATTTGTTATTTAATAGAGTTTCTTAGAATACGTATTTTCAACGAAAAAATTGTGTAAAATATTGTTGTATATAATTAACTAAAAAAATACAAATAACATTTGGAACTTTTACGATGACGAAAATAAAAAATCAGAAAAACTAGAAAGAACACTTTTGAATGATTTTAAAAATAAGATTTATTTAATAATAAAATAAAATAAAATAAAATAAAAAGCCTTTTTTATTTGGTCCATAATAAAATTACACTATACAATTATTATCTTTTTTTTAAATGTCATATTATTTTTTTATTTAATAATAATAAGAGTTAATTAGAATAAGAGTTGTTTAAGATCATTTTTTTTACTTTTACTCTCATCTCTATTTATTTGAAAAACAGAAATGAACACGTTTAATTTCAGCTTGAGCGCCATAATCCATATCCATACTCGTTAAGTGAATGAATATATTAAAACTCATTAATAATAGTAATTCCTGAAATAATTAGCTGTGACACAAAAAGACAGACAGGCACAATCCAAGCAGACAACAACACAATCCAGTGTCTTTGTTAGTGTCTCACTTTGCCTAATAATATGAGTGTTCTGTTGTTTTAGAATACGGTTATAGTTATTTGATAATGTACGAGTAGGTATGTGACTTATTCCTTGGAAAATGGGACGGCCGCTTGTTTCGTACGCGACATGTGTAGACACTAGCACATGACTGAGTTAAAGACTGGCAACGCTGCTTCTAAAGCTGAAACTCTCAAACGGCGCAAATACGAAAGGGGTTACATATTTGCAGTTGAAACCTTAGGTCTGTGTGGTCCATCGGCAAAGAGTTTCTTCACAAAAATTTGTAAGAAACTCTTCGATGCCATCTGTGATCAGATGGCTGGCTCATATTTCGCCCAACAAATAAGCATCGCTATACAGTGCGGCAATGCAGCCAGCCTTTTGGGCACGCTCCCATCTCACAGCGTTTTTTTTTTACACGGTCTATAATCGCGTGTACCATTTATAACTTAGTTTATTATTAATAACTAAATAATAAAAAATAATCTACTTTATTTTACAAGGTTTTATTTAAATAAGTAGGTAAGTAAGTTCAGGTGGAATCTTGCAAGTTAAATTTGACCAGTTTCCCGGTGTCCGATTGAGTTGAAATTTTGTACGCATATGTATATCACGTGACAATTCAATAATATGGTACCATGGAGCTGATCTGATGATGGAGTCGGAAGGTGGCCATACGAACTCCTGCACTAAAGAAGATAGACCCGTTGTGTTTGGTTTGGGTCTTTTTACTTTTTTTGGCTAGTACTCTGCTGATACATGATATTCAGGATCTCAAAAGCTTGTATTTAAAAACTTAAAAAAAAACTTATATTTACATGTATGTTTAACGATCAGTTCAGAGGTTGATCACCTGTGCAGTGTAGTAAGCCTTATTAAAAGTTGAGTTAGTTTGAACTGGTAATACCAGATTAGTTTCTGATAAAACAAATGATTATAGACTAAACTTTCAAACCGAAATTGAAAATCTAAAGAAGTTATTGAACTGTCTGCTCGGTAAATTTCTGCGGGTGGTAATTACCTTGACTGGTTCTACGAATAATAAAAGTATTATGTCTCGAGGGAATAAAATTAATTAAAAGTTGGAATAATATTCATTCACCTGAAAATACGAATACATGTCAGCTAGTTATGTGTGTATTTCATCCGTGCAGGAACGGAGAAAGAATACAATTTCCTGCGGCCGGGTGGCCTGTCGTAAGAGGTGACAAAACAACCCACAGCCAGGTGTTAGGGCATTTGCCCGACTGGATAGCTACCACCCCTGGTCTATAGTATGTTGCCATAACAACCTTCGGTTGTGTTCCGGCATTAGTGGCCAGGTTCCAGTCTCCCTTAAGAGAGCAGCAGCACATTTGTAGCACCTTTGGTGTTGCAAATGTCCATAGACGATGGTAACCGCATTCCACCTAGTGGGGCGTCTGCCTGTCTGCTGAACTCCTGTAATGAAAATAAAAAAAATGTGGGGAATATAATTGAAATTACGGCTTTACTTGGACATTTAAATACGTTGGCCACTTTTCAGTAGCAATGATCACGGAAGACAAATATGTCAAGTGTCAATAAGTCATGCTAAAGTTATTATTTAACTTATCCCCAATTTGTTTATGTTGATTATTTAATTATAGTCGAAAGTTATTATTTACTCTATGGGAGCCTAATTTAATTTACCATCACTTCGCAACATGTTGTGGCTTGAAGAGAAGAAGTAGCGTAAGAAACTCTTCAGTAACATGCTTATCCTTAATAACTTTAATAATTTTATTTATTTTATAATATCAAAATGAAGGTTTAGGATTAAGTTTTAAGAATTAAGTAAATTTGTGTCACAGATAATTATTTCAGGAATTACTATTATTAATGAGTTTTAATATATTCATTTACTTAACGATACTTAATTAATTAAATTAAAAATTAATTAATTAAAAATTAATTAATTAATTTTAATTAAGAATTACTATAGAGTTTATTGGAACTGTACAAACACGTATAAAACAGGTACAAATAAAATCAAAATCAAAACAAAAAAACCTGGCGTGAAGTTATGTATGTACGTATGTAATATCAAAATGGTGAGAAATGTAATAATGAATTTTCTATAAAAGCATATTTTTTAGTTTTTTTAAACTATTATTTATTTTTCATTTTTTTTTAGTGATTATTTAGCAATAGCTTTATGATATTTACATCTCTATTAGCTATTGCATAGAAGAGCGGTGTTTCACCTTGACGGTCTCTGCAATCGTCATATGCTCACAAAAAATCGCTAAACCTGATTATCCTAGTAAGGATAACGGATCAAACTGTTTAAAATATTGAATTGTCATCGGTCTTTAATAAGTATGCCAAATTTCGAGTTAATCCGAGGTTTTGAAGGGGGTCAAAGACAATACGTATGAAGCTAAAAAGCGTATTAAAAAAAGAAAGATCTTAATTAAGTTGGAGATCATAACTCAAATTTTAAGTTCTCTATTAAAAATTTTGGACATTGTTTTCGTTTACATAGCCTCGCGTAGCGTTCTAGGTACGCAAAGATTCTCTTTTGCGAGGATTTGCGATTTGTCGAATCTTATGTAGTGGTTGGATTTATACAGCCAGCGTTTATTTCAAGGCAGATACCGCTAAATAATAAAGTTAACATTACTCATTTATACTTAACATCTTTTAAAACAAAGCTAATCCCAGCTACTGAAAAGTGGATGAAACGTCAAAATAAAAATTAAATGAAAGCTGCTCTTACAATCGATAAAACGTATTTTAAATTCCACATATACTGGTAGCAAAAACTGAAGAAAATATTATATGTGTTGAATAATTAACAACGTCTTGGTATACTATTGTTATGAGCTACAGGACTCGAATTAAAATAAATGCCGTTGGAATTACTATAGAGTTTAATAGAATTGTACAAACACGTATAAAACAGGTACAATTAAAACTGGATGCAACCAGTTCACACTGTATAAACTGCACGATTTATTTACACGCGAAAAGTCCGTCAGTATATCGCTAGATGAAAGTATTACACACGTCTTGCCAGTATCGTAATCGTCGCTTGACTGCCCCACCCCTCCGTTCGGGCATTGTTTTATACTAACTATACAGTAAAAAAAAACGATCGCGTAGACTGGAGTTTCCGAGAAACAGTAATTTGCACACCTGGTCATCTATTCCTGCGAACGGCCAACAAAGTCGAAAACAATAACAATAGGCTATTGTCGAAGTGCAAATTTTAAATACGAAGTAAACAAAATAACTCCAAATGCGGAAGGGGCAATAAGCTCGGTGCGCAGCATTTCTTTGTCGGTATGTATATTTATAGGTATGCAGGTGGCCCAATTTGTAACACTATTTACTACAGGTCATACTAGAAGGGCCAAGAAATGCAAACTTGGCCGCGCAAAAAATGATATCTATGCCTGATAAATCACTCACTAAAGACGTCGAAGACCACGTGAAGTACAAAAGTGAGAAAATGAACTTTGGGTATTTTCTTTTATGGGGTATTGCAGCTGACATAAATGCAATTTTCGTCCTGCCGAAGCATAGTATTCGCTTAATTTACAACATGGGAGCGCGGAATTCTTTGCGAGATAAGTATAAACAAATCAATATTTTAACAGTTGCTTCTCAGCATATATATACTCGTACATGGAAATGAACTATATGTTAAGAAAAATATCTTGAATTTTCCCAGATTAGGTAATGTACATTACAAAAATACTAGGAACAAAAAACTTGAGGGCTGTCAAGGGACACCCGGATGGAACGAAGTTCCTTTCGATTAATTAGTGAAGGAATTGTAAATTATTTTTTTTAAGTTATATTTTTTTTAACAAATATAATGTAATATAAACTTAATCAGTAGGCTCAATTTTAGTAATAATGAGAGAGAGAGAGAGAAAGAGACAGACAGAGAAACACGCGCACGCCGCACGGCTTACAACTATAGCAATAAGTGTCGTTACACTTTGGGTCTTAATTTTTTCCGTCTAGCCCCCTTTCGCAACGCGCGATGAGGAACTTCGTTCCAAAAATGATTTAAAACTCCCACATGCAGAATCCATAAAGTTTACAATCGTTTTTTTTCTTTTTTATTGCGCGGAGTTCAGCAGACAGGCAGACGACCCACTTGATGGAAAGCGGTTACCATCGCCTATGGACATTTGCAACACCATAGGTGCCACAAATGCGCTGCTGCTCTCTTAAGGGAACATTTTATCATCGTCTTTTTACTTTAAAAAAAAAGACGAAATATAATTATAACTAGCTGCACCCCGCGGTCTCTCCCGCGTGGTGATTGAAAATCGTCATAATTCCAAAATAAAATATTTTTTCTAAAATAAATGTAGCCTAAGTTACTCCTTATTACATCAGCTACCTCCCAATAAAAGTCCCGTCAAAATCAGTCCAGCCATTTCAGAGATTAGCCGGAACAATCAGACAGACAAACAGACAAAAAATGTTATTTTGGTGTATGTGCCGTCATTTGCATGTAGTAAAAAGTAGTTATTTCAATATTACAAACAGACACTCCAATTTTATTTATAGATAAAGTAAATATATGTTTTTGGGGAGTTTATTGCGCCGCTTCTTCTTCTTTAACAGTAACTAAAATTGATTTGGAAGAGGTGGTAGACTCCTGGCTTTCAATGAGTAATCTGTAAGATTCCTTTTTGAAATAACTAAATAAATAATCGGCAAACTAAGACACACATTATATATCCCCAAGCTAAGCAATACACGCTTGTGATATGGGTAATACAATGGACCACTCTGGTACCCATCCCTGACACCCAGACCACTTTAAATATAAAAAATATAAAAAAACGTCTTTGAAATTTACCATGTCAAGAATCGAACTCGGAGCCTCTGGATTCCAGCGAGTTCGGCCGGCTAAGTTTTAGCCTGCTCAACCATGCTGTGGATATTTTTTTCATTAATTTGGGCTTAGAAATTCATCCCCCATTCCCAGCTATGATTTAAAGTCTTACTTTAAAGGATGAAATGTATTTCATATTTACCTCTCTCAATAAACATATACATTTTAATTTAATATTAACATGTAAAATATATATTTTAATTTAATATTAGGTAGCAAAACCTATCGCAATAATCTATAGTTATTTTGTTTTGATCTGTCTGAAATGTACCCTATTGCTGGCCAAAACAAGATATTTATGCAAAACGGAACATACAACCGGCTATGAAATCAGATTATTAATATCAGTACCATTTGTTTAAAATGTATATGTTAGGTAGCAATTTTGTCAAATATTAACTTATTTCAATTAAAAACTAAACTAAGTTATGTGACGTTGCAAATTGGCATTGATAGCCTTGCAACATTTTATGTATAGACTTCTTAAATCGGTTGTATTAACACCGTATTACATCCTCAATTTAGTCACTAGAAATCACGCGATGTCTTTCCGCGATGTCTCCGGTAGCTCCGTCCTCCCCTCACTTCAAACCCCTCAGGTACAAGAACGCCACCTGCACGCGCGTCGGTTGCATCGCGCGCGTCCCCCACCTCGAGAGCTTATATACGGCGACATTCCACTCGCCGCCCTCTTTCGCTTTTTAGAATCCACTTGGGTCAAACACACTTTCATTTGGTAATATTTTAGTCTAGATTCAGTGTCGAAAGGGGTCAACAGCCGACCGCCCGAAGGTCTGGGTGAGGCTCCTCCTCATTGATTAACGGCGTTTCTTTATTCTAACCCTTTTTAGGTAAGCATATCTAGCTTATTTATTGTCTAGTGTGGTTAGGTTCTAAAAATATATCCTTAGTTAACAGTTCTCAGTTCCCCAACTAGGATTACATTAGCTTTATGATAGGTGTGCTCACTGGGAACCGTCTCAATTCCAGGGAGTCACGTAGGGGGGCATTACCTCCACAGTCACGTGGGGGGCCTCACCACCTCAGCCACGTGGAGGCCTCACCACCTCCTCCGTAGCACGCGAGAGCCATCAGGCCTCGCACTGCCTCGTGTGGGCTACCACGCTGCCCACGCATCCGGTCATCCTTGGCCGTTCAACGAACACCTTCGATATCACCACGTGTCACGCGGCCGCCGACGCCAGCAGCGTTGCTGAGCGTCGTGGCATTTCTCCAGGCGTCGCGAACCTGGATGGCGCCCATAATCTTCGTCTTCATTTAATTAATTTACTTACCATTTCATAACATATTCATTCTTAGAAGGCAGTACATTTCAAGGTTAGCACAGTCTAGGTGACCCACGTCCCCTGAATTATCGTCTTAGACATTGTCTCTTAGTCTGGAGTCAGACGACCAGGGTGTCGACCGGATTGTCGCCCCTGTGTCGGGTTTCGCGTTTGGTCTTGTATTTTAACTACTATATGGTGTAATAGAATCGTGTATACCCACCCTGTGACTGACTCCCGAAAGACGGCTGGAATAAAGAATAATACTCATGC
Organism: Dendrolimus punctatus; assembly: GCA_012273795.1. Taxonomy (NCBI): domain Eukaryota; kingdom Metazoa; phylum Arthropoda; class Insecta; order Lepidoptera; family Lasiocampidae; genus Dendrolimus; species Dendrolimus punctatus. Next base: position 16,239,213 of record CM022535.1, on the reverse strand, counting down.
TCTAATCTTTTATTTCACAACCACATTTATATGTATATCGAACCCAGGTTATAAGCATAACCGGGGGAAAATTTATATAACAGTTATTAATATTACAAGCTATTATAGACTGTGTAACAAATCGCTGCCAGATGGAAGCGTGCCCAGAAGGCTGGCTGCATTGCCGCGCTGTATGGCGATACTTATTTGTTGGGCGAAATATGAGCCAGCCTTCTGATCACGGCCAGTATCATTTGTTATGATGTTATTATAAGTCCATACACTAAATTTCATATTACCTACTTGTGTCATTCCAAAGGTCATGAAAAACGAACTAAAATTAAAAAAACAAAAATGCACGTTAATATTTATATATTATTATGATTATACAGTACACACACATATTTTCCAAATTATTTTCGTAACAGTTTGGAATACATAGAAAAAGCGAGGGTGTAGTGTAACTGAGTGTATTTAAGTCACGTGTAAATAGTTACTAATATTTGTAGGTAAAACGTGCTTCGTTCTAGACCATATTCTCATAATATTATGTGAGATAGCGTTACAGCATGTATGTGTACAAGGTGAAAGAAAAAGCATCTGAAAATAATACAATTTCCTGCGGCCGGATGGCATGTCGTAAGAGGTGACAAAACAACCCACAGCCAGGTGGTAGGGCATTTTCCTGTCTGGATAGCTACCACTCCTAGTCTAGAGTATGCCGCTATAACAAACTTGAATTGTGTTTCGACATTAGCGACCAGGTTCCAGTTCCCTTAAGAAAGCAGCAACGCATTTATAGCACTTTTAGTGTCGCAGATGTCCATAGGTGATAGTAACCGCTTTCCACCAAGTGGGCCGTCTGCCTGTCTGCGAAACTAATGCAATAAAAAAGTGTGTTCTCAAGAACACGTTAAGATAATTGCATTATATTTAAGTTTCTATAATAAAACTGTGTTGGGTGCCGGAATACAGACCACGAGTCTAGTGCAGCAACCGCCGAAAAAAAAATCTAGTCTTAATCTTAATTCAAAATGTGTTATTACTAAGTTTGAGATATAATTATATAAGGCCTAGACATAAGTTTATAAAATAAATGAATTTGAATTTGAATTTTATACGTTTAAAAAATTCTACACTTTCTGAATTATACGAATATATTATTCTTGGAATAAAAATTAAAGTTTTAATAAGTTTCTTTATAATTTAACGCAAATATCTGAGTTTGAAAAATGTGTACAATAATTCCACATCAGAACACATTGTCATTTCAATATTCTATGGACATTTTTGTGTTGAAGTGTTGAATAACTTATTATATTAATTTATTCTAATTTTAATACTAAACTTATACCTCATGCAGAGGGTATCTGTTATATGCTGGTGTTGTGAGGAAGTGTATGTGCAGTGTGTGCCTATGTTATGTCTATACCTATATGTATTATCCTATTTAGTGCCATGTGTGCTGTTTGTCCTTCACACTTGACATCATTGTTTTCCGTGATCACGGCCACTGGAAAGTAGCCGAAACGTCGGAATAAACGAAATCAAATAAATTACCGTGCTTAAAACCGTTAAAACGTACTTTTATTACAATAAATAACATTTGAAAACAATAGGAAATCTCCTTCTCAAATAAATGCACAAATTTAAGAGAAGATAAAAAACCTCTAAACGTGCCGTGACAACATCAAACATTTATTACTCTAACATACTTATTGTTACAACATCGTAAACCGCCCAACTCATGAAGAATGTAAATTGGCAGCAATAAAACGGGAAAACGGGAAAATAAAAACTAAATACCAGGAAAATAAAAACCACTAGATCTCTTCCCATTGCTTCACTTGCCAAACTTGACCCCTATTCAAGTATTTGGAAGGAAACCTGGATCTTGTTGTGGATAACTGGAAACATAATAGAGTTTATTTATTTTTCTCTTAGTGAATTGTCTTTTTTAGTAGATCTATAATATCATTTTTTTTACATTATATAGCTTATAGTTCAGATTTGAATCTTATTAGTATGTAATTATGTGAAGCTGTAATGATTTCATAATAAAATGTACAAATAAATTAAGTTATTTGTATGTTCTATGAATGCTGGTAGCAATTTACGACATGCGGCAATCAACGAAATCATTCGCCGGTCACCTGTTTTTCAGAACTGGTGGATGAGAACTGATTAATATAAAGAAATTCATCTAAAATCAACACTGTTATCAAATATTTACACATAAAACAAGATCCATTGAGTAGTTATTTTTTAGATATATTAGGTGTTTTCGATTAAATGTTTTTTAAGGCTGTGTAGTTATATAATGAAAAAATGGACTTAAGTCTTCTACAGAACACTTTTTTGTGCGTAAAGTGAGACGCATTTAACCTGTTTGTTTATCCTTATAGGCATGTTAATGGTTACGAACCGGTAATTTCCATTAATTTATTTTTAAAAAGAAAACAATGTACTTATTTCAGGTATTTTATTTTGTAAAAAAATAAAATATCTCATGACTTTATAAGCTAGCAAGTTTATGACTTAAGGTTTAATCAACTTTGTAGTAAAAAAATGTTATCCAAGTCAAAACGAAGGTTTCATGTTTTATTAAAATATTGCACGAGAAGAAGTTTATCTCTGGCAATGTTTGTGTAAACAAGCCCCTAATTTACTTCTTTTCTGTAAATAAATATATAGCTTCTAAGAAATTTGGTAATATAACGTAAATTGATTTTTTATGTCGCATTATATAGAACAGCTGTTATTTTTACGATAAAGTCTGATCAACAAATTTAATAAGAAAAAGTAGGCTTCCTCGTGAATATAATATACTTTATAAATTATAATTGGTATATTATTATGGATTTAAAAAAAAATTACTTTAACTTATCTGTTATTTAATTTTTTATATTTATTTGAAATTAAAAGCATTTTTTTCATATAAAATATTTATTTAATATGTAAAATAACATGACAAAAAGATTGTTAAATTTTCAGATTGATGATATATAAAAATGAATGTTTGTCTATATGTCCTTTATAGAATCTTAAACTATACATTTGATCATGTGATGATCTTTAGCTGAATTGTTGTGTATGAGCCAGAGAAGGTTTCTGAGTTGGTTCACAATTGGACCCGGTAGGTGGCGCTGCTGTTGGCATATCGATTGAAGCTTTTCCAAGCATGACGTCGTCTGCCGGGACAGCAAGTATAAGAATAAAAGAAGACCATAAAAGAAATTAATGCATTGTTTGAAGATTTTTTAGACAATCTGTAAATATAATATTTTAATCATTTTTCTTTTTAAACTTATTACATAAGATAAACATTCTGAGAAACTCAGTAGTTCAATAGTAGTAGGTACCAAAGCTAGTATGGATGTTGTACAGCACACAGGCTTTCAAAGCACTACCGACGGGACTGATAGTATGTACCAACTCTAAACATACCAACTACCTACAACCGAAAAGCGTGTTTGCGATAGCTCCCTGTGACGCTTTCAAACAGTAGATATGCATCCCAGAAAGGAAATTGATGCTTTTCCGATGGCAACCTTCCTATGAAATATGATACATCAAAGGAAGAGCAATGTATATAGCCATGTACGTTTATAACATAATCTTACAGATTAGTTCTGTCTTTGCTTATCTTGTAAATCACAGACATATTTCCTAAAACTTATTGTCTAATATTTGTTTATATAGTGGATAATTTCCCAACTGTCAAGTTGAAAATCACTCGTTCGAAACTTTCTCGCCGTATTAATTATTTAAAGGGAACTTATTTCATTTTTAGCGTTCTGTACCAATTTTGGTAGAAACTTGTTTTTCTAAGACAAGAAAAACCACATTATATAACCCCAAATTAAGGAAGTTACGCGTGTGTCACAGGTAATATACGCATGAGTGATATAATATATGGGACTACTTAGGGGCCAATCCCAGACATCCAGACCATAGTAAATAACGGAAAGTTCGTTTTTGATATTGACCATGCCAGGAATCGAACTCAGCGCCTCTAAGTTGCTATGAGTAAGACTTAGCCCACTCAACCACAGAGAACACCACCCTTGCAATCGTCATACGCTTCTTTCTGTCCAAAACTTCTCTTGAAAATTGTCGGATCTGCACTATGTAATGTAATTTACATCCCGGTAAACAATACTGTAGAGAAATTGCGAAAACATGAAGGTAGGGTTTGCCACGCCACATTATGAAGAGATGCAAAAAAAATCATAAGGATGTTCCTTGATGTTTTTTTATTTAATCTTTTAAATTCGTATAAATTGCTCAACAACTTTAATTTTGATTTACCTATAAATCAAAGGAAAGTTATGAACAAAATCAAGGTTATGTAACTTAAGGATCTATGTATAAGGAACGTACAGGAATGAAGAAAGAATACAAATTCCTGCAGCCTGACGGCCCGTCGTAAGAGGCGACAAAACAACCCACAGCCAGGTGGCAAAAGATATAGAACGGCTGTCCAAACTACTAGTATTTTCAATCTACGCGACCAAAGCCGCTAATTCAAAGCGGTTTGGCAGGTTTGACCCTTTGGTTATCTCGATGTGCAGTTTTCATCACGATGATTTCCTTCACCGTTGTTAGCATGTGGTACTTGTCACAATATGCACATTAGGTCGGAATACTACCTAAGTGGTGCATGCGTTACGGACCGGATTCGAACCAGCGCCCTTTGAGTGTGGGACGCGTGAGCTAGCCATTACTCTACTACAAGTATATAAATAAAACTGTATAGTAGAAATGTACGTAACTTGAGAATGACTTCATCGATTTTGATAAAAAATATTTTGTGTATTTGAGTAGGTCCTGCGATGCTTTAAATTCACAATTGGAACTGGTAGGTGGCGCTGGGATCAGATTCTAAATTTTGTTCCTTCAGAGCAAGATAACATCAGCCAGTACCTCTAGTAAATAACACATAGTAAGAAGTGTAATAAACGAATTCAACCCTCGCAGGGTTTTTTTTGCACGAGTTCAGCAGCCAAGCAGACGGCCCACACGATGGAAAGCGGTTACCATTGCTTATGGACATTTGCAAAACCAAAGGTGCTACAAATGCGCTGCTGCTCTCTTAAGGGCGACTGGAACCTGGTCACTAATGCCGGAAAACAACTCAAGTTTGTAATGGCAACATATTCTAGACTGAGGTTTTTAGCCATCCAGACGGGCAAATACCCAACCATCAGGCTATGGGTTGTTTTGTCGCCTGTTACGACAGCTCCCCTGGCCGCAGGAAATTGTATTCTTTCACCGTTACTATACGGATTATCTTAACATAACGATAGGGTGGAACGTAACCATCCAAGCTATTACGAGAACCATTGCCATAGCGAGATTAAAAAAGGTTCGCGGCGTACCCTACGGAACAAATTGGCCTCAGGTTGCTGTTAAGCGCAAATGTTTTTAGTGCCATCGCAAATAGCTTGCCTGGTTAGATAATAAAAATGTAAATTGGCAAAGCAACGCGGTGCGGAGACCACGTTTAATGCACGTTCTCGCAAACTAAATCTGTTCATAAATTACCACAAAACCGTTTATCTGTACGCAATAAATTTGGATTGTTGTACAATTCTATGAAGTAATATCTAGAAAAAATATTATTTTATATGTACATTATTAGATATATATTATTCAGATTGATTGTGCGGCGATATTCATCTGAACTACAATAGAAATATTATGGCACAGATATAGCTAAAGAATTATATAATTTATTTACATTACAAGTTGTTATCATAATCTTACATTTCTACTTATATTTAATAAACATAACGATATAATTATTGGAATAGAAAAAATAAGAAAACAGTACTAACCTAAATATTTATACTTAATTCAATATTGGGTTGTATTTAAGTAATGATGTATTGATCTATATTACAAGTTGTTATTTCTCACTCTTCGGTGTAGAATTGGTCAGCAAGAATTGCTCTCAACTTCCCTGCGATACGTTCATCAGATCCTGATTGATTCACCATGGGACCACTTTGGGAGTACACTTACGAATAAAAAAAACCGTTGACAACCGAGGGCGATATCATGTAACAAAGAAGTCGGTTAACAATCTCAGAGAGTTTCTTAGTAACTACTGATTAAATTCTGACTTGGTGATTATAGGACCACCTCAGGAGTATACTTTTTCGAATATAAAAAACAATTTGATAATCAGTCCACAATTCGCGGAGAAACCGCGTAACATGCATACAAAAAATGTAATGCTTAAAACCTGGTTTATTTATTTCCCGCATTTGGATTTCTTTTGTTTACTTTGTGTTTAAATTTTGTCATTAAGAAAAACATTATATTGTTATTGTACTTGTTTTATGGCCGTCATTAGGCAGGTGTGTCGAACTAATTATTGTTGTTATTGTTTTGCGTCGAGGCATATTGTATTTGTACAAAATAAAAGGAATGCCCAAAGGTAGGTGCGAGACAGTCTAGCGAGAACCAAGATCAAAGCAAGACGTGTACTGCGTGTAAATTCGATAAGCGATATAGTGACGGACTTTGCGCGATTCAATAAGAATCGTGCAGTTTGTACTGGTTGTATCCAGTTATATTTTTACCTGTTTTATACGTGTTTGTACAGTGCTAATAAATTCTATATTAATTCCAACGGCATTTGAATTCGAGTCATGTAGCTCGTAACAATATCTTGAAAAATATCGATAGAAGGCTTAGATAAAAACAATACCCAATCACACTAAACATCGTTAACCTATTGTACATTTGTGTGAATAAAACCTAACATCCAGTTAGCCCATTTTACTGTCCCATCATTGTTTATGTATTTCACGAGTAATAAAATCGAACAAGTCATATGACAGGTCGTTTTTGTGCCATATACGTAGTGTGCAAACCAATTCTACTGATTTATCTCTTTTATACGGTTTCATTTGGGTAACTGTTAAAAATAGGGGATTTAAACTTAGATTTATGTATTTATTATTATTATTTATGTATGTGAATTCGAGGACATAAAATAACCATATTTAAACATTTGAGTAGTATATTTTATGTAATGCTGATCGGATGGTCACGGTGATACTAGTAGGAGTTGGTTCTTATCCAACTTGCAAATTTATAAAAAATTATATGAAAAAGAAAAAACCATACTTAAAAAACATTTGAATAGTATATTTTATGTAATGCTGGTCATATCATCACGGTGACATTAGTAAGAGATCTCATTCAACTTGCAACTTTAAAAACAATGATAACAAAAAAGAAACCGACTCTAAGAGTAAACGAAAACCAAAAAGGAAATATTTTCTACCACATTTTGAAGTCAGTTAGTGAAGTAAAGATAAAGGTTGCTGTATTTTGTTTTTTTGTACTGAATACAATGCAAAATTGTTTTGAAACAAAAAAGTTATGGCTCTACATACATAAAAGAATGTAATATTCTTTTGATGAGTTAACAACCTCCTCCCTTTTTAATTTATAAAAGTAAAAAAAATATTTATTTTTTTTATATTTATTATTGAATTCTCTTCAGCACTAAACGAACACGCATTTTTTAAAGCATTTATCTCATGGCACTGGTTCTCATTCAGCTTAAAAGATTTGACTTAAATACTAACAAACAAACATTGCAAGTAAAAAAAAATGGAAAAATAAAAACCCAATGGCAACCGCATTAATATATATAGTACCTATCAACTTTATTTAGATCTATTCACAACATACGTAAAAGCAGCTGTGTACCCGTGAACTAGTGCGTATATAATTGGAGGTGGTTAGGAGGAAATATACAAAGGATATCCCTTCTGTAGAATCTAGAGAAAACTTGTTGAACCGAGAAGTAGTCAAAGTAAAACGATTCAAGCGAAGGAGAACAAATCAGATTTCATTTGAATTGAAGAAAACCTGGTCATGACTTCCGGAACATGAAGTATTTTTTGTTTATCGGTAATAATCCTATCTGTAGTCAATGTCCGTGAAATATAAACAAATTGAATTTATCTGTGCTATTTATATTTTAACGTTGATCCACATCTAAAATCCACTAAAATAACTAAATGTTATATCTGTATTTAGTGATTTTCTAAGTAATACTAAGTTTTACACGAGCGGTGATTTTTAAAGGCCTAAGCAGACCGGGACGGCATGGCAAGGGATTTTGCCGTCAGTCAGCGCAAATTAGCCGCTTAGATACCGCGGCATTCCACGGCGCAAAAAGCAGGCCTCGGTAGCTCCTACTGCTCGAAAGACTAGTCTTCAGTTGCGTTTGATCGTGTGTCAAAACGAGCGCCGAAGTCCTTGGCATGCCGTTTCCTACCCGCAGTACCCCACGGCATCCCGGCGCGGAACCCGTGGCGCGTCTTTCAATGCCGTGCAATGAAATCCCTTTCGATGCCACGGCATCATTTTAAAGCATAGCAATTTATGTAGTATTTCTATATCGATACGTTTGAATGTCCATTAGTAAAAAAATAAATCCTTTGCCATACCGTCCCGGTCTGCTTAGGCCCTTAGTTTACTCAGGATGTCTAGCTCAATTAAAAGCAAAAATCTTTTCATCATAAATTCACGATATTTATCAAACAGCCGCCGAGATTCGTAATAGTTCATATAGCTTTTTTTGATCAAATAATTGTTTTGTAAATTATCACAAATTCTTCTAGCTCTTGCTTACAACATTACAGTCACTATTATTAAAGTATAAATATCATATGGTATGTTGACAAAATTCGTATGTCGTACATAAAGGAATTTGATATTTGAACGATGTTTGAGTAGATAATAGTAACAATTACAAGAAAGTATCAAAATTACTCTGGACATAATATTGGATTAGTTTAGACAAATTTGCGAAAGCGCCCCTATTATTTTCTACTCTATTTGGTCAGCCTATAGGTACCACCAATATGCGTACCAGTAGTACAATTTCTACAGGCGCTTAATATATTATTTAGAAAGATATTCAAGTATTTGCGTAACTAAAAATTTGTTTTTTTAACACAAATAAAACCGACTTCTTTCTACAACATCTTGAAGTCGGCGCGCAGTAAAACATAAAAACTTCTACATTTTGCAAAGTTCTTGTGTTTTATGTTTTACTAGGTATCAACTTCGAAATATTGTTGAAAAAGTCCGTTAAATAGGTATTTATTGTTTGGTTTTTAGGGTTACTTCAGTTTGTTTTTGTTAAAAAAATAACTTTATATCTTACTATACCTGGTGATAAATTAAACATAACTTGTGCCATCTTGGTGTCACTTACAGTGCCTTGATTCTGTACCTATTCCGAAACTTGAGATTGGTAACACGTCGATATGTTTCGGAACTGTGTTTTCCTCGAAACAATAATTGAAAAGGCCGTCAGCGATTCCGATTGGGGCTGACACCTCACTCCCGCTGACGCCAGCCCCATCGATCATGGCCTAACGACATTTTTCAACTGTCACCATCGGAATTACACCCTATTTAAAATTAAAAAAACTTTTTGTATCAGATACCGATTTACGTCAATGGAAATATTTCGAATTTAAGGCATTTACTAAATCAGCAAATATTTGTATATTTTGTTATTTTTTTGGTGAGATTTTGAAGGTGGATATCTGTATTCGGCTTTGTTTTTTTCTTAGTTTCCTTTAATGGTCGGTTCCTATATTTTTCTTGTAATTTATTTTAGTTAACTGATAATTTGACATAAGCTCCATGCAGGGAAAGTCAAAATTCCACTGTTGATTGGAATATAATTTTTATTTAATTAACGCAACTATTGATAAAATTTCAACTTTTCCATGAAATTGACTTTTTGAGTTGCCGTTTGTATAGACTCCTTTAGAAACCTAGAATTTTGCTCAGGCTGGGGGAAGGGACTTATAAGACTCCAGTTTTCACCTACTTCCATTCACTTTAAGATTATTATAATATTTCAATATTCCTGAATACTTGACAATAACTAGATAAACAAACCATACAAAGCCATACTTAAAAAAAAGAAAAAACAATCTTATTTGTCACGCTAACTAAACTTAAATGTCTTTTCAGTATACAGATAACATATATTTATTGTTATACCTTTTTGACATAATAATGAAAAAGCAATTTAGTACTTATTTGAAACACAAATAAATCGTAGATTGCGTTTACTCAGCAACTTGTCAGATTAAGTAAATTGGATTTTGCCTTTTTAATGTCGTTTTTTGCGACAGGTGACAGGAGTATAATGTGACATGATTGACGAGTCATATAAACAGCATTTTAAAACATACACATATATATTCTATTCAAGATACATTACTACCTTTCACCTAACCTGCTTCTATTTCCACAAATATGTTGTTACAACCTAGGCGCCGACAAAGACAGGTTACACGTACAATTTGTAGAAGCACATTTATTACTCGTCGGCATTTGAACTAATAACTAACAACATTGGAAATATTGAAATTCTTTTTTATTATATATTGTATTATATATCATATATTGATTGGCATGCGTTTCTAAAAAACAGCCCATTGTTTTATTGTACTCTTTTATGGATGTTTTCAGCCGAGTCATTAGCCAGGTGTGGTGGATGGGCATATTGCATTTGTGCAGTATAAAACGATGTGTTGATTGATGGAGTGGCAGTCGAGCGAAAACCACGATCAAAGCGAGACGTGTGTTATACGTGTTTGGATAGTTCTAGTAAACACTATAGTAATTTTAACGGTATTCTATTTCGAGTCTCGCGACTCTTAACAATATGATAAGTAAGTAAAAAAGCAGCAAACAAACAGATCGTTTATATTCAAGCTAATCAAATTACGCTTATGTTACGGGTAGTTTATGACGAAAAGACTAAGGTCGATTCCGGACTCCTAGACCACAGTAAAAGTAATGGAAAGTTCGTTTCAATTATTTTCGCAACCTGGTAACCTTTGGTGTAAAACGAAGTAAACCAACACTTAAACTTAGGGAAAGTTTTCAAATTTCATGTTATATTGTATATGTTGTGCTTGGCAAATCTCGAGGAAAGTCTATGAATTTTCATAAATACCCCAGGCTATATTCGATCTAATGTTTCCAATTTGTTACAGGTTTTTATTGTTTTTTACTTATGTTTATATAATTATGAATATGGATTATTGGGAAAGGAGTTCATGTATTATCTTGAAAAATGTAATTAAAAGTAAACGTTATTTCTTAAGATAAAAGATAGCCATGTTTTTCTCTACGATACAATAGAATAGAAAGGGATATATGATGAACAAAAGTTCTAGAATAAAAAATTCGGGAAGGAAAAGAGAGAGATGGATAGATGTTTAGAAGAAAATTGACATTATGGGTTCTAGAATTTTTTTCCGATTATATAAAGAGCACAAGGCTCGCCTGACGGGCAGTTCTAAAATATAGAGCAAAGTATATATAAAGTTCAGTTCTACACAGCGTAGCGAAAAGTGCAATACTTAAACGTTGGAAGAGAAGTTTAATAAAAGACAGTGTCGAATTTAGTGGTGAATTCAGTGCAAAGTTTAGTGGACAGTTCAGTGAAGGACGAGTGTAACGTAGTTTTAGAGAAAATCCAGAAGCGAGCTGCACGCGGAAAATTCGGAGATGAGCACTGCAGTATCAGGAGGTGGTCTACGGAATATCGGCGATAGTATTGTCAGTGTGACATCTCATCGACGGGACAGTGCGTCATTTGTTGTACGTGCAGGCACGTACACGTGCGTGTAGGTAGCGTGTGCCCCTAGGCAACCCTACGGAGAGTAACCACGTACGGCTGTGTAAGTTAATAAAAGCGTTTAGTTTAAAAAAATTGGTGCTCCTTCCAATCTTAAGTGCGTTCTCCCGCGCTCGCACGTAACAGTATATTAATTATATTTATTTACATATTGCTTATATATTGTGAGTATCCATGTCCTGGTATTATTGCTGTGACGTTACTGTGTTAAGCCCATTAAATAAACAGTCTAACTTATTTAAACTTCACAACTACCGCCAAGGGAGCAACAACAAAGTCATATTTTATCCCATTCCCATACCCCAAAAGATTCCGAGTACTTGCAACTGCGGACTTGACGTCTAAAATTGTTATTTCTTCACAAATTACTTCATATTTTAAAATCTGCGTCAAAGAGTCATTGAAATATTGGTCATTAAGAATTGTTCGGATTAAAGAGTTAAAAAAAATTAAAATCGTAAAATATTTTTTACAAATGACTTCAACCTAAATGTTGGACACAAATAATTTATAGTTTATTTATATGTAATTTTTAGTGTGTATAGATACTTAAAATGCAAGTAGGTAGTTTTAATTTTCTTGTATATACCTACTATTTTTTTTATAAATATAGCTTCGTATTCTGCGTAAGCATCCCGTTTCCCATGATAAAAGTATTTTAAATACATTTCCGACAACTTATTTATCAAATTCATATGTTCGTATAGTAAACGTTAATATTTCTAATTTATTATAATGGCATGGGCCATTTCGGTCTAAATTGGACCTATGATCATAGGTCTTATTGACTCTCGAAGCTGTGCTGCACAATTTAAAACTCGTATCTCATGCTCTCGCAAACTTAGTCTTCTACATTTATGTATATATGTCTGTTTAATGTTTCATCCAGTTTCAAATCATAGTTATTGTAACAAAAACTGCGTAAAGATCGCGGTTATGTTAAAGGGCTCAAACTAAAGCAAAATAATGATATTACTCATATTTTCTGAATAGTACAAGATAATGAAATTGAACATTCGCGCAGGTTTAAAAATCTCTTCTATTTTACAAAAAGTCATTGAAGTCAGTTATTTCGATTCGTAGATTAGTTGTTACACAAATTTTAAAATAAAAATGTTATTTATAACGTTTGGATGATAGTCTATTTGTTACTAAATTATCTTTCCAGGTAGTAAGGTATTTTCCCGAGTGGATGGCTAGTACCCATGGTCTAGACTTCAGAGTATGCCACAATAACAACCTTGATTTGTGTTCCGGTATTAGCGACCAGGTTCCAGTCTCCCCTAAGAGAACAGTAGCGCATTTGTAGCACCTTTGGTTGCAAATGTCTAAAGGCGATGGTTACTGCTTGCCATCAAGTGGGCCGTCTGCCTGTCTACTAAACTACTACAATAAAAAATATCTTAAGATGATTTTGACGTTTTTAGAATTAATAAATAGATACAGCATTCCCACAGGACCGTGTACTCGTATATATACAAGAATGAATGCTAAGTTCATTTGTACGAACAAGGAAATTAACAAAGAGAAAGGTAAAATTCTTGTTTGAAACAAAAAATAAACTTCGCAAACTTGGATCCGTATACAAAAGGAATAAAAAGAAACAAATGAAATCATAAGCTAATTGTTTTGTTCAGAATAAAATTTACTTCTCCAGTGTTGTGCAAAATCTAATGATCGCGATTGTTAGTAAAGTTATGAGAGGGTTGAATGAATAATGCAAAAGTTCTAAATCTCGCTTGTTCGCATGGTAGTAAAGGGAAGCATGTCTTCAGTGGTCAGCATTTTGAAGTTAAGATGGACAAGACAAATAAGGATTTATTTATTCACTTGTCTCATGTAAGTGCTAAAATTTTGATCAAAATTTAAAATTTTGAAAAAATTTAAATAAAAAAAATGACCGATACCTAATTATAAATTTGACAAAAAAAAATATTAGGTATCGCATTAATAACAGATTCTATTTAAATTTTGACATCTATATATATAACAAAACTGTAGAGGTCGAATTTATGTACAATGAAATAAAATCCGAGTCAGGTGGATGTAAGAAGTGAAATAGAACTAATTTAGGATTTATTAAATTTTTTTGTTTCTCAATTTGTACGGGCTAATCTCCGAAACGCCTAGACCGATTTAAATGGAATTTGCATGGTGGTAGCTTATATCCCTGATCAACATATAATTTTGATCCCGAAAAATTAAAGAGTTCCCGTGGGATCATTAAAAAAACTTTAATTACGCAGATGAAGTCGCAGGTATCAGCTAGTTCTAAATATTAAGACAACTAATTTTAATATAGAAGATTTTTTTTTCACAGTCACAATCAACGGAGTAGACCAAATTGAATCAATTTGATTGAAAAGCACATAACTGAAAGGACACAACGGTGTTCAATAATATTGAATGATTCAAGTTATGTTTATATTGATTACTTTGATTAATTCAAATTGAAAGACAAAAATGTAGCGTTACCTTTAATTCACAATTTTATTAGTAATTAAAAAGCCTAAAAACTTTATTTATTGTTTTCTTTAAATGTCAACACATAGTCATCTTCAACACACTTAATATTAATATAATCTGTTTTCTACTATCACATTTTGGCATCATACAATTTTGCGATTAATGTGCAAGGAGTGGAAAATTTCAACGTCTATTTAGTTTCATAAGCAGTGTTGGTGAATAAGCTCAGGTAATATAAATGTAAATTTGCTAAAAGAAACGCAGTCAGAAGTGGCATCGCCTGCACGCGCTGCCAACAGTAAATCGTATTGCCAACTCAAGTAAAACATAATTGAACACAAGTTTAATATTCCTTTTCAAGAACGTATTCATCCTCTTATCAGTTATGCTTATGAAAGTGACTGTTGACGACGGCCTTCTTACATGAGATATAATTTCATCACGTTACTTTGTAATTAGTCTAAGTAAAATTAATTATTAGTAGCGCAATGGCTATCGCACGCGTCTCAAACTCAAAGAGCGTGGGTTCGATCTTGGCCGATACGCATGCACCACTTTTCACTTTCTGACCTAATATGCATATTGTTACAATTACCACGTGCTAACGGTGAAGGAACACATCGTGATACAACTGATACATCGAGATAACCGACGTGTCAAACCTGCCAAGCCGCCTTAAACAAGCGTGGCGGGTATAGTGTCCGTTCCCCTATCATTGGAGGTCCGAGTCTAGCAGTGGGATATTTATGGGCTGATATATTATTATGTAATTTGTAATTTCCCTTTCCACCTGTGTTAGGTTAATAACTGTGTTCAAATGCCTCTTATTTATAGCGTTAAAAATAACGCGTTCACTAGCTGTATTAGTATATATACATAACATAACATAATTCTTTATTTCCTCTTTAAGTACACAGTGAATCTTAAATCTAGTAACAACATTAACTAAGAGGCTGGTGCTGAATTAGGTTAAAAAAAACCTGTGGTACAGGTCACCAGGATCAACCCGTTGGCTATTTAACAGAAAAAAGAAAATATAGTATAACTATTCTAAGTAATCGTGTTACAGTGAGCCCTTCAAGAGCAAAGGTGTGATGTAGTATGTGTGTAAGGTAAGTTCGTATATAGCTGATATAAGAAGAAGTATGTGTGATTGAGGGAGAGTGAATGAGTCAGACAATGTTAAGATCATAATATTATGATGTATAGGAAGTCAGGGAATCGTGGAAGTGATTAAGAAATAACGTTGGTAGTGGAAAGCAGCATAGTTATTTAAGAATATATAAGAGGTCTTCAGTGGACTGATAATCGAGAGTTTTCAAGAACTTAGTAATTTTTGCTTTGCAGGTACATTTATTAAGGGGGTATATGTTTAATATATTATATACATAAGTTCTCTGTCAATGTTAACATCATTAACAATGTCGCATTAAACCTTTAGCTGCATCTGCATTATGTTTTAGAGCATTACTTAAATTAAAACGTTAGTGTACAAGAGGGATCAAAAATGTGAAACAAACACATATTGCAAAGCTCAGGAGTTTTCTCTCGTATCTAGTCTACGCCTATTTTATTTTAGAGGAAAATTTAAATTGAATTAGTAATCTAAAAAAAAAACAACTTATTTATACTCATTGGGTTTGTATACTAAACAAAGACGTCAACTACCCGAAGTTTTCTAATTTTCACACTTTTATTTGTTTTAATTTGGTGAAAATATGCTTAAACAAATGTCACCGCCGCGTGGATCTGTCTAGAGGACAAATAAAGTTGAAAGTAATTTCAAATCAAAAACAAATTACATTACTAACACGATTTTTAATCTGAAGTCGTGAGAAAGTTGGTTATACATAAATGTTAGAGTAATTACGTGATACGAAATGTATTCCAGTTAAGAACTTTTATATGACACGTACCCACCTCAGTTACTTTTGTATGTTTTTTTTTAAATTTTCATATGCGAACTACTCTAAAGACCGGTACTTTGTAACAGATCTGAGAGCAATACTACAAAAGTTCAACATTATATAACAATTATTTGGAATACAATAAAAATCTGATAAATATATTAGATTCTATACATTTGTTGAAAGGTGTAACTGTATTTATTTATAACTTGATGCCACAATGAATTTAAGCTTATTTTTATCCAATGTATTGTTTATATCTTATTTATTATGTGCAATGTGAGATTGGAAATGAAACTAAAAAAATATCAACAAATGAGCGAAAACCTTTCATAATACGAATTGAAAGATTACATAGACAATGCTACGAAAAAGTCAATGTTAAAATGCACAACAATTACAACCAAAAAAAGTACAAATTAAATTTAACGTCACATGAGTAATAAATAATAAATTGTAATAACGGTTATATTGGATGGACAGATTCATTGATCCATCATTAGGCTTGTCCTTTTGTATGGCAGGCACTAAAGCGTACTTGAGCAATGCAAGCTACTACGTGCCACGGAGATGAATATGCTGCGATGGATTTGTGCATTGCGGAATGATCGGCTTAGAAACTCTGCATCTACAACAGCCTACATGTCCGTGAAATAACATACAAACAACAAAAGATCCGCCTACGCTGGTATGAGGACATTTTACGGAAATCACTAGTTACTTGGGAATCAAATATCTAGCCATGTCACTTCTTTCACGTCCCACTAGATAAAGTAAACAAAACCAGAAATGCTAGCTAGTCGAGTAAAAGTATAACATGCTTGCCAATTATGTCATACTTAGGATGCTGAAGACGTAAATAGAGAAGAAACAGCACGAAAGAGGATTTTAACGCTATGATATTTATCATAGTGAATAGGTATCCATCATACACGCGCACTTTTAAATAATTACTATAACTGTAAACAACAATTTCACGAGTATCAATTAGGAAGGAGGTCCCCAAGGTCGACGTAGTTGGGAGACCAAGGTACTTATTACATTACTAGCAGGCCGGCACATTTCCCCGACGGGGTGCCGCCCTGGACTCCCCTCCGTCCAGGAAGCGGTACAAGGGGATGCGTCCCCGGGGCCCCAGCGCCACTGTCACATTCCCCCCTTCACTCCGTGACAGTGGTGTCCCACCTTTCCGCCTCCTCATCCTAAAAGCCTTCCCTTCCTTCCAAACCTCCTCCCAAAACACTCTTCCCTTCCGAAGTTAGGTGGTCTCCCCCGGCTCCGACCGCTGACGCTGCTGAAAGCGCGAGGCGGCGAGGAAAAGGGGAGGAAGAAAGAGAGGGAGGGGTAAGAAGGCGCAGGAGCAATCCTCGCAGCCTCCCCCTCCCCCAATAAAAAAGCCTCCACCGCTGACGCTGCTGAGAGCGCGAGGCGGCGGGGGAATAGAGGAGGAAGAGAGAGAGGGAGGGGTAAGAAGGCGCAGGAGCAATCCTCGCAGCCTCCCCCTCCCCCACCGAGGATAGCGCCCGTGGCTAAATGGCAGTCACGGGCGGGCGGCAGCGGGCGTCGAGGTCTGGGGGATCAGAGAGACCTCCGCCCGCACTAATGCCGCGAGAGGGCGCGAGAGGCAGCCGCGCGACCCTCTCAGGGCCGGGGAAACGTCATTCCCCGGCCCGAACACAAGAGAGGCCGCCTCTGTTTACGAGGCGGCCAGCCGCTGCCAGGGTTGCGGGTTAAGTTCGCGCATGTACCGTGACCCCGGCGCTAGGCGGAAGAAGGCTCCCATGGGGTTTTAGTGGGTATACCGGCGCCGGTCGTATTGATTAATCGGCGTCGGGGAGCCCCACATACCGGCCGCGCATGGACCCCCGCGTGGCTGACGATGCGACAACGCATTTCCCCATGTAAAAAAAATAAAAAAAGGCCGACACATTGTCCCGCTCTGAAAAGATGTATTATATTTAGAAACCGATTCTAAACCATCTCGGGACCCACTCAAATACGCCCATAATATTTTATCAAAATTATAGAGTCCAATTTCAGCGCTACTCACCGGTTCCAATTGTGTATCTACATCAACAAAAGGCATAAAAAATTCACCAAAGCCGCTTAGGAGGAATTTGTTCATTTATATATACACTATTTTCTGGCCGCGACTTAGTCCGCGTGGTGCGGTTTTTAACTCTCCCACGGGAACTCTTTAATTTTTCGGGATCAAAAGTATCCTATATGTTGACCAGGGTTATTACCTACCACCATACAAAATTTCATTTAAATCGGTCCAGTCGTTTCGGAGATTAGCCGGTACAAACAGACAGACAAACAGAGAAACAAATAAATTTAACTAAATTAGTTCTATTTCACTTCTTACATCCCCTGACTCGGTCTTTAGCATTTTTTTTCATTGCACAGAAATTTCACCTCTACAATTTTATTATATGTATAGATGAACAAAAGAATTTTACATATAAAAAATTACTAAGCACAAACGAAGTAAGAAATATTTTGTATGGTACGCACTACATATTTACACCATTTCAAAGACAAAATTCAAAGAGAAACGACGGAAGACTCCACAATGGTTACAGAGACGATATCTTTCCATTATTGTCATATCCAGCTTTCGCAAATTTCGTCCCTCAGCAAAAGTTGTTCAAAGTGCTCCCGGCAGCGAGCTTGGAATTGTACCTCGCAGCGACGCCATTCTTAGAACGATTAATGGCAGTTATAACTCCTTTAATTATTTTAGAGAATTCCTTCTAAACCCTAAGGCGTTTTGGCACCATTCCACGTAAACACCTCATGTGGAAAGAATGTTATTAGGCCGCTACCGTAGTGACGGATTTAATATCCGCCCGCCTTATTTAAGGTTCTCGTCATCACTTTTATTTTACGATTGCGCTCCAGAATGCCACCTTTTATTTTGCTCCATATTCCTGGACTGTTTAATGAAATATTTTCTTCATTTTGATGTCTAAATATGCACACTGATAGGTTTTTATGATTTCAAAGCTGCTTGAACGATTGTCAAAATTAAATTCGCTCCTGTTTTATTGTTTATAAAAAGTTAAATGAATGATTAAGTGAAAATTGTAACAAACGTAACTAAATTCATATACATTTCAACCCTAAACGTCACAAATATGTAACCTTTTACTAAGAGCGGGGGCACACGATGCGTTGCGGCGGCGGTGCGGCGCCGGAGCGGTGTCACTGCGTCATTTTACATCTAATATATAAAATTCTCGTGTCACAGTTTTCGTTGCCATACTCCTCCGAAACGGCTTGACCGATTTTGATGAAATTTTTTGTGCTTATCCGGTATCTATGAGAATCGGCCAACATCTATTTTTCATCCCCCTAAATGTTAGGGGTAGTCCACCCCTAAATTTTTTATTTTATTTTTAGACAAAATTTTTAATTTCTATTTTTTTATGATACAACATACAAAAATACATACAACCCTAGATTTTCAACCCTCTACGATCAACCCCTATTTTTTACCGGGCAGGACGACGTCTGCCGGGACAGCTAGTAGAAATATATGTGTCATGCACACGATGCGCTGCGGAGCCGCAACCACCGAGACGAGGCGGGGAGGGGTGAATGCATTTGCGACGTCGGAACGGCACCGCTCAGTTGTTTATGCGTCACACGCACGGGCACATAGTAGGGCCAACAACAGACGTCTTTTACGATCCAATTTTATTAAGGCGCCGCTGCGACATAACAACGTTGCGGCACCGCACCGATCGTCTGCCCGGTGATACGGCGAAATCTTTGCGGTGCGGCGCCGCAACGCATCGTGTGCCCTCGCTCTTAGGCCATATTTACGCCATTTGACGCCTTCGGCGAAGCGGCGCCGTTAGCAGTCCCTTACTTGGTCGTTGGAAAATGTGACACGGCCCGTCTGTCGACACAAGACATATCATATACTAGCGGCCGCCCCATCTTCCAAAGGATCGCATTCCTTGCGTTTCTTGCCATCATTACAAAGCAAGCCATTCGGTTTTAAAATGGCCAGTACGCCGACGCTGCCAAAACTCGGCAGATGTTGTCTTGAAACTAACATGACGAGATTTTCGTCCTGTGCTCTTCAAATATGATAACCCTCGATGTCCAAATCGGTCTACCATTACTCCACATTGACAGTGAAGTGGAACGAACATGACGGCCCGAGGCGTAAACTCGCGGTTAATCGAAATTTAGTCTTTTTGGAAAATATTTAATATCAACAACAACAAGGACCTCAAACTGGGGATTTTTTGTAAATAAAACAAAGTTTGCGTGAAGAATCCAGTTCAATGAACCTTGTCATTCTTAAAAAATACATAACGTATTTCAGCTATAAAAGATGAATTACTTGCTCTTTGGACTTTGAATGCTGTGATTATAATCCGAATCAAGCCAGGTGAAATAGCAGTCTATTCGTCTTTAAAATAAGTAGAATGAGCTTAGCCGTGGGATGTTTATGGACTGATATTATTATATATCTAATATTATTCTTTGCATTCAATAAAGATTTCAATACAATAAGAAAGGAATATTTTCGTATTATGACCGTTCAATGTCTCTGTGACGACGAATGTAGGATTTACGTATCTCATGCAATCGTAAACAGTAACCCGCTTTAAGTATTTTCCCAAATCCCACCGCCGGGAACCCTGCAAAATCTTTGCCCGTATCTTTTCAATGTAATTCAATTTCGTCAGAATGTGCTCATTTGTTTTTTCTACTATACTGTTAGGATAAGCCGTGTTATTTGTTTCGGATACTTGGTTTTATTGTATGTAGTTCTAATGAAAAGAGCTGCATTGGTCTTTATTGCTTTATCTTAAAAGGGTAATTCACTCAAAATATCTTATTTATACATATTGATATTAAAGTATAGTATTAAATACCTATAGGGACCGCAGAATATACATGACGTAGATTCTGCGGTTTAGCAAGTCTCAATCTAATACTCGGCATAATCCTTCACACAGTAAATTATAATACATAAAAAAGGTGATAGATAATAACATAAATTTCATTTGTCATATTCTGAAAGTACGCTTGGAGCAGCCTGATAATAATAAAAATAATCAATTTTGTTCTCATTTCCCACAATAGCCCTACACTGGCCGGGGTCTTGTCCTTGAGTGCATTATTATATGGTGAAGACAGGAATAATCGCCGGTCAGTGTCACGCTACATTTACATAAATTTGTCGAGGCGCCTCTAAGGATTGGCCTTCCCATGGCCTCACGCAGGGCCACCAAAAGTCATTTTCTTGCCCTGTGGTCAAAGGCATACATTAAAATAATAAAACAGAACATTTCGTGTCTGGGAAACGACTTTCCCTGTTGTAATTTTTTTAAACAATGTGAGTTATAGGTAATTCATGTGACTCGTGTCCCAACTTTTTGTACAGCTAGATACTATTAAATCGCGGTAGAAATTGTATATAAACAATTTTGTATCATTCTATACTATTAATTATTTTTACTAAATTTTTATCGAATTCAAGTATTTTGACCTAAATATTTACTATCAACAGTAACAAAAAAATACTGGCTAGTAGAATGCCACAGAAAAAGAAAATTCGACGTTTCATATTTTACGTACTTAGTTATTAGATTTAGATATAATATGGATTTAACTTTCCTATTCATATTGAAATGAAAAGCAGTATGTTAATCTTGGATGGAAGACCTATTTAGGCACTCGAACTATTAGGGTCGTCGCTACGCTCGTGCGCCTACCAACCTCGTGCTTAAATAGGTTACTTTCATCTCTCGTTTGACAATCGACTATTACTGCTTACCAAAATAAAGAAATACTTTCTTGATGATGTTTATTTTTTTATTAATTAATTATCCACAAACACTTAATTAAAATTGAACTAAACTAAAAATTATTATGATACGCACATATTATATAACACATTATACATGTGTTCAAATAGGTATTAACTGAAAGGGAGAAAGTTATAAATGAAAAAATGAGGCCTCAAACCAATCAAACAATAAAGTAAAAAATACACATCAGTCTACCAAAATATATCATATACTTTGTAAACAATACTTTTAAAAAGGAACCACTTTGTGCTGTCTTATTAACCTAAAGATATATAAATACGTAGACACTCGCCTAACAAAGCAGTGGTGGCTCATTGACGTTCGATAGATTTATGGCAGAGGGTAGGGGACAATGGAGGAATGAGAGCACTTAACTTCCAATACTCAAAAAAAAATGATAAAAATAAATGTCATAATAAACTTACTTGTCATAATAATACTCTCAAAATCTAATAGAACTATGAACAATCTCAATTTGTACCAATTGTTTATCATCTCACACAAGATGACTGGGACTAAAAAGTTTTGGCGATTAGTATACGTAATAAAACTACGTTGTAACAGTTTTAAGCGCGGTAATTTATTTGATTTTTGTTATTCCGGCGTTTCGGCCACTTTTCAGTGACACATGCTGAATAAACCCAACCACTACATCAGATTCGATAAACCACAAATCCTCACAGAAGAGAATTGTTTCATACCCAAAATGATGTGTGAGGCAATCAATAGACTGAGGTTGGTAAGAACGACCCGTTTGGGGTAAACTATTAAAACTTTTAAAACCCCAAACCAGCAAAATCCCACAGCCTTGAGGTCTTCAAGACACTGTGAATTCTTTCTACGTGCACCGGAAAACAAACCAACATGATGGACAATTTCTTTTTATTTCACCATCCAGCCATTTTAATATCATATAAAATTATTATAGCTAGCTAGGCAATTTTGCTGCACATCGAGATCATTGATTCCTTCCCTCTAAAATATATCAGCAGATCCTATCGCAGCCGTGAAATATTTATGAGCAGATATTAATTTATTTAAAATTTGTTCAAATTTTACTGTTTAGCATTCATTGCAGAATCAGAACAGACGCCATTGATGACAGCGTTACATCGCTATGACATTGCAACACAAAGTCTACAAATGCGCTGCTCTTTAGGAGCTGAACTGTCACTAATCGAACAAACAAGTTTATGCAATACTCTAACAGTTAGCCATCAGTCGGCAATGCCTACACTGGAAGTTTATTTGCATCTTGGAATAGTACTATAATAAGATAGATACTATAAACTGTAAGAATAGTATATAGTATAGTAAGCCTGCTATAGGTCAGTCTTACTATATTAGGCCTGTTATAGACCGGATATAAAAAAAATGTGTGTGCAATACCTACACAGCAAAAGTTAATGCTCAGAAAAGTATCCTGCGAGAGAATGAGATAAATATGGAGTATCAGGAGTATTAGGATTATAATTATAAGGTTTACTATTTTTATAATACTTTTTATTAAGCGCAAAAAAATATATATTTTAAATATTAAATTTCATATATTACATATTTAAGATGTAACACATATTATACAGATTCCATGAACTTTGAACAAATGACACGAGAGGCTTATCATAACTAAAATAGTATACAAATACTCTAGTTTCAATTTGATTTATGAACTTCAAAATATCTCCAACTCTATCTTTATGAGCAGTGTGTATACATTATTAAATGCCCTTTTTAAGTGTCACTTTTTCTAGTTTCATCGAATTTCAAATCCCGATTCCAAAGACGTTTCACTTCAAAAAATATTACAAAACCTATTTAAACTGGAGCATTGTTTTGCCCCCGTATTCAAACGCGTACAAGCATCATCGGCCAAAGTACCACCATTGTCATTGGCACTTTGCACAGTGGACGAGGACCTTTACTCGTGACGAGGGTTGGCTATAGACAGGCTATTTTGTAGTCGGGTTACAATACAGAAAGTCGTTACATGTCCTCTCTGGCGCCGGATGTTGGGTGATGTATCGGCCCGGCTAACACGTTCCCTTTCAAACCCTTCACTTGGTTTAATCGGGCGTAATATACTAGTATTATGGTCGGCTATTCTGGTAATTGTTGTTGTGTTATTTTAAGTATTTGTTTTATCGACAGTCATTTGGAAGTAATAGTAAGTGGGAGTACTGATAGCAGTAGTCAAATGTAAGTTCCATTGATGAGCATATTTTTTAGAAAGTCATAAATCTATATCTATATAACATAAAAGAAGTCGTGTTAGTTACACTATTTATAACTCAAGAATGGCTATACGATTTGGCTGGAAATTGGGGGAGAGGTAGCTTAGAACCAAGAGACGGACATAGGATACTTTTTAACCCATTGGAACCGATAGGTGGCGCTGGGATTGGGTCCTAGATTTTTATTTTTTCAGAGCAGGACAACGTCTTTCGGGGCCGCTAGTTACATATAAAACAAAGTCGTGTTAGTTACATCATTTATTACTCAAGAAGGGCTTGTTTATGATTTTTGTGTTTTTGGAATTGATCAATAAAAAAACATCAGTCACAACATCAGTCTAGCCATTCATTTATTATGATATTTTCCGATTTCGGCAATGGTGACTACATTTAAAATTATTTTCATTTTTCTTATTTAGGTGAAATATTTTTGTGTGTATTCATGTGGGTCCCGGGATAATTTAGGTATAAATTCGAACCAGGTAGATGGCGCTGCAATCGGGTTCCAGGATTTAGGTGAAATGATTTTTATGTGTTCAAGTGGATTCCGGGATGGTTCGATTCACAATTGGAGCCGGTAGGTGGCGCTGCTGAATATCTCTTTATCGGTGAGATCGATTTTAATGATTTTTTTTGTATTCAAGTAGATTCGAGAATGATTCAGATTATAAGTTGGTCTCGGTTGATGGCGCTGCAATCGGTTTCTAGATTTTTATTTTTTAAGGGCAAGATAAAGTCTGTACAGCTAGTAAGTTATAAAGACGAACATTTGTATATGGAACAAACGATGTCATAAGTTTATCGTTTATGCCAATAATTATTTATAATATAGGAAATATGTGAATTTATGGCCCTTATAAATTTAACACTGTTTATAGCAAATCATTTTTTATACATAAATATCGAGGCCTTCATAACAAATGGGCGTACAGACAAAAGTGCAGTTTTACACAAAGGACACAATTGTGAATAAAACAAAACTAGTTGATTGTATAAACCCTTAGAAAGATATTCCAAATTTCGATTTTCCTAAATAGATTTAGGTACACTTGCATAGGTAAGACTTTCTAAATTGTAACATGCATAGATTTTAGTAAACAACAAAAAAATGGCATTGTTGTATATACGCCCATTTGTTATGAAATCCTCGATATATGTTTTAATGGAAAACTTAAAGAATTATTCGATAAAGTTTTATTTATATTTTATCACGTAATGAAAAGTGGTTGCCTTCGCCTGTACACATTTCCATGAGGGGAACCATTGTTCTTTTTCTAGGGTTGTAAGGTATTACTAGGGTACTGTCTCAAATCTATCTTTAATACAATATTCATTTCTATTTACCGATTACTCTATCCATCTCTTCAATTTACATTGTTTACTTTATTTTACATCTTTGTTATTCCATTACTTATTTTTACAACTGCCTACGTATATATACCAACAATATATAGTGCAGTTTGTTTTTGACTGCTCTTATTCATCATATTTATCACTATATTTGCAATTCTTATACAATATTTAATCAATGTTTCGTAGTTGTGTTTATTAAATTAAGCAGATCAGTCATATTATTTTGCGGATTCAAACTAACGTGTGCGTCCTCCTCAAACCCATGAATCTGGCACTCAAATAGTATATGAAAGACAGGGATTGGATTGGGGTACCTATATGATAGAGGGATTAGACAGGAGGAATCAGATGGACGAGACGGCAGAAGGTAATGAAATAGGAGGACAGAACATGAAATATGGCTTCATGGGAGAGGAAAGTGGGTCATGGGATTTCTCAATCATACCAAACTAGCCTTGTTTGGTATGATTGAGAAATATCACACGAGAGGGAAGTATCACACGGATCAAGCAGGCTCTAAGAGCTGTAATCAAGACAATAACAGCATGGCCTTACCACGTGAAAGGTATATGAATATAATTATTTTTGTTTTATTTAAATTTTAAAGAAACATATTATAGAAAAATATCTAGCACAATGAAGAACAAACATCGAAAGATTCAATAAAAATAGCAAACGCCCAGGTCACTACTGCGAAATCATAAAGCATAATAGACAATGCTTAAAGAACTAACACATCATCTCTTTTAATATGTCTTAAGATATACTACTACATAGTAACAAATATAAATTTATATCAAAGACCCCTTGAGATAACTCTACTCTTAGAACTTTATATTGCAGTCGGTTCGGACCCCATGTTTACAATTATTAGGGGAATCAGACGAAGCCCGTTTATTCGTAAAGCACCGTTTACACTATGGGACTTTTGTCCCACACTTAGTCGCCCGATACGATATCGTAGCAGGCAGCAAGGGAGGACGTCCAGTGTCGCAGGCGATATCGAAGTGTCATAAGATATATCACAAGCCGACACCCGGTGAGAAGAGACTTTGTGAGAACTCTGCTGGAATGATTATGTTAATTACAGCTCCCAGAGCTGGCTTGATGGAATATCTTTGAACTAATCGTGTTTCTCACGATGAGTGAGAGTTCCGGTGGGCCATATTACTTTCCTTCTATCCTACCTTCACTATCTTATCTTCCCTATCCTATTCTCCTATTCAATTCCCTATACTTGGGGAACCCATTCTCTATATTTCATTCCTCGTATCTAATCTCTATTCCATACTTTTAATCCCACCTTAAGGTCTAGCAAGGCTTTGGTTTCGCACCTGGGGCCCAATTTGGCTATTTCAATATGCATGACGTTATGCATGACTTGGCGATGACTCTTCTACACTCGTCTAACAAACTATCGTTGCTCTGTTTCATTGGCGCTTATAAAAAAAGATACTCTATAGTGTTATCACGATCACATTATAGATAGTACAGACAAGACAAATGTCAAGTGACATTGTCCTACGAAGTCACAGAGACACACAAAGTCCCTGCGCATGTTGCCTAAAATGCCTAGTGAGTACGTTGCCTAAAGTGGCAGCTAGGGTCGCTGTGTTTATCGCTACAATAAACCGGCCACACATAAAACTAAAGGTTTACGTTTGCTTTTCAGCTACACATGCCGTGTTAATGTGATGAGGTTTCTTATTCATTTGTTTATGTTTTACAGTTTAGGAAAATCAATACAATCTACCCTAATACACTTTTTTATTGCATTAGTTGAGCAGACAGGCAAACGGCCCACCTGATGGGATGCAGTTAGCATCGCCGACAGACATTTGTAACACCAAAGGTGCTAGCAATGTGCTGCCGCTCTCTAAATGGAGACTGGAACCTGCTGGTCGCTAATGCCGGAACATAATTCAAGATCATTATAGCGGCAAATTCTGGCTGGGCTGTCGCCTCTTACAACTGGCCGCCCGGCTGCAGGAAATTGTATTCTTTCTCCATTCTTGCACAGATAAAATACATATATAAATATATATAATACAAGTTTGGCTCTTACCTTTTCAAAATTAGAGGTAAATATTTTTTTTATTGCAATACTGCAATGCAAACAGACGGCCCATTTAAAAAGTGGTAACCGTCTCCTGTAGACATTTGCAACACCAAATTAATGAAGTTTGGCAAGGAGTAAACTATATCCTAAGTAAGCTATCAAAAAATATTTGAAAAGTTAGAAAATTCAATATTACAGTATAAAAAATATAAATGGATGAACTTGCGGTTAATTGTTAGTCTATACTAATACTAATATTATTTATTTTAGAGAAGATAGATTTGTATTTTTGTATGTTTGTAACGAATGAACTCAAAATATTGACCGATTTCAAAACTTTCTTTCTCCATTAGAACGCTACAATTTCATAAGTAACATAGGCTATATTTGTTACTAGAAAAATATGGATCCCAACTAAAACTCAGTGATGTAATTCAAGATCCAAGATGTCAATTGTTTTGCCGTAAAATGTATTTTATCGCATGCGCTGCGTATTGATGATGGTACAAAAAATGTTTACAATATTAAAGAATAAATAACGACAATATCCGGTATAAACCTATAGTCTACTTTTTTAATTATTCAAATCGGTTATTTTATTCAAAAGATATTACTGATTTAAAACGGTCAATCTAATCAAAATACTTGGCGCAAGAATCGGTTTCCAGGATTCTGATGACATTTTGTTTGAGTGAGTCCCGGGATGGTATAGATTCACAATTAGACCCGGTAGGTGGCGCTGGGGTTGGGTTGGGGACTGGGGTTCTAGATTTTTATTTTTCAGGGCAGTACATCGTCTGCCTGGACCGCTAGTTGTTTATAAAAGCGTTAACAAAGTTGAGTTGAGGACAGACAATCTTATACACATATTATTATTGTTATAAACAACAATAAATAGACAGGACGTGCCCGCATCCTTGTCGTTTCCCGCAAAGAGTCTAGTTTCTGGCTCCAAGCTATCCCCTCCCCAAACATAAGTACATTGATGGATAATACTTCCTTTTCTTTGGCTATAAATCTGCGCTTGGATTCTCGCATATGTGCACCACACACATGCGTCAGTGAAACAGAGGTAATTGGCCCGGGATACCACGGTCTTTCTTGCCGCCGCAGTGCCAGCAGATGGTCACGCCATGCCGCCTTGAATGATGTCTTACTGAAGGCGCTTGCCACCACTAACGTGCCGTCTTTATGGGGGCCGAACGGTATAGCATGTGATGATGGTAGGCGTCCTGACGGAATGAATCTAATTGCCTGGCAGCGTGGCAAGCCTTTCGTGTGGGATGCGAGTTGCGTAGGCACATTGGCCACATCCCATTTACTAAAGACGTCTTCAATATGTGTAGTTGTGTACCAGCACCTTTAGCTACAAGATATAAAATTTAGTCCATTACGTCAGTTTACATAAAAGAAATCGTATTTTCCCTTAAACACAGCAAACTTGAACCTTGAAGTCGACGGTAAGTTAAGATATTGATGTTTTATTAAGCTATAAAAGTTAAAGTGTATGATCGGAGTATTAAACTGTTGTAAACGTTTATTGGGTATGAGTCTCAGCCATAACAGGTGCGGAAGCTGTATACATTTTGGTGACGTCGTTCTGATACGAAAATTTTAAGAGGAACAATTTTAAATAGAAAATTGACATTGTTAATAGCCATGAGACTCGAATTAAAATGCCGTTATAATACTATAGAGCTTATTAGAACTACACAAACACGTATAACACAGGTACAAATATAACCGAACACAACACGTCCAAATAAGATAATCCAATGACACGCACAAAGTCGTCACATCCGATGGCACACAGTCCTCGCTCGTGGTTATCGCTCGACTGCTTGGTATCTCCATCGGACCAAGGTTTTATACCTCACAAATACAAATGTGACTGTATTGTAGTCGACCTAATCCGTAACACCTGGCTAATGATTCGACCGCAACGGCCATAAACGAGTACAATAAAACAATGGACTGTTTGCTAGTTATTAGTAAACAATGAAAGAAGATCATAAAATAATTAGTACAAATGCCGAAAGGTAATAAAATATGTTTTTACAGATATGCTGGTGTGAATTTGTGTTTGTCGGTGCCTAGGTTGTAACAATATGTACATATTGGTAGAAAACTATGAGTATCCTAGAATACACTTGTGTGTTCCTAATCTTTTTATGAGTTGTACGGCTTCATGTTATTTATATTTTTGTTAACGGAGTCGAAACAATAAACAATAATCGTATAAATTTGTGAAGTATCTACATGAATGCGCTCTGTGAAGGATTTCGCTATAGTTTGAAGGTTCGTTGTTTTTACGATTTGACTACTGGGTGGGCGGGGGACTAAAGCGGCTTTCGCAGTTTCGGTATTACGAAACAGAGACGTATCAAAATAAAATGGAATTTTATGCCTTGTCTTTCACCAACCAGTATATCTAGAATAATACACATTTGTGTCAATTTTACCACACACAATTTTTCAAGGAGGGGAAAATCGAAATTTGAAGAATAGTTTTCAAAATTATTTCTTATATGATTTTTATTTCGACCCTTAGACCACTTTTCAGTAGCGTGATCACAAAACGAAACGTCGAAATAAAAATATATAAAAAATGCTACGTTTCAAACTGTTAGTAAGTTAATTTTAATTATTAAAATGTATTATTACTTTTAATAAAATCTCCGAATCTTTAATTTTTTTTGAAACCGCACCGTATCTTTTACTAATCTTTGAATATTTTCCTCATCTCAGCTCATCCCGAAAAACGTTTTCTATTTTCTTCTTATAATATAAACAAGCGTAAACACAGGATACGAGAATTGCACGCCAGTGTGAGTAGTTCCATTTCATTATCTCCCGGCTGCAGTGTGGTAAAGCGACTACCGCAGCTGAATTTCCGCTCCTCACATCCGCAAGATTCAAGATAAAGAATGTTACTTCACATATTGACTTATAGCTAGTTACTTATTATATATATGGAGCTTAATTAATGTTTATTAGTTGGATTTTAAGATAAAGACCATTATGATAAAAAAATCAAATGCAATAAGCCCAGTAATTGTATTATATAAAATCTCATTTTCGTTACCACTATATCTTATACTAATATATAAAGCTGAAGAGTCTGTTTGTTTGATTGAACGCGCTTATCTCAGGAACTACTAGTACTAGATAGCCCATTTATCGAGGAAGGCTACAGGCTATATATCATCACGCTAAGACCAATAGGAGCGGAGCACTAATGAAGAATGTTTCAAAATCGGGGGGATTTGAAAACAAATTCCACGTGGACGAAGTCGCGGCATAGCTAGATTTATGTAATGTATAATTAATCATTTCATTTATTTGTTCCCTTTAAATATTGTATAGTAGATAGTACTATAATGTATTATACTACCGGGGCAGCATTTATAGACGAGAATAATACTAAAACTCACACATACATAAATGTAAGAAACTGTTGTTTTCTTATTACAGTAGACCTGCCGCCTGTTAGAAAATGGATACTAGGTCTTTATACATTAGCAACACCAAAGATACTACCTATGTGCCGGCCTCGAAGAGGGTATAGAATAGAATAGAAAACACTATATTGTTCACCACATAAACAGCAAAAGTAGGAGCAATGGGTGGCCTTATCGCTTTAGAGCGATCTCTTCCAGACAACCCGGGCTATGGATTTTATGAATAGGAAATTCGTAAGTGTATGACGGTGGTGTGCTAATTAAATACACATATAATAGGATATATAAATATCACACAATACATATACCGATTTTTTTTTTAAGAATACACAATAACACATATTAATATTATATTTATACTAACATCATTAATATGTGTATAGCAACAACAATAGCTATACACTATTAATAATAGTATAATATACAATATTAATCTTAATATATAAAATTCTCGTGTCACAGTTTTCGTTGCCATACTCCTCCGAAACGGCTTGACCGATTTTGATGAAATTTTTGTGCTTATCCGGTATCTGTGAGAATCGGCCAACATCTATTTTTCATCCCCCTAAATGTTAGGGGTAGTCCACCCCTAAATTTTTTCATTTATTTTTTAGACAAAATTTTTAATTTCTATTTTTTTATGATACAACATACAAAAATACATACAACCCTAGATTTTCAACCCTCTACGATCAACCCCTATTTTTTACCGGGCAGGACGACGTCTGCCGGGACAGCTAGTATTATATATACTTACTAATATACGTAATATTAATATACAAATACACTAATATATAAACGTACATGTAATATGATATTAAATATTTATTATAAAGTGAGATAATATTCTTTATTTTTAAAAACTGGTACGGGACTTTACTTGTTTCACGTATTTGGGCAATGAATTCCACGGCCGAACAGCCTGCACAGCAAAGGGTAGTGGAATTTGGCCACTGATGCCGGAACTCATCTAAGGTTATTTTAGTTGT
Source organism: Dendrolimus punctatus (assembly GCA_012273795.1). Taxonomy (NCBI): domain Eukaryota; kingdom Metazoa; phylum Arthropoda; class Insecta; order Lepidoptera; family Lasiocampidae; genus Dendrolimus; species Dendrolimus punctatus. The sequence goes on along the minus strand of CM022535.1, from coordinate 16,207,227 downwards.
ATATTTCAGTTCAGGGGTGTTAGCTATCGAGATGGACAAACTAGTCATATTGAGTTATTATAGTAAGTTTGAACGGTTCTTTAAGGACCTTAAAGAAGCATTCAAAGTTACTCTAACTCAATATGAATATAACCGTTATACTATAAAAATAAATTGAAATACATTGACAGGGTCTCTACATTAGGGTGTTTTTTCCACCAAAATTAATTATGGTGACAATGTTTTTAGACTATACTAGCTGTCCCGACAGACGTCGTCCTGCCCGGTAAAAAATAGGGTTTATCGTAGAAGGGTGAAAATTGAGGATTGTATGTATTTTTGTATGTTTTATCATAAAAAAATAGAAATTAAAAATTTTGTCTAAAAAATAAAATAAAAAATTTAGGGGTGGACTACCCCTAACATTTAGGGGGATGAAAAATAGATGTTGGCCGATTCTCAGACCTACCCAATATGCATACAAAATTTCATGAGAATCGGTCAAGCCGTTTCGGAGGAGTATGGCAACGAAAACTGTGACACGAGAATTTTATATATTAGAAGATAGGTCGTCTCTATCTAGGTATTTATGTTATGTAAGTTGACATTTATAATTCATCAAATTGGTAAAATTTCCAAAACTCAATCTGGTTGGTTACTTTTACATGGAAACTTCTTTGATATTTTTTATGGCATTACAAAACCATGATTGTATCAAGAAACTAATAAAACCCAAGTATACCATTCCATTATACGATATCTGCAATCCGGCTAACATTATCTAACTATCTATGGTAGTATAACAAGATAGATAAAGGAGCATGAGTAGTTCTAGCAGTTACGTAAATGTCCCATAACCGCTGCAGTGCGGTTGCCCTCAGACAAACTTCCGTTTCCGCTCATACCCACCACGCGTTCGTAGATAGCAAACATTCCTATTACGCTCCTTTCAATAGGGAAATGGTTATAATAGAGAAATCTATAATATAGATAGATAACATTTAATTGCACACCCATACAAACATGAACTTAAAAGACTAAAATTATATCTAGTTATGTACAAAGGGCATTCTTATCGCTAAAAAGCTATCTCTTTCAGACAACCCCATAAATGAATTGAGTTGATAATAAACGTAACATATAATATATAATATCAGCCCATAAATGTCCCATGCTGGGCTCGGGCCTCCCATTAAGGGGGAATGGACAGTATACCTGCCACGCTTGTCCAAGGCGGCTTGGCAGGTATGACACATCGGTTATCTCGATGTGCAGGTTGCATCACGATGTTTTCCTTCACCGGTTTTAGCACGTGGTAATTGTAACAATATGCACATTAGATCAGAAAACTGACTAAGAGGTGCATGCGTTCCGGTCAGGATTGAACCCGCGCCCTTCGATTTAGGGGCGCGTGCGCTAACCATTACGCTACCACGACTTAGTAACGTAGTAACGTAACATATAGTACGAACTAATTACATGTTAGTAATAAATAATATTATAAAAATCTAAACATGCCGTGTCTGTACATTACAGCTTTAAAAAAAACTGGAATGAACTATATAAACGCGATGCAATTATTTTTATGATTTCTTGTCTGTTTCACGGTTTTCCTGTTTGTTCGGGATTTACGTAATAACTGCTGTCAATTTCAATGCGGTTTTTGTCGATCCACAACAAATTCTTAGATTTAAAATCTGCGCTACTTTTTAGCCTGGAAATCACGCGGGAATTTTTCTGGGTATGATTTAAAATGTTCAGATTTAAAAAAATTGAATGCTAATGGAATCTTTTTACTAATCAATAGCAAATTTAATATTATAAAATGTGTGATATTCATTATGTCAGGAATACCGCGGAAATTTTCCCGGGAGCGGTTTGAAGTTGTTCAGATGCATAAAGTTTATTTCAACACAGTTTCCACTAACACGATTGCTTACGTTCTTTATCGTGCTTCTTACTTTATCTTTCATAGTTTTTTTTAATAATAATTATATTCTTATACATTGTTATTGTTCACATCACATATAGTATATGCAAGCCATATATATAACTACATGTGAAACTTAATTGGTTGTAGTTGTTTTAAATAGCATTTACTTAGTTATAAACTGTAAGTTTGCCGAATAAAATAAAGTAAAATACCTTTATCCTCAATATTATTATGATAAACAAATCTGAAGCATACGCTCTTACGGATGAAATCCAAAACGAGTATATCACAGCAACTTTTCGATTTTACCACGTGTTTTCAGTTGAGCCCTCTGCTACACCTGTGCAAATGGCTTAACTAACGCACTAATAAAAACAAAGTACATATTGCCAAGATATAGCCAAGTTTTTAATGCGTTGTTTGAGAAACGTTATAGAAAATGACGTTAAACATTAACCGTTAACCCATCCATACAATAATATTTAAATAAAATAATGCAGCTAATCGTTGACGCCTTATATTTGAACGCTATAAATAAGACGAATTTGGACACAGTCATTAACACTGACATTAACGTAATTAGCGCAGGGTCGGTCATAAGACTAATTAACGTTGTTGGGTTAGTGAATACAAGCTTTATACAAAGTAAGTAGATTTATAGTTTCAACGAGACTTGACATCTCTATAATGTGCTTTATCATTGCGTACCCAATATTCTTATAATGGCCCCTGCAATTGTAAATGTTATATTATATTTTATATTCTATTATTCAAATTGGTAGGGCTGGACGGGCTTTTGATATAGGTTTTTTATTTTTTATTTTGAATTAGTTTTATTTATAGGATCATTTTACTATTTATTATTTAGTTTATTTTCGTATTTAATATTATTTTTAAGTAAGTTTAGCTTTTTTGCCTTTGATTTGATGTAATTTAATTGTTTTTATTTTGGGTTTGTATTTGTAAAATTTCGATTCGGTTCGATTAGTATTGGTGGCATTAGCTTTTTTTTTAAATTTCGGACTATATGAAAAAAATGTAATATAAATTGTTCAAATAAAACAAATTACTTCATGAAAGTTCAGTTCTTTATCGAATATCCAAAACAAACGTTTAAGGAATATTTATGAAGAATATCTACAAGATCCCGTACATTAATTATGAGAAAACTCTACCGACTTTTAATCTGACCTACGATGAATAAAGATCAAAATCAGATCCCACATTATAATTTAAGTTGGTCTTTATACTCTCGGTTCTTTGTCGTTTAAATTCTGACGCAATGACAATATTAAAATAAAGCTCCTTTGACCCCGTAGAACAATGGATTTAATTATAACTAAGCATTTCTGTATTTTGTTGTAAGGAGGGTAAACATTAGAAATGCTTTATAAAATGCTGCTTTAAAAGAAATTTACACCGCGACGCAAAAATAACGAGTAAAGGATTTATTTTCGTCTATACTATACTATATCTATACTTATAACAGCTTTATAAACAAGTTGTGTTTAACATTAATTGTTAACTAACAAAATATAGGAAAACACTATTAAATACTATATAGCTACTAATTATTTTTATGTTATCAATTCTATTTCTAGTCCCTGAAATATATGTTATTATTTATAAGCGTGAAAAAAGAGTTTCTTCGAGTCGCATTGACAACTATGCAGTAAAACCGTAATTCTGAAGAGTTGTTTAACTCCCGCCTCTAAGAAAAATCGTTTAGCGGTCGAAGTGTCGGCACCGTACCTTTGCCAGGTCTATCGCTATACTTAGGTCCTTGACTGGGTATACTGTACTGAGAAAATCACCTTTGATAGACTGGCAGATGCCAAACCGAGGCCATAAAAATATAAAAATGCAATTAACAGTGTTGACACCACCATAATTTAGATTCTGAATGTTTTCTGTTTTCTTTTGTTGTTAGTTCGTTCTGTTCCAAAGGATATATTACTCTCTTAAGAGAATTATGTTCGTAGTTGCGTAATAAAACGGTTTCCTTTACTCCGCATAATTACTATAGTCTGACCAACGAAAGTTGACCCTGGAAAATGGCGGCAAATTTAAAAAAATACATGTATGGCAACATCAAAATTATTATGAAAAATTTAGATTAACCTATTTCGATACTTGGTAGTTACTTAATTATTTATGTTATGTATTTTATGTGTGACAATAGATAAATCATACTCGTTTCTAACGATAATATTATAAATACTAAAGTTTGTGAGATGTTTTTGTTACTCATTCACGCCAAAAGTACTGAACGGATTTTTATGAAATTTGGAATACTTGTTATTACTAACCCTTATATCTCGAATCTAGAATGACCTACAATAGAATATAGACTATCTATTTTTAATTCCGGTAAATAGCAGGAAATCAGTAGTCATTACACTTTTTGAAAAATAAATTGCAATATTCGGTAAAAACTTAGTTTTATCCGCTATAATCAAAATTAGATTTCATTACGGCCCCCTAGTCTCGACCCGAAAGCCACATACGTACCCACTACCAATGGACACATATTTGCAACATTTCAGGGCCTCCTAGTGTTCAGCAGCAGCCCCGGCTGTCAAGGCTGTGTCCGGAAGATGGGACTCCGCCAAAGTATCAACACAGGCAAATCCACTCACAACCAAACGAAAACCGCCATCTTTTTTGTCAAAATTGACGTTGACATTCGTATTAAAGTTGCCATGTAAAAAGTTTGCAAATAATTCCAGGATCAACTTTCGATAGCCAGACTATATAGTATACTATATACTATACTCGCTTGAAATCAACTTGGCAATCAGGGTATGAAGTCAGTCTTAATATTAGAGCTACACGACGCTGTATTGATCGCGTTTATAGATTTTGATCTCGCTCACGCTGTTACTTGTATAAAAGCTGTATTTGTTATTTAATACTAAAAAATATTTTGAGTTATGGTAACCCCACCTTATGTTCAAACTTCAGTGCACATTCTTTATGCATATTTTCTTCTCCTTTTGTGTACTGGTATGTATGAATATCTATCTCTGTCCCCCCAATTATGGCTGACTTCACGACGATGCTGCCAAGTTGTCGTCGGAATCTTTGCGGTGTTAAATAGACAGGTAAGAAAGAAATAATAAGTTTTTATCAAGTGCAGTATGTTGTTGAAACAAACTAAATGACGGCCGTCCTGAAAAGTGATTCTTATTGTTTGAATCATTATTGAACTGGTATAAAGATATGTGCAAGATATATCATTCTGAAGCCAAAGGCGGACATAGTGTTTGGACATACTCGTAAGTTTGAGTAAGGTTAACTAATTTATTGTTATGTGAAAAATATTTACATAAAAAACGACAGCAACAAAATTATACTATTATCAGCGGTTTCGTGTGTACGGAATATCCGGGGTTTTTTTTAAACTTCGAATCCACGCACACAAGAAATATATTGAAAAAGACATCATTGCCTCTTCGTCACTTTTTAAAGTTTAAAAAAAACTGTTCCAGTACGAGAGCCAGAGAAAATTATTAGAAAATTGTGACATTAAATAGAAAAATAAATTATAGATAACGCCACAAGGCCTTCTACTTTTGATTTTTATTGTTTAATACGATTGTTCTGACATTATTCAAAGGAACAAAAAGCTTTAAGTTTGTGTATAAAATGTGTGTTTGTGTATTATACGTGCAAACTTATACTAATCTTTATACACTTATATTATTATATATTATTATTTAGTAGTTTAACCAAATAGACGTTAATAGAACCTTGTCCTCTAATCCGCTATCTTATGCTACTTATTAAAGTTTGTACTGATCCGCTTACATAACCCCTTTTAGTGGCCCCCATTTGTCTGTAAAACAATATTTTCTCCATCAGCCTTATCAAATATACATAAGGGAAAGTAATGCCAAGAAACAAAATTGTGACACATTTTATGAGAAAACGAAGAATTTTATATACCAACTAGAATTTTCCCAGCGGCTACCGCGCTTGTAAAACCCTAGGTGATAGCGTAGTAGTAAGTAAGTAGAGCCACTTGGTAGTAGTACAAATTAGCTCTATGTTACTTACAAAATAAAACTAAATTAGGTTGTAGGTATATACATTTTTATATATATTAGACCTAAAGCTTTACTGTTTCTTGTTCAATTCACTATAATACCAAATAAACTAAGTCTATATAATTTAAATAGCTGCCCAGTAAAACATAGAGGCGAGTCGAAGCCAACCTGATTTGAAGTAATACAATAAATGGTTTCCTATGATAGCGTATTTGTTAGTGTCCATCACCATCTATTTAGCTAATCTATTTATTTTATAGAAACGACATCATTTTTTGGAATAAAATGTATTCTAATTGTTAAGTCGGGTTATAAGCCAGCACTATATCTAGTTTCATTCATATACATTCAGTAGATTCCAAAAAAGACAGATCGCAGCGCCCTATTTTCCTATCATAAATACCTATATTGTAAAATATACCTCCTAGCTGAATGCTCTATCGCTATATATCTTCATACGAAATGTCTCTGTTAATGAACGTACCGTCATCTACTTTCGAAAAATCCACCGCCATAATAACCTTGAGCTGTGCAGGCCTTATGCTGCAGGCCTTAGTGACCACGTTCGAATCTCCCTTGGGCGCAGCAGCGCATTTATAGCACCTGATGTTTTAAATGTCCATAGGCGATGGTAACCGCTTTACATCAAGTGAATCGTCTTCGTCTACTAAACTCAAGCAATAGCCCGAAGCCAAGCCTGTCAAGTACAGTTGCCAATAAAGCGAACCATATAAATTCCAGTACAACGATAAAGAACTCGCACATTGTTTAGAACCAACGGCACAATTCCTTATAACAAAAGACATACGTACAAATAGTATACAGCCTCAATTAAAATATACCCGCTTTACTGCATACACATCCGCTCATAGCACACAAATACCACAGACGTTCCCTAACAACAATATTTTATAACATGCCCGTATAATGCACACACCTCCGCTCTTTGCACACAAAGACCTTACAACAATATATTATAAGATACCCGCAATAATGCACACATGTCTGCTCACTGCACACAAACACCCCAGACGTTCCCTGAACAACAATATTTTATAGCACAATAGAAATAATTTTAGGGCCGCAAAGTCCTCGGTCGCAAAATTCGGGTAATAAAATGTGTAATGACGTGACATCAAACAAATCACAGCGCAGGCTAATCTTATGACCATTAAAGCGTCTGCTTTCTTTGAGCGTATTTTAAAAGAGAGGCTTTTAGGTTGTTTTTATTAAATAAGATTTAAATAGATATTCGATTTAAACGGCTAGCTATCCTAATATTATCGCTCGCAAAAATAGTTTTTAATACTCAAATTAGATTTTAAATATGTTTTTATAATCGGCAGACAAACACACATATTGTATATTTACAAGTTACGCTTATGTTATTTAACATACAACAACGAATCACTCTAGGGACAATTTCAGACATCCAGACCATAGTAAATAATAAAATTTCGTTCACGAAATTGATCATTCTAGAAAATGAATCTGAAACTTACTTCATGCCAACGTGGAGGGTGTTGCCGTAAAGTAGGCTGGCAAAACTCGCGTTCACTTAATCAATTAGGATCGTATATGCTCGTTTGAAAAATCATAAGAAAGGTAAATCATTTCCATTTTATTTTATAATTATAGCACGAAGTATATAAATACACGTATTTAAATTAAATATTATCGTATTGTGAAGTCAAAAATTTTCTATATTTAAAATCTATCGTTTAATACTTTGAGTATAAATAGTAGTAGTATAAATAGTACTTGGTCAGTGATAGCGTAATAGCTAGCACATACGTCCCAAAACTAAAAGGGCACAGGTTACATTTCTGGCCGGAAAACATGCACCAATTGACAGTGCTTTCTGCTCTAATGTGCACATTGTTACAACTATCGTGTGCTAGCCCAGGAAAACCTGGTGGTGAAACCTACACATCGCGATAACTGATATGTTGAACCTGCCAAACCACCTTGGACGAGTGTGACGTATATACTGTCCATTCCCTAATAGTTTATTATTTACAATAAATGAGAAAAATATCCTCCTTAAATTATCGTGTGTTATAGTTGGTATATATATTTTACCTCTTATAAATATGACAGATCTTTTATAACATGCCCTTAAGCAAGGCATAACATTACCAAGAATTTAAAGAAATTACACTCGAAGTGTATTAACGAGAATGAGGGATTTTATTCATTTGGTTCTAAAATTTCATTTTCCGACAAAGCAACCTTGACATTTTGGAGGAAATTTACATTCAGGGATCTCTTGAAATGGGTTATCACAAAGACACAGTAACCACAACTGTCACGTTTAAAAGACATTTCCAGGGCGAAATAGAAATTAACTCTCAACCATTCACATAAAGCTGGGCACGTATTTCAGAATCAATACACCTACATCACAATCGGGATATAAAATGGCTCATTCTGAAAGTTCCCTTGAGCATGCGAGCACAACATTATGAACGCTTCTTGCCGTTTTCGCTGGCGATACTATCGAAGAAAAGGTGTCTGGGGGCCATCTACAAAACCGCTCTATTCATTTGAGGGTGTAAAGAATGCTAAGCTTCTCGGAACGTTATGTGCCAATTATTGCTGACTGGACGCTACTTGAAAAATGTTGCGCAATTTAAACTATATTAATTTTAAAACGGGTTCTGTGTTCCACTTTGATATAACGCTTCTTGAACATTGAATATTTTTTTATTCTGACCTCTTACTGTCAGAGAGGCCAAAACATCGCCTACATTTAAGAACACACTCAGAAAACACAACTTTTCCCTAAATAATTATGCCTAATTCGTAAGTATATGTATTTTATTTATAAGGTAGTTTAAGTATGTTTATTTATGACATATTTAATGATCTGCATCACCTGTATCGCCAGACAAGGTTAAATTATTGCTTAAGTTAGGCTACCTGGAACAGATTGCTTGCAGCTATAAGGCCGCCTATTATTTCTAACATGACAATATTGTTATTGTGTATTTGTAATTGTATATTTGGTGAGTATAAGTGTCATCTATCTGTCTAAAAGGCTCAAGCAAATTTTGCTGCATAAAGTAAAGGATATTTCGGTTGTTACATTTTCACGAAAAAGTTCCCTAAACTGATTTCATTTATGAGTAGAGTTTAGCGCAGTGGAGTATTATTTGTATGCTCTAGTGATCTGCTAGTTTCCATGGAGGTAAGTAATTCCTTGGTGGCTACAACACAAGCTACACAAAATTACCGGACAACATGTTAGCTTACATGCTAGAGTGAAATCAAAGCAAACACACTTTGGCTAGCTGTTCGTTGTATAAATTTGTGCCACAGTGTAAGGTATATTAGTAATGTTGCGGAAATAACTAATGAAATGATAAGCTTTTGGATAATGAGTGTATTTAATGGATAAATAGTAAAAAATACAATGCAATCTTTAGAATGTGACAGACCGAGAGAATCTTTTTTTGACAAGTCAACTTCAAAGCTAATTAATTTAAAAAATATATAAAAGTTGCAGTTAAAAACAGTCCGCAACAAGTAAGTATATATATATAATTTTTTTGAACTATCGCACTGAATACCGACCCACTATTAAATATCTCCAGAAGGTTGTATGAAAAATCGCTATTAGTGATAGGACCGTGGACTGTACTAGTTGAATAATTGTTAATTCTGTTTTCTTGTAAATAAAGAATTTTCTGTTCTATTATATTCTAATTTATGTAAAGAAACTAGACAAGACAATATATATTTTTCTGTTTTTTTTGGGGTTTTTATCCCACGTATACGTCAACCCCATCGTAACCTAATCGAACTTACTCTAAATACATTACATTATCAAAACAAAGGCCGTCACTGATGAAGGACTCCAATTAAACCACCCAGCCGTTGAGATAATTTTGATGTGGGCTCAGACAGAATTGTTTGAATGACATCCATAGGATTTAGATTGAAGTCTTCATCAGTGCCTGTCTTTCCTTTTTGCTTTTGACACAATTCATCAGCAAATGTTGGATATCTTCCAAATCACCACAGGTACTGCAGTTTGCTGAATCTACTTTTCTCGCGAGACATGCAAACTTTGCTGATGGATAGTGACCAGAACGTAATCTTAACATTAACTTAATATGAGATCTGTTTAAAAAAGAATTTATAAACCAGGGAACTTTCATTGGTTCCCTTTGAATTGTTGCATACCAGATGCCCTTTTCCTTAGATTTTGGACAAAAAAGTCCTTCCATTTATTATGACATAAAGATTTAAATTTACCAAGCATTTCAGTGTAGTCAGGTAACTGATCGCTTAGTACACATGCGTGATTACTAAATTGGCCACAGAGTCCGCTACTTCATTGCCCTTTAAACCAATATGAGCTGGAACCCATTGCAATGTCACTATTTTTTCCTGCATATAATCACATAAATCTTTTCCAAAATATCATAGGCTATCGGTATACCTCTGCGGACAGAGGCGCATCGAGCCAAGTGCTGTAAGGCACTTTTGCTATCGCAAAATATTACTGCCTTTTTAAAAATTTTGTTACTCACATAGAAAAAAGCTTTGGTTATTGTAATTAGTTCCAGGGAAATTATAGAAATATTGTTACAATCTTAAACATGTAAAAAATAAAGAAAAAATTTGCGCTTTACAATATACTTAAAACTAATGGGAATTATATAAAAATATAAATTATGGATCAAAGAAGCCAGCACCCGACCTCCTTCTGGCGACTTTTTGAACAAATGCATAAAATAATTAAAAAATAATTTAAATCTGTGTCTTTTTTGTGTCCAACTGTAATTATTATTATTATTAAATCTAATTCCATAATAACTTCGTTCAATAATAAGTTAGGTTCATAATTTGATTTTAAGAAAGACAATATAATAACGTAATAATTAATTTACTTTAGCATTAGAACAACTATTATTATTGATAAGTAAAAAATCTTATAACAAAAGAAACTTTTTTCTAGTAAAGATCAAAGCAAACGTTGGGTTATGACATTTTAAACTTCGGCTAGTAATCCTATTTCAGGAAAACAGAGCGGATTAGTGAATTTCAGTAATCTTGGCAATGTTAGCTAGCGTACAGGTTGTTTGACGATATTTTTCTTTACCATTAAAACGGTGATTGTAATTAAGTTGCAAATTAAATTTGAAAATAACATTAAACTACATTGCTTGATTACAAAAATAGACTTGCAATATAAATAATAATAAATAAGTTCACAAATACACATATTGTATAATATTGAGCTAAATAAGTTACTCTGGCACCAATGCCAGACGTCCAAAATATACGAACTAACCAATTATTTCTTCTGTTTTAGACGTCTAAGATTCACACCACTGGTCTACTGTAAATCTAAACCTGAAACGTAGAGAGCCTTTAAACACGTAAACCGAAGCTTAGATTACAGAAGCAATAAAATAGTGTTAGAACAATAAGTTGTGATACTATAATATCATATACTGTGGCTATTTTCGTCACTCCCATGTGGAATTCTAGCCAGGCGTGATCCTCACGTCGTACCTGGAACGTGCTTCGCTCCGTAACAGCACGTAGGAATGTTTTGCAACTAAGCAGCACAAGTGCACTCATTAAATACATTATTCAACTATTCGAGCTATGTCCGTGTTGGCTACTATTCATTTCCTCATTTTCATTAAATACGATTCATGAATCTCCTGTAGTTGGATATTTGTATAGTGAATATGACTTGTGAGGAAAAGCTACAACTGTATTTAAATTCTCTCTATTTGTAATAAAGTGATTCCGTACCTCACAACAATTGTTATATTTTCTCCACTATGTACGTTTTTTCCTATGCTATGCTATGTCCTGGATATGAAGACTGACGCAAATACGAGTGTCCTTAGGGATAAGGACACGTTTATTGCTTAATATATTATCACAGTTTTATATTTGCATCCAGACTGCTGTGACTTATTAACGTACTACTAACGCTGCAGTTTAAGCCCGTACAATTTCACAAGTTTAAAACTTTATCAACTACTTAAACTTACATTATACAGGTTCGTTTTAGTTAGTTTTGTTTTGAAATATTGTTTAAAATTACATATTTCGTAAAAATATGTTTTAAGTACTTTTAATATTAGTCCATCCTTGAAATAGACTTGTGCCATAAAGTAATTTTAAGAACGTCTTTGAATTAAAAATTAAAATAATTGTACTGTTACAACTCAGATCCCGAGAAAAACAAAATCCACTTGCATATCTGAAAAAACACATTTTATTACCTGTTGGCATTTGTACCAATTGAAATTCTTTTATGGTCGTCTTCTTTTGTTTACTTATTTATTGGCATAAGTTTCTAGAGAACAGCCAATTGTTTTATTGTACTCGTTTATGGCCGTCTGTGGCCAAATCATTAGCCAGATGTTACGGATTGCGTCGGATACTATACGGGCACATTTCATTTGTGCAGTATAAAACGATGCCCTGGTTGAGGGAGGGGGGAGTCGAGCGATTGTAGATTCTAATAAAGTCTGTAGTAATCTAACGGCATTTTAATTCGAGTCTCGCAACTCGTAACAATATTTTTACTTTACGAAGAAAATTTATCTTTTAAGGATTTTCTCTGCCTTGATGACCCTTGTAGTGTTGGAGATTGAGTACTGCCCATTTGATCCTGTCTATGCAAATGAATATGCGCTCATTTGTAATTTATATTTGTAAACTAGCTAAGTCCGCGGGCTGGCTTGCGCGGAACTTTGCAATATACTTTTTGTTTTACCTTAAGAAATAGTTTCTTTCACATGATTCTATTCATTCATAACAGATTTATACAGATGTTCGCTGTTACTATGACCAGAAGCTGAACGACGTAATAACTGCAATGAAGATTTAAGATAAGCAGGTCTTTAATCTCACCGCCTCCGCTAGCTCGGTAACTTAGAACGGATGGGAGAGGATCACAGCGTGAGGAAAGCATATTTGGGACCGCCCGTACGTCGGTGTCCGGTCGGCCGTCCCAAATATCGCTGGAAGGACAACTGGAGGCTGACCTGTCGGAGCTACGAGCCAATAATTGGCAAGAAATTGCGCAGGACAGAGAAAAGTGGCATGCTCTCGTTTCGGAACCCATACCCACTTTAGATCGCTGTAAGGTCTTTAATTATTACAATTAAATAATTTATAATTGTTAGTACATATTCTAGTTGGCTACAAAACGAAACAAAAATCAAGCTAGAAATTTGTTGCCAGTTTGCTGACGTCATTACTAAAGTAGCTTGTACTGCATTTCCGCTACTATTTCGAACAATGTTGGACGTTTCACTAGATTTTCACATTGTTTTGGCCTTAAAATTATTGTACACATTCTGTATTACATAACATAGATATTACTTATATGCTTTGACTGCTGAATAAATAGATTTCTAGGGGGTATTTAATAAGAGAGAAATATAATAATGTACCAGCCCATTTTTGGCAGTGCCCTAAATTTACTTAATAAAAAAAAAATAATTATAAGTAATTGAGTGCCAAATTACTTTAAAATAAATGTTTATTATTAAACATAGATATTTTTGCAATCCTAAGTTGAAGTATATTTTATAATCTTCAACTTAGCTTTCTTATATTTATATTATTTCGAACAAAGTACTGGAAAATACTCGGTCCTTAAAATTAGTTTATTTTCCATATGGGACTATGTGAGTGCTAGCGATTGTGGGCGTTAAAAATATCCATGTTAATGATTACTTAGTTATCTGTCAATGATTAATGCCATTATCTATTAATAACAATGTCGCATTTACATTAACATTATCGCAGGTGCGGACATAATAAAACATTCATAAATGATTATTAACTAAATATAACGATATTAACTGAAAATGTGTATATCTCATCTCTGGTTTGAAATGTTCTTAGACTTTTCGCAAAGCGCATCAAAACGGATTACGCTCTTAGCAATAAACAGAAATATTTAAATAATCGTAACATTTACCGGTCATTTCGCTCACCTTGTAAGATAATAAAGCATTTCCCAGCTCTGCTACCGATTAAAAAGTAATTTTCTCGCTGTACAACAAAAGAAACCCGAATAAAATACGAAAACAAAGCTCATAAACACGGTGCAGGAAGTCGGTCGGGCAATTTATCTTCCTTTAAACAACACGAAATAATTAACTAAAAGGCAAAAGTGTTAGCCAGTGGTTAAAGGTTTTTATTATCTAATCTGAATTTTAAATTAACTAAAATTATAATGTCTGAAGTTTAATATTCAAATAGAAATAGTTTTCTTGGTTTAATGTCCAATTTTCAAGAATCAATAAGTTCAGCACGTAAACATACTAACAACAATACATTCACTTTAGTGTTAAGAAAATGTTATGCAAGATAGAAGAGAAGATAGAACATAGAAGAGAATCTAAATCAGCGAGAATTTTTTTTTGCAAAAAAATCCTCCTTATGTCGTAGAGTTCACTCTTCATCTCTGGTTAATGTATTTTTTTGCTTATAAGGCTGGATATAGGAAAAAAATACCGCCTAACCCGCAGTCTTGACCTATCTCCAATTCCGTTGACGTAGAAACGAATTTTGGTAGTCACTTAAGAAGTTCTATTACCACGTGCAGCTCATGAACGACACGAAATTGATACTACCAATCGGAAACAAAACCCACATTTCTAGAAATCATAAAATCAAAGTCCATTTCTATCCGTGCAGGAACGGAGAAAGAATACAAATTCCTGCATCCGGGCGACCCGTTGTAATAGGCGACGAAACAACCCACAGCCTGGTGGTAGAGTATTTGCCCGACTAGATGGCTACCTTAGAGTATACCGTCATAACAACCTTGAGTTGTGTTCCAGTCTCTTTTAAGAGAGCAGCAGCGCATTTGTATCACCTTTGATGTTGCAAATGTCATAGTGATGGTAACCGCTTTACATCAACTAGGCCGTCTGCCTGTCTGCTGATCTCTTGCAATAAATAAAAAAACGCGCAATATTACGCTTATAAGTTTACATCAGTAGTAATTTTAGCCCAAAATTAACGATTGGATTTTGTAAAGACAAGCAAGATCAAGCCGATCCTAAATAATTGAGACAAATGCAAGCAAAAAAAATGCATTTGTCGGGTTTGTAGAATCACCTTACTTACAGACCCAGAAATCCGGCACAAGTTTGAAAAGTATTGAAGTCATTTTAATCTATATTCGAAAATTACTACAACTTTCATACTCCATTCCACTCTACTCCATTGCTGAACCATAGATATGTCCCCAAAAATATTTCCTAGTAGAAGTTTGAAGCTCTTTATGAGAAACAAATCAATCTTTTCCATACATTATCATTTCTTTCGTCAATATGTGTGATGTATCCCGAAAACATATATTAAATACACAAATAATGTAATATCAAAAAGAAATTCGATTAACCCTTCTGCTCGGGGTCACTGAATCCCGCCATTTCCGTTTCCTTTGTGGTTGTTGGTATAGTCTGGGCGTTCATCATATGCTAACTTTACGAGGCCATGTAGGCTACAGACATTTGCTATTTGAAGTCTATCCTTAATTGTACCTATACTTGTCTTTTTAGAAATAAATTGTTATGACAGAAAGATCACTGAACAAATATACACTACAAATGTATACAGACGCATACATTTGGATTTGAAACGCCAAACTCGCAAAAAGAGGCCCAAGTTCTCATAGACCTATCCATACAACCAGCCATATTAGAGCCTTGGGTAGCTGTTACCGAAATCGGTAATGAAGAACACATATGTATAATACATACAATACATAATATATGGTTAGTGTCCAAATTTCGTGCATCTTTACCTTACTAGATGGTAGTGTAACTGCGGTACAATCAAGGTAAGTAAGTACCAAGGGCCCAATTCTGCTATTTTAAGATCTGTATGTTGCCATTAAAGAAATTATACCTTTTTCAAGATATTTATAGTAAGATTCCCTGGCAGTAGTGTCAAGATTCCTATTCTATAAATCCGCAATATCTTCTTGATGTCGTCGCGGTTAAATAATAAAAGATAAAAATTTGCAAAAATGTCTTTGACACTAAAAAACCGACAAAAAATTTAAACATTTATTTCGCCAGTTTTCGGTTTTAAATTTTTATAAACGTGAAGTGGCGTGCCACGGTCACGTGATTGATATTAGCAGGATATCAGAATCATCCTGACCTACGTTTGAGACGATAGTGTCTGGCGGTTTTGTCGAGATGGTAATAACTGACTAGGGCCCCTGCTCTCTTCTGACCTCTCGAAGAGACGATATCACATTTTCAAACCCGTTTGTTTGGTTCATGGCCTCAAGATCTCACGGTCCAAGCGTTTCAACAGAAAAGAATTAGATAATTTAATACATCCTTCTACGGTATAATGGTATTACGTAACTGTATATCCTGGAGCACAGCAAAGGTTCTCTTTCATACATAATTAAATTGTAATTTTTGCGACATCTTTAAATTCTTTGAATAAGAAATGTAGACGGTCTAGGAATTTACATTTGTTTACACAAAATTATGTTTAATTCAAGTAATGTGGTTATGCGAGACATTTTAAAAACTACGTCATAATGGATGAATAAATCTAAGAAAATTTATTTATTGTTCACCAAGAATGAAAACTGCGTAGGTACAATAAATGTTAAACAAAGGGCGGCCTTATCGCTTTTAGCAACCTCTTCCAGGCAACACTCTCATCATGAATCTTCCTTCGTATGTTTATAGCTAGAAAATCCATTGCATTTTTCTACGATAAAAGTATCCCATATTCATCACTATTTAAAAAGTAACATTTAAAGTTTACACAGATTTTCAGACTATTGTTTAATCAGGTCTGGAATTATTTTTTTTATTACAAGAGTTCAGCAGAAATCATAGCGGCTACCGTCGTCGCCTTTGGCCATTTGTGACATCCAAGATACTACCAATGTGCTGCCGCTCTCTAAAAGGAGTTTAGGACCTGGCCACTAATGCCAGAACACAAGTCAAGGTTGTTATGACGGCATACCCTAGAATAGGGGGTGATAGCTATCCAGACGAGCAAATACCCTACCATTTAGCTCACAGCTATATTCTGTATCATCATAATTGTTCTGTCGCTGCTTATGACAGTCCTCTCGGCTGCAAAAAATTGTATTCTTTCCACGTTCCTGCACGGATAAAATTTGGCGTAGAAGTATTTGTTCTAGAATAGCAGACAGTACGTAATTTAATACACGTACGTACTTTGTAAAAGCATGAAGCGTCTCAAAACTCTGAGGTAGAATGGGCCTATTCAAATGCGTACGGGGGTGGAATATATGCCTCCAAACACCCCCGAAAGACTCTGTCCTCTGATATTGCCGTGAAGACATCTGCGGCCATCCGCAAAACCCAATTTAATGCTTCACAAAATCTGGACGTAATAAATGGAAAAGAATAATGGAACAACAATGATAACATATTAACAATACCCGTCTAAACCGATTTTAGTTATAATGATTACTACATTTTCCCTTCTAATAGACAAGGTTGTCGAGGATTTACTATAACTTGTTTTATATTTGTATTTTTTCTGAACTTAGACGCATAATGTAATTATTAATAGTCTAAGATTCTGAATTAGCAACATCTTATTTTATATAATTTACGTATATTTCTTTATATTTTGTTTTACTGTACTTGTGTTGGTTTACGTATTTCTTGCATACAGGGTATGTTAGGGATTATTCTACGAGATTATGCATCTTAATAATAAAATACGCTTCAACTATACGCTTATCCTTGTGTATATAATTCGGGCATATCCTAACTATCATTTATTTTTATTCACATTTGCTTATTACTTAATAATTTGCTCTTAAAATCGCAAGTGTCTTTATCAATTAGGCAAAATTCAAAAAAAAATATGCATACTAAATTCAATTATAGAACATTTTTTGAAGATAAGTATAATTAAAATTAATTTTAAAAGTTTATTGTTATACTATATCGTAACGTGTATTGCTGTTTTAAGTCTTACGATTAGTTATATTACCAACTAGCTGCGCACCGCGGTTTTACCCGTATGGTGATGGAAAATCGTTATATTTGGAATAATTCACACTATATTTTTATGTGTTGTTCTGATATGTAAGCTATATTGTTCTAAAGTTTCATCAAAATCCATTCAGTAGTTATTGCGTCAAAGAGTAACAAATATTCAACCATACAATCTTACAAACCTTACGCGTTTATAATAATTATATATATTGTAACTGTGGCTCCCGTTTTGCACTCCATTTATCGCTTTTACAAAGACTGGGCATGATACTATAAATATTGTGAGTATTGCTGCTCTGAGACTATTCTGATTAGGAATGCACCGAGCACATTTAGAATAAGTAAAACCTTCAATTTATTTCATCGCTTATTATGGCGCACCTTTTCAGGGCCAGTTCCTATATCTTACTATTCACTCACTCGCCTTACCATCGGTAGAATTTTGTCATTACTTGTTTGGAGCTTATGTTGCATAGCAAATGAATGGTGAGCAAAATATAAGTAGTATTAGTATTATAACACATAAAACAAAAATAAAATATATGTGTTACATATATTTTTAAAAGGCTTAACATATACAGACGGACGGGCATCCGTTTTTAGCTAATACAGCTTCGGAACCCAAATCAGTATAAAACTACGTTTTATCGGTTTTAAGCGCGGTAATTTGTTTGATTTTCGTTATTCCGACGTTTCCGCCACTCCAGTGAGTGTCAACGAATATTGTTAAAGTTTTATTTAGCCTTCCGCCAACTAGTTCATTTTAATTATTTAGTTTTAATTTTGTTATGGTTATTATTTACTCTATTGCAGCCTAATCTAATTTAAACGCTTAAAACTGTTAAAACGTAGTATTATTATGTAGTCAAGTCGCGAAAATTTAAGAAAATATCACAGAAACATTATGAATTAGAAATATTATTATATAAATAATATATTCTAATACTTTACAGTGTATGAATAGAACTAATATGGAAATACTGACGCAGCCATTCTAGCTCATAAAAGAGTCAGAAACTGCGGGACCTCCCTCTATAATCTACATATGGAATATTAAATAACTTCAAAACTGGGTCGTATCATATTCAAACGACAAATTAAAGTCGCTCGCCAGTAGACTTTGTATTTTAAATTATCTGTTGTCTCCACATATTATTGGAGTGTTCCTGTTTAAACAGTAAATATTTTCATTTTATACTATACACTTTTATACTCTTCCGTTTTCGAGAGTTTCGAATCCATATCGTGAAAACAATTGTTCATGACATATAATCGAAACTCTGACTTTTTTGATTCTTATTCTGATTTCCTGGAATAAAAGAATTTCTGTAATAAATCTTATATTAAAGATAAAAATCTCTACGATCTAAACATCTACGATCGACCTACTTCATTTTATAAGCATAGACAGTACCATGGGGCACATACTTGTCCAAGGTCCATTGGCAGGTACGTTAAGACCGATTATTTTATTTACTGGTATAAAGCAAGTGAGAGCTTCGAACTGGGTACTGGATCCTTTGTGGGATTAGACCTTACGCGGTGAGATAAAGCGCCGCACAGTGTGTGCGGAGACCCTGGTACAGGCGTTTCCAAATTCTTCGTTAACCTGAACCTGCGTCCCATGTGCCCGCGCTTGAATGAGAAGAATAAGAGGTCTTGTAGGAAGCTACATCAATATTCATACGCACATTAAGGCTTACATCACTCCGGGATTCAGAGAAACCCACTTCATCAGCAGATGTTCGATCCACTGTATCCCAAATGCATATATAAGTAGACTCCTGTGATGGAATCACGGAAGAGATTTTGTGCATCGTACCTACTATGGCCTCGAGCTCGAATCTCTTAGGTTGCCATGCAGTACATTCGACCAGCGTATGGAGCGCAGTGTCTTATGCGCTGCACTCGCGGCATTGAGGGGAGGCCAGACATCCCACTATGTTATGCAAATACTTATCGAAGCACCTGTGCCCGGTAAGTATCTGCGTCATCCTAAAGGTCAGAATCCCACAGGTCCGCGTGACCCATCGCTGCAGGGGAGAGGAACTGCATCCACTGTGTCAATTTCAGCCTCAGAAGATTCTAAATCTCTTTCCCAAGTTTGGACTATTGTTGCGTTATCCCGCGTCTTGATCGCCTCGAACTCTGCCCAGCAATAGACCAGGCCCTTAGCGAGGGCAGCCTGTCGGGAGCGTCGCACCTTGGCAAGCATCTCCACCCCAGGGCGGAGCACCTGCCAAGAATGTCGCCAACGTCTAGGACACCGTACGGTACCTTGTTGACGGTAGCATATCTGCGACGTCCGATAGAATTCGCCTTCTGAAGTGATGATACCTTGAACAGCTTCGCCAATTATAAACAGTGTGCCATAGCCATCCCCTTCGGTTAAAAATCATAAAAATAATGATAGCTAAGAATTTTACAACCAAGGTTGTATGCAGCATTCAAATTAGTACATATTCATTAAAAAGTTTAAACATCTGATAGGTAACCAAACTTTATTTAATTTGTTAATTAATAAATACTTGACATGTGAAATAAAGTTAAATAAAGTTGGTGACACAGGTATTAAATTCCTCTTATAGCATATAACGGTTACTTGTATGTCAAAGATTTATATGACGATGGTAACATCACTAGTTATAAATATTTATTATGAAAAATGCAATTTTAAAAATAGCGTTGTAAAATTAAAGACAACATTCATTTAATATTTATGAAAAGATATTCACTTTTCATAATTGAGACTTCTAAGGAATTTATGTCCGATTTTGAAATATTATTTAATCTGAAATTTCGGACTCTTTCCAGTTAACATCATTCTCTTTGAGTTAAATCCTGGTTTCGTTTGGAGCATCTACTTTAGAACCTACATATATACTCCCTTTATACCTAGCTAACTTCTGTTAAACTTGATTGTATTATAAAGGCGGATCTCTTAGGCCATCTGCTATGTCACAGACATGAAGGCTACCGCGGATGCGGGAGTTGCTAACTTTCCAGTAAACGTATCTTTAGGGAGTTCTCACACTAGCCAGATTCGGTAAATATAATCCAAAAAGAGCTTTACGCCTACAACAGTAATTTTTGTTGTAAAACCTCTTTTAATGAAATAAATAAACATTTCATTATTATGTGGAATACATTTTTTAAACTTACTTCTATAAAAAATGTCGTACATTAAAAGATTTTCCAACAATTTTTTACCGGCTCAATCCTCCTTATTGATCGACAACGTTACAACTGACGCCCTTACGACGCTTTCTTAGTGATTAAAGCACTTCAGCATAATAAATAGGCAGAATATGCTTAATTTAGCAAAATTATGTTAGGCTAATGTTTTGAATTCCTTTCTAAATAACCTATGGAAACACCACCAGTGCGAACTAATCGTTTTGCCATTCCGTTCCTTCTGCAACGAAAGCGCTTTAGAATGCACTATCTGAGTCCATGTTTCTGAAAAGCACCAATCCGAGTGTTCTCAACTCTCGTGTGAATATATATAAAACCTTGATAGGTATGCTTCAGCATCGATCGTGTCATCTTTAAACATTAAGCTTGATCGTGGTCAAAACGCGAACCTATTTATCATAAAAAGTAAACACTAATGAATGAATTATATAATATACTAGCTGTCCCGGCAGACGTCGTCCTGCCCGGTAAAAATAGGGGTTTGTCGCAGAGGGTTAATAATTTAGGGTTGTATGTATTTTTGTATGTTGTATCATAAAAAAATAGAAATTAAAAATTTTGTCTAAAAAATAAAAATAAAAATTTAGGGGTGGACTACCCCTAACATTTAGGGGGATGAAAAATAGATGTTGGCCGATTCTCATAGATACCGGATAAGCACAAAAAATTTCATCAAAATCGGTCAAGCCGTTTCGGAGGAGTATGGCAACGAAAACAGTGACACGAGAATTTTATATATTAGATAATGTATTTCGTGACTAAATTTATTTGGGCAATAAAAATTTGATACGTTATTTATAAAGTTCTAGGCGAACAGAGCCACGTGTACGCCTCGTAAAATACAATGTTACAATTCGTATAACAAGGATGATTTATTTCTCGTCTTGAAATTATTCTCATTACAGTTCCAAATTCCGTAGTCGCACGTGACGCTCCTCCTCAAGACACGGTAGCAACATGGCCGGGAAATTAATTTCCTTACTTTTTTTCTTAGATAAGTTGCTCTCCTTGGAGAATAAACATAAATTCGTCTGAGTTTAATAATTAATTACTTTCGTGTAAAGAAAACAATTTGCATACAAACTAACTTCTGTGTTGCTAATTTGGTGAATAAGAAATATTTTATATACATAAATATATAAGTTAGCATTGAAGATGAACAATACATTTGACAATCGATTAGTAAGGGATGAAACTCTGAATAGGTCCTGAATCCTACATGACTAAATTCTTATCTCACTTTTGATGTTTTATTATAAAAATACTAGCTGTCCCGTCAGACGTAGTCCTGCCATGAAAAAATGAAAATTGAACCCGATTGCATCGCAACCAACCAAATGTGAATCTAAACCATTCTAGAATCCACCTGAACACACCCAAAAAAATTTAACCAAATCGTTCCAACCTTTTTGGAGTTCCGACACAAACACATGCACAGGAACATTTTACACATAGAGATGAGATGTTCTTTTAGAACAAATAAATGAATATTTAAATAAATATTCTTGTGCAAGAAGATGTCAAGCAGTGAGGGTACACAGGTTATGACCTAATCTACAGACTATTTGAAACAGAAACAGCTTACCATGCACAACGCGGTGCTGGTACCTACGCTCACGTATGGAAGCGAGAGTTGGGTATGGAATAGAGAGCATGAAAGTAGAGTAAACGCGGTCGAGATGCGAGCACTGCGTAAAATCTGCGGAGTGACGCTCGCGGACCGCGTTCGTAATACCGAAGTAAGAAAGAGAGTTGGTCTGAAAGAGAGTGTCGGGGTGAAGGTTAGGAAAGGAATGCTCCGGTGGCTCGGGCATGTGGAAAGAATGTATGATGAAAGAATGACTAAACAGATATACAATGCAAAATTGGATGGATGCAGAAGTCGCGGAAGGCCACGACACACCTTCCATGATCAAATTGATCATGTACTAGCAGAAGGTGATGTCAGGAGCCTTAAAAACAGACGAGCGTGCATAACAAGAGCTATGAATGTAAAAGAAGCAAGTTTGTAAGAATAAGCCTGAATGGCGCTCTGTTGTTCGTGGCTACCCCGCAAGGGACCTGGCGTGAAGTTATGTATGTATGTATTTGGAAATAGAACGATATGAGACTTTTTTAATCTACTCTACGGACTCGAGTTCCGTATCCTTTGTTAAAGCTTTATTTCTAGATTATATCTTTAAATTTTAACATGCTTATTTTAGTTCTTGTGTGACATTCATTAATTTGCGTTGAAGTGTATGTATCTTATAAGTGACTTAATATATAAAAATGAAAGAGAGAGAGATAAATTATTTAAATAGAAAAACAAACATCGAGACTCTAAGCATATGATTATTATTAAATAATAACAGGATTACCTGTATATTTTTTTAATTAATTAAAATTTGTAATTAATTCGTAGTAGCGTAATGGTATAGCGCACGCGCCTCATACTCAATTTGCGCGGACTGTGGCCGGAAAGCAGTTTTCTGACCTAATGTGTATACAATTACCATGTGCAAACAAAGGTGAAGAAAATATTGGATCTGTCAACCATACCGTCCTATTCGAAATAGACTTCAATAAGGATCTAAAAGGCATTTATCTCTCTTAGAGTGACTGTTACGTACAAAGACGGGTGGGCAGACAGAATGACAATGAGGTACCCCAGCTTACCTCAACATACATAATAAGTCGTGGTAACTAAGTAGTTAGCCCACTCGCGTTCCATTTTTATTTGTCAAGGAGAAACCAGATTGAGTGCCATCTCGACCTGATTTGCCAGGTCGGGGCGGCACTAAAGATGCTATTTCCACACCACAGTTAGGGACATCCATAAAACTCCTCGGTATTCCGTCCTTCGCCCTAAATGCAAGGGTAAATGGCCTAGCCTCTCCGCTAACTCTGGTAAGCGACGGCCCAACGGCCTCATCCACTGCTGGGTTCCCCATCCCATGAAATCTGAACATCGAGAAGACTGAATTATATCTGCCAATCCGCCTTGGAAAAGTTTGACGGGTATACTATTATTTTCCAGTAAAATGACTGGAAAGGCCCAAACCAGTAGTGGGACATTTATGGACTGTTATTGTTATTACTAAAATAGCTACGGCAGCTTAAAATCAATACAAGTCACCAAATATCTCATTGTATCATCAACAGGACCTACTATAATATTCGATATTTTGAAGGTACTCTTAGCATAACCAGGTGAGTCATATTAATTTCATCAGTTAAATATTTCAGAAAGGAGGTCATTACGTAAAAATATTATATCACAAAATTGTTACATATTTTAGGGGCCCCTCATGCTCACCTTGATCCATATCTTGAAGGTCATTTTAAGGTCAACATTTTTTTTCAATAGACACATCTGTTTTTCATTTCAGAAATGAAAAAACCAAATCTACGTATTTTTATGTAAAATATTTCGCACTTTTTATTTCTGCAGATGTGTTTGTATTGGAAAGGAAAACAAGTTCTAACAAGTATATTTCTTTGTGTAGGAGAATGCCATACGCTGTATTTATTTACTAAGTGAATTTGCTAACAAATGAGCCAGAGGTTATATTAAGTTGAAATATGTAAAAAATATGCTCAAATATATACTCCGATTTGAACATAAAGCATATATTTCCATTTTAAAATGAATAAATAGATGCGAAAATTCCACTAGGCAAGTTGAGAGCTCTCGCACTGAAGTACCTTGCAAAAATGTAATTTCAAAATAGTTCATACGACGAAAGCGTTGTTAAATATTTGAACAACGCTGTTTATTTTCACGATTCAGTTTTATAGTTCGCATTCTACATGTAATTGCAATTGTTAAAATAACTACTTCTATAAAATAAAACGTGCATTCAGTATATTCGTCATAGATGTAAAAATCGACCCAATGATGAAAAACACCACCACTCAGTGTATTAGCTCGAGTGCAGCAGACAATCAAGTGGCCACCTGATGCATTTTGGAACAGGAGACATGACACCAATGTGCCACCTGCCTCGAAGAAGTTTTATGACTCCTTTTTAAAACAACCCCATATTGTAGCCCTGTAGGAAAACCACAGTTGGGAGCTCATTCCAAATCCCCATGGTGCGCAAGAGAAACTTTCCAGAGAACCGTTGCATACATGAGTAAAACAGTTCAAGAAAGTGGGGATGAACGTAAATCGGTTTATTCAACCAAACCTATTTAACAAACTTTTGTTACAAAAACCCGGTTGACTGAGCATAAAGAACAAACCGAAAAGAAATGTTTCTGTGTTCTTAGGTTGGATCTGATTCCAACTTTTTACCAGTTTCCAAACCTTGGTAGGAAGACGTAGACACCATTTTGAACATTTCCCCGGAACACTCCCACGTATTATGCAACCGGAGAGTTACTGCAACAAAAGAATCTGATTCTACCTATACAGTTGAAAGTTAAACTGCAGATATTGCATACATACTCCGAAATCGATTAGCTCGAGATTCATAATGCTGAAATATGAGGCCAGCGAGATCGGTTGCAAAAATTTCCCCAGAGAAACCGTAGGCGACAGCACTTTAAATTTGTTTGCTGACGTATCTCCAGTGAAAAGTCATTTTCTAATACCCCAGCGGATGAATGTTCACGGCTCATCGTACGGAATGTTAATAGATTGCAATAAGTGTAAGTGCTGATAAGTCATTGAGAGACGTTTGCATGAGACCAGAGTTCTGTGCGTCGCTAGTGTTTAGCACTTTTAGCTCCCGCCATTTCAGCTCCTCCTTCTTAGCACCGCCGTTTCAGCTCCGGTCCATTTAAGTGCCGGACTATTTCAGCTCATTTCAGAGCTTATAATTATTATAATATATATATTAAAAATCTCTGTATATGTTTAATATCTCCGTTAAGTTTTATATATCTGGCCACTAAATTTTGAGGGGTGTATTGGGGAGGGGAGGGAAGAGAGAGTATTTACTTATGTTGTTAAATGTTTAAACGGCGACCATTCCCTTTTGGCACTGGCCGGCCGCTGCCCCGGCACCACAAACTACTATGGACACTACGTACCCGACACACTCGCTTCGCTGGCTTGGCCCGTGCGCTTTGGTCACTAGTAGTGACTTTTGACCGCTTTTCACGACTTTCATATTTAAAATCGATATTATTGACACATTTATCGCGAATTATAACTTTATCGTAATTATTTCAAAACTTGTGTCATGAACCCAATAACAGATCTAGTGGCTATAAATAAATCGTAAGTATATCTCTAAACTCAAATTAATTAAAAACAAAAACGGTGGCGCTGAAATGGCGGCGCTGAATAATTCCCCGTCGCCAGTGCTGCCATCTTCATTGTAATAAATTTTGTCAACAGACAACATATCATTGATATTCAAAAGGAACACTGATCACAAGAAAATACACACTTATCTTCTGTTTAGTAATTTTGTAGTATAGTAACATACAATATACTGAGGTAATAAAAAACAAACTACGTCAAACATGGTTAAATATAAAACGCAATGTTTGCTATCACGAATTAAATGAGGCGACAATTGGTAGAAATACCAAACAACATTGCACTGCGCTGGTTGGTACTGGAACGGAAACCGCTGTTTTTAATTAATTCTCAAAATGGCCGACCCGACACCATCTCATTAAAATAGGAATGTTGATTTTAGTTCGAACCATTTATTAATTAGACGCTTCCATTTCAAACAAGGAACTATGCTCGCTCTCTCTCTATTCAGCTTCATACCACTTCCATCTGTATAAAGTGACTATTGTAGTATTGTTTTAACACTGCGAAATTATGTGTATTTAACATCCTTATAATACGAACCGTGTACGAACAAAACTTGAATACGCTCTTGAAGTTCGCACACGTATTTCCAAAATAACGTTGTTAACAGTGAAGCCAATTGTGAGACACTTTTTATCATTTTACAAAACGTAGAAGCTTCTTACATTTTCTATTAATATAACAGCGCCCAATTGATTATATTATTTTTTTAGAATTTAATGCACCATGTATAATATAGCCAATTATAAGGTATATCCACTTTTCACCATTAAAGTAAAAGTTCTATAATAACACCCATTAAGCAAAGTCCACAATTTATAATTTAATCTGATTAATTTAATGTTAAACTCGCGATTCTTATAATGTTCTGTTTTATTATAAAACTAGACAGTTGAAGTTTTTGATTAGAAGACTGGATTTTCTCAGAGATAAATTATAATTTTGTTTTTTACGATTCTTGATCTCAAGCCTATGTTTTTAATTATGAACGTAATCTTATGATACACCTGTAATATATCTAAAAAACGTGATAGTGTAATGGCTAGCGCACGCGTCCCAAACTCAAAGGACGCGGGTTCGAACCTGGCCGGAACGCATGCATCACTTCAGCAGTTTTCTGACCTAATGGGCATATTTTTACAATTACCACGTGCTAACAACAGTGAAGGAAAACATCGTGATGCAACCTGCATATTGGATAACTGATGTGTCAAACCTGCCAAGTCGCCTTGGACAAGCGTGGCGGGCGTACTTAGCATTCCCTATAATTCCCCCGGGCCTCCCCCGAGCCCAGCAATGGGACATTTATGGGCTGTTTTATTTATTATACCTAAAATATAGCGATGTATCGATAATAAGGCGAATAATTGCAATAATACGCAATATCCCTACTCATAAAGTTAACGCGACTTTGTACTGGCCACTGTTAAATACAAATTGGTGTTCCAAATTAATATCTCCATTAAACAAACAAAGGCATATCGTTAATCATTCCTTGATTTATGTCACTTAATAGAAACCTAACAACGTTATAAAGGCACTCACAATAAACATGCTTACTCGCTTTGTGAGCACTCGCTCTAAATAAGACAATAATTAATCACATTCTCGTTAGTCCTTAGTCACGCTTTTGGCACATTTTCGTTTATTCACTACATTTTGCAAACGATGAGCAATGAATTCAAAAACAAAAGCCTCGAATCACATTATGATGTCGTTCACGGTTCAATCTTGCTCTGATCTCGAACCGACCAAATATCGGTGTGTCTTTCTTTACGGCGAACCGGCACCTGCGCGATATCGGATCGGAATTTGAGATACACGATAGAGCGAACTGAACGGTATCACGCAGTGAATTAGACGGTCTCTGAGGTTGAGCAGGCTAAGCTAACTGCAACGCAGAGGTTCCGGGTTCGATTCCTGACTTTATAAATTCGGAAACAATTTTTTTCCGTTATTCACTATGGTCTGGGTATCTAGGATCGGCCCAGAGTAATCCGTAGTATATTACCCTTTACCCGTTACAAGCGTAACTTGCTTAATTTGGAAATATACAATATGTATTTGTCTGTCGAATATTAAAAAAATAAATCCGATAATTAAATACGGTTACCTTATGAAATCATCATGTTCGTCGGTTTGTATGTCTTGACTACTGAGTCTATAGAATTTAATAAAAACATGTAATCTATATACAAGTAAACAACTGAAGTCATAAAAAAATAAAGATCACCGTTGGCTCAGCGTCCGTAAGTGAATCTTGGCCAACGAAACGTGAATATGCCACTTTTTCCAGTCCTGCGTAGTTTCTTGTCGACTATTATCAGCCTGAAACTCGCACAGATCAGCCTTCTCTTTCCAGCTATATTTGGATGGATATTTGTTTGAAATTTTAATAACTTTTTTAAAGTCCGTAAGTAACCAGATAGTTAAAAAGTAGAAGCTTTATTTATTTTCTCACCCAACAATTTACAAATAATATAATACCTGTTGTGTGAGATTGGTGTATTTTGTAGATCTGTACAGATATATTGTATTACAGGTCCTCAGTACAATGAGGGATATTAGTTTTTAGCCGCAAAAATCTTGAGCGTGTCTACTCTGAAAGAATAAAAACATTGGAAAATTCTAAAAGAAAAAATTAAGGCTAAAAATACTTTTAACAAATCAAATAAAAGATGGAATTAATATTAATAACTCTGGCACTGTTTCTCAAGCTATAAGCCGCGACCCCTACGGGGCTCGAGAACCTTGCTTGGGCTCGCCTCAGCTGCATTTGTGTCGCATTCGGAAATAAATATTCTGTTTCTTTCAAAGTCAGATATCGGATAACTACACAACAAGTGTGTATTACAAGAATTACGCTTTTAATATACACGTTTGTGGTTGCGTCCCTTTTAAATGCTAAGCCTCGCAAAATTATATTATTTGACTGGGAAGTTTCTTATCTGTTTGAGATTTGAGGTCGTTTGTAGGTTCAACAACTTTAAGATTATTTTGATCAAGGACCCCTAACTCGTTCCCTCTGCCCTTCGTAAATTCCGTCGCTTTGTTCAGTGTTCTCCAGAAGTTGGGACTGAATTCCGCAAATTTATTTGTGCAAATTCGTAAGGCATAAAACATGACAATTTGCTTTATAAACTGATCGTTTCCAATTCATAATCGTTTTTAAAATTCCGTTTCCATTTAGGTAAAAATGTAGTCTCTCTGCGTAAATCACAGCCATTATCTCCAAACTAGTAGCTGGCTCTCAAAAAATGGCAGTTGGTATATCTGTTCTGTAAAGCCGTAAAAAGTAGTAGCCATCATCTATGTGAATACCTAATTAGGGATTCAAACAGTTTAATTTAAATAGGCATTTGGGTTTATGTTATGGCCTGGTCACGACCGTGGTGGGCTTAGTGACCGACGGCGACGAGCCACGTGACGAGGGTTTGCGCCTAGCGCGACGAATCATGACATGCTTCATAGATCTTGATACTTAATTTTCGTTGCTCATAGCGACAGGGCCGTGGTCAGGCTTTTTGGTAACCCTTTACACTCATATCAGTCTTTAGATTGTATTATAAATGCGCTATGCACATTAGGTTACGAAAATCGCTTAAGCGACGCAAGATTCAGACTAGGATTCAAACTCTTTTTTTTTTTTAATCCAAACGAATATGTTAGTTACTAAACTCGCAAGACCCTAGTCTAGAGTACTCAGAACCACGGAAACACAGAATATTGGCGACATAATTATCATCTTACACCTAATAGTGTTTTATTCATCTCTCCAACTTGCACTCATTAGTATAATTTTCTGCGCTGATTATTAATTAGAACCAGAACTCCAAACAGAAATGGTGAAAAGAAAGTCCTCTCAGACCAAAGAAAGCGGGCCAATTAGCGGTTGGTATAAGATAGCGAATCAATAAAGCTCCTTAGAAGATACCTCATTAGTTTTAATTAAACGGCGATCATTGGCGGCGCACGAAAGAATAAGGGTCTAATTTGAAGCTGGGGTATACTATTGCCACCTCGGGCACGTCCCTGCAAATTGATACAGTGTACGTGACCCACTCAATTCGATGACGCTCATTTTGGGTGCCGTACGCTGAATGACTGCCACTGTATGGCCTAAAGTGATAAACTACTGTTCTACTAACGATAGTTCTGACCTTAATATCTTGATATAAATTTGGATCCATGATAGACATTTCAGATTGACTGTAGATTGACAGACTGTAGATTGGTACTTGTGGGTTCAAATATGTTATGTAGTACGTCGATGATAGCTACCCCGTTAGATGTAGTGACGCACTACTGGCGAGAACCCATTGGTTGATCGTCGCGGGAGCAAGGCTCGACCGCTATGAAACAAAACAGACAAAGCAAGACAACAAGTTGTTATAAGTACTACCGATATACTTGTGGTTTAATTAATTCAACATTAAATTTAACGCTATAAATATAAAAATCTTAACTGCTACGCGATAATATTTAGAAACTGAACATGTTCGTGAGATGAATCTTCGAAAGTGTTAGTCTGTTTCTCGGAGTTTTCGCCTTGCTAATTACGCGGGAATATATTAATTCATGTAAGTAACTTAATAGCATTAAAAGCACAATACAATAATGGCTACTTCTATGAAGCCCTCAGTTTCGTAGAAGCCTTAGAAGGAATACCAGGCCAACACATGAAGGAATATTTTCAGAATTATCGTAATGGAAATGTATGTTACATAAGTGCTACTTTATAGCTGGTGCGGCGGCAATGGTTTGTAACTGGGCGGCAAACGTCTTTGGGAAATGAAAATCTAGGTTACCTGGACTCGACAGTTGCTGTAGGCTTCCTGACCGGCCGGCTGTGGTCTGATCACCCTTAGTTTTGCAATAAATATCACTTCACACGCGTGCGTTCGTAGCGGGATCGATTTACACTCGTAGATGCCAGCGAGCGTGGCAAGCGGCGTATGCGCGCGGGGGTGAGGAAGGATTGAGGGAGGATAACGTTTTACCGCCAGGTGGCGTTACCAATAGCTAAAGGGATAAAATACTATTGTAGTGATGTTATCATCACTAGAATAGTATTTTATCCCATTTCCAATTGCCAATATTATTATTGGCTTTATTGAACTATAATTAATTTTGATCCACTAAATAAAAATACAACTTAGTGTCATCACCTAACCATACAGCGATCAGACAAGAATCTATGTACATATAACCATTAAAAAGTAATCATAGACTGGTATGAGCAGCAAAATATAAAATAACCTGGCGAATGTAGAGTTCAGTTTTGTAAAATTACGAGGCTAACACGAGACAACAATACTATCAGAAATGATATGATTGCAAGTTTTAAATAGTGAATAATAATTGTTTGTGTATGTTTCAAATATTTCTTTTACAATTACATGGACATATATTATGTGCATTTTGTGTAGAAAATTATTTAAGAATTCAACAGTAAATGTTATTTTTGTATTGTATTTTTCGTGTAGAGTGACATTTATGCTGATTGCGGCCGTGCGCATGTGAATTTAAGCGTCCACGGAGGCTTTTGGCTTTAATACGAGCATCTTACAGAACATAATTTCAGTTATATTTTCGTGTACTAGGATCGATATTAGTTTTTTTTACCTTTGTCTATATATATGTCTTCATTAGAAGTCATTCTACATATTGTATAATATTATTTCGATAATTTGCTTAATGAATGTGTGCAGTTTTGAAGACTAATAAAAAAGTACACAAATATCTCCTAAAGCACAATTTCCATATCTAAAATTCAATCACGAATGAATTTCTTCCAGCGTTTAATCAATAAGCAATTCATAAGTTCTTGAACCCTCCCCGAGGGCTGACGAGCGTACGTGAAATTAGCATTATAAATATTTGTTACCTTCTTCGTCAATATGCGATCATTACGTCGGGATTTGCCAATGTTACTGCCGTAAACAGGTTTATCGGAGTAAAAAAATTCTAAGGGCTTGCCTCCGTAATACGAGTATGAACACCTTTTCCATATAAAATTCGGTTTTTTTTACTGTCCTACACATAAATGCATATTATCACGCCTGTTTCCCATAGAGGTATGCAGAGACGATGGATTTTCACTTGCTAAGATCTTGACATATATTTTTTGCTTCATCTACTTTCATTAATCTCTTCATACATAAACGTTTATTATAGGTACTTTCTATGTGGCTATTATTGTACATTGCTGTCAAACACTTCTTCTCAGTCTTCTTTTATCCATTCTCTCTACATGTCCAAACCACCTCAACATTCTTGTCTCTTGTTTCTTGCATCTTCTTTCAATCCACGATATTGTCGAGAACTGTGTTTTTATTACAAATATAATATTAATAACAAATATATCTTGATTAATATATACACAAGCGTGTGGTGCACCTAAGGTTCAACGTGAGCTGGCAAACACCAACCGCTAGACTATCCACTAGACCTTCCAGCACCCCTCCGCATTATGATAGGCGCCACGGGATCGTAACCATGGGTATGACTGCCGTGACACATCGATGCAAGCTGACAAGGAGTGTTGTCCCTGAGACTAGAACACCCCACGGCACTGGGTGTAGCTCGTCGGGAGGATCCCTGACCCCCAGTTCCACTATGTTATGGGGAAATAGATACAAACCCCTATAAACAAGCATAAGAATCTCGAAATTACCCTCTATCTGAAAAACTGTTTGACGGGCCTTGTTCAAATCTATTTTCTATATTCAATCTTTCAAAACATTTTTTGCTCC
This sequence comes from Dendrolimus punctatus, assembly GCA_012273795.1. Lineage (NCBI taxonomy): Eukaryota > Metazoa > Arthropoda > Insecta > Lepidoptera > Lasiocampidae > Dendrolimus > Dendrolimus punctatus. The sequence continues at coordinate 16,174,048 of CM022535.1, read as the reverse complement.
ATCAGTGCAAATTTACCTAAGGATTTTTTTTACGTCTTACGAATATCTCCCGGCACTTTTTGACCTAGATAAAAATTTCATTCTAAAAATTAATATATTTATCTGTATGGTAGTTTCGTAATCTTATCGTTTATCACATTGTAGGTGGAATTAGTTAAGATTTGAAAAGAAAATGTAACCTGACATTTTGCAAAATTCAATTCAGAGTTTAAATCTGTTGTAATTATTTAAATTATAGGCGTGAGGCTATGTAAATACAATTGTATTCATACTTTTAACTGTATTCAAATACTCGTTCTCAGTCATTTCATGAATTGTCTATTTGCGTTCATTTGTTAGAAATGTTCAAGAATTCTTTATTAAATGCGACCCGTAACCACTTTGGGGGGCTACAATTTGCTTTTCGTCTGTCAGCGAGGGCCTCGTTGCTATTTGACATTAGGTAGACTTAAGCGAACCGAGCTTATAAGCTAGACATATGAGTACACTTTCGTTTAATAGAATTGTCGAGTTATTTCGAATTTTCAGGTTTCTTCATTCTCAGATATAGATTTCGGAGCGGAATCTTTACAAAAAGAGAGCCAATTATCAGGCCAATTTTATTGAAAGTATTTTGGATCAGAATTCTGTATTTAGGTAATGTTTTTAAGTTTATATACGTATATCGGTTTCTCTGAAAAACGTGACTTTACATTTAATTTAAACGTATAATTATTACAGCCTTCTACCCGCTGGAGCCATCTTGTAAAATTGTATGTTACTTACATTCATGTCAGTGGATGATTATATATGTTTTTTCAACATACATTTCAACATAAATTAACAGTTACATTAAATTTGTTGTTATAATCTAACAGTACCTAAAAATTGTTCTTTATAAAAAAATTACATACTATTGAATACAATGTAAGAAAACTTAACTTATTTGTATTGTATTCTACCCATAGTCCCTCAAGACTATAAGTAGAATACTGAGCCCAGATCACCGTTTTCTATGGGTAAGGTGCCCAGAAGGCTGGCTACGTTTCCTCGCTGGATGCCATACTGATCCGTTGGCCGAGGTAGGCACCAGCCCTCTGATCACCTGAAGAGTCGATGAGTCGTAAAAATAATTTCTAAAAGTGAGACAGAAAACAGTGAAAATGTACGTTACACAATTTTGAATTTCGAAAATCGAGAAAAAAAGAAACATTTCGAAGGTTAATTATTGCAAATATTCCATTTAGTTTAATTTTAAGTTTTAAATATGTCTACGTTGATAAAGTTGAGGTTATAACATATGTACTGGTGCAACGAAAAAAGAAGCAGTTGCGAGTAATTTTTTGTTATAACGTGGGAGAGCAAAAAGATTATTTACTATTATGTTATTTAAATACGAACACGCAGATGATATTGAAAAATATTTATATGTAATCAGTATGTGATTCGTATCTAAATATCTTTTGCAAAAAAACAATACTTTAGAAAAAAGACAAGAGAACCTCTGTCGAGCCCAGATACGACTTACATACATAATTTTGTTTAGTCCTAGTGTAGTTTCTCAGATAAATTACTGTGACAAGTATGATTAAATAAGAATTCCAATTATACCAAAATACATAGTGTTAGAACACACTACTTGGAGCAATAATATTGTACTGTTCTAATATTTGCGCATAGTTGTGTTTACTAATCTATAATAATATTACTTGTATAAAGAGGGAGATTTGTAATTTCTATGTTTGTAAGGAATAAACTCAAAAACTATTTGACCGATTTCAAAAATTCTTTCATAATTCCAATGCTACATTATCGCTGATTAATATAGGCTTATAACAATTGGGATCCCTACTAAAACTTCTACTAAAAATTAGAATCGGATTCAACGATTTTGTTGAAATTTTATCTGTCTTTGAGTGGGTCCCGGGGTGGTTTGTATTTATAATTAGATATGTGGAGCTGCCGAGACCACTCGTCGAATATAAAATCGAGCGACCGTAGTGCGAAAAATCACTTCGACCAATAATAGGAAATCTACAAAACGTTAGTAATATTTTATAATACTTGCAAAAACTCAGAAGAGTTTATGGCAATAAAAGAACAGCAACTGGTCACATATTTATAATCTGAGAACCTTACGGTTTTGACACATTTATTACACTAACTCTTCGCACTCTGCAAGCATTTAAGAACACCTTCCCACCCCTCCAACAATTTTACAGTATATCAAACTTAGCAAATTGGCACAACCGATAGCAAATTGAAGTCATTGATAACTATTTTAATTAAAGGATTATGAATGAAAACAATTGAATACATTATTTTTTGGAAATTTTAGATAATACTAGCTGTCCCGCAGACGTCGTCCTGCCCGGTAAAATAAAAAATAAAAAATTAGGGGTGGACTACCCCTAACATTTAGGGGGATGAAAATAGATGTTGGCCGATTCTCATAGATACCGGATAAGCACAAAAATTTCATCAAAATCGGTCAAGCCGTTCGGAGGAGTATGGCAACGAAAACTGTGACACGAAATTATATATTAGATTTTATGTAAGATAATATAAAATATTATACTTAAAGTTTTACATGTAATAAAATAAACCGAACACAGTATAAATCTATCGCGTCTGCCAACATGAAAATAACATATAGTGAATACCGTCTATATATAATCGAGAGATTTTATAATGTACATAATTACCACATCATGTTATAGAGCATGAGCGTGTAATAAGCTAAATGGCCTGGTTGTAGCAAACTGGGGAATTATGTAGTATGTATAGATAATTTGTTATATGGAGTAATGAGATACCAAAAACAGGCGCTAATCACAGAATCAATAAAAATATAACATTATTATCATTTAAGGAAAAAGCCGATTGTATCGTTTATAAATAAGAGGGTACATAACAAAATTAATTATTAACTTTAAAAAGGAACATGACAACAACGACTATGCTACTTAACGTACATTTTCCACCACCACCAACAGCTGGTAACCACTTTCTATTAGGTAACTTATTATCCTATTGTACTCTAGCAATAAGGGAACACTACCGACAATCTGTTAAGAAAGGGCAGTCAGGTCGAAGAACACCTATATTAAGTTTAAGCGACCCAATCCACTTGAGTGGACGTAATTTGGCGGATCCTCTATCAAGTGTACTGTACACAAATTGTATATGTAGGTCACGTATTATTCAATAAACCCAAAATTAATATTAAGAACGTGAGTTGCGTATCTGAATGGTAGTTTTCTATTCAATCCTAATACAGACACTGTTTCAGGACCTTATTCACTGGATTTAAACGTAAAGACAAGTTGTAGAATCTACGCTATTGTACATTACCCTTAATGGGTAATTGAACTTTATACGAGGACGAGTAAATATACAGAATATCACAGACAAAAATACATTTATATTAAGTTCTTTCTAGAATTATATAAAACTAGGATTTGCCGGCGAGTTTGTCCACGCTTGATTCGAAATTCCCGCGGAATACAAAATACCGCAGTATTTAAAGAAGAATGTGAGCTATCGTTTTAGTGAAAACTGTAGGTATCGGAATAGGCTAATTTTTGTGTATCCGAACAACTACAAACCGTTCCCGAAAAAATTCCCGCGGGATTCCCGGATAAAATATGATACATGACTAAAATTTGCTATCGATCAATTTTTTCAATCTAGCCAGTTTAAATCACTTCCAGAGAATAATCCGCGGACTTCTCGAGATAAAAAGTAGCGAAGATTTCAAGTCTAAGAATTTGTTGTAGATCAGCGAAAATCTCATCTAAATGACCCAGTAATTTTTAGTTTTTTCTCACCTAGGACACCGATAATACTGAAATTGGCATTCTTATTACAATTTACTGATGTAATCGGCTTCAAGATTACCAAGACCTATCTTACGCAAATGTGACGGGTGTATCTTCCCTTAAACTGGGAGACCCTCAGTCCCGGAGTAGAACGTTTAAGGGTTATAATTATTTACCACATTGACAGGTTTCTCTCATTCTTTAATGTCAACATGGGGTAACGTAACAATATACATACCTATTAGGTCAGAAAACTTCTAAAGTGTTGCATGGAATACGTGATCCGAGACAAAGATTCAAACTAACGACACTGCAATGAGAAGCGGGTACCTTGGCCAGTAGAAAAAAATAATAATAATAGAGCCTTAAATCTGAGACGAGAGGTTTATTTTTTAATGTTACTGCTCTGAATCACCTCTTTTCTCTCAGAGTGCCTCCTGGCAAAGGCCTCCTCCATCTCATGTCAATGCTGCCTGTCTATGGCAGCAAGTCACCAGTAGTCAAGCAGTAAGGGCTCTGCCTTCCCCCGTTCGTTTTACCGACTCATGGGTACCAGTGGGACACTAGCTCCACTCCACTCACTCCACACATTTGCAAAGCGATGTTATCTCCATACAAACTACAAATTAAAGTTCAGTCGTTGCTATAGTTAGCTTGTATCTCCATAAAAACCCGCAGACGTCAGCACCATTTGCTAAGGGAACTTATTGATGTACAATTATTAAATTTCTCCAAGAAATTGAAGCAATTTCGGAAAGTTTCGCCGTTTGCGTTAATAATCATATTTAACCGTATTAATTAATAAGATATAATAAATTTCTAAGCAGCCGGCAAAATTGAGGGAAATCGTCATTCGGACCGCGGTTACAGCTTTCGAGGCCATTCGCGTCTTTTATTTGATTTGTATGAAACTTGTGAGACTTGACTCCCACACAGAATTGCAGTTTATTAAGCTGTAACTATTTTAGGCGAAAAATAAAACATTAGTTTGAGCCAATGCAATTTTATGTATTTTCTAATACAGTGACAGCAGGAATAAAAATTGAGTCAAAGTCAATATATGAATACTTTCCAAAAGTCGCCAGTGCTTTCATTATAATAAAACATAGGTTTTAACAAAACTAGATTCCTATTGCTTGTAATATTACGTTTGTAGTTTATTTTTGGGTCAGGAATTTTAAGACTTCTTTGTGAACAACAATAAATATTTATATAATTTAAATTATTATTTACACATACAACATATGTTTATTATTCAAATGTTAGTAACCGTACAATAATTATGTTTACTACCAACGCCCCCCTGAATCAGCAATACGTCTGTCACGGCTTGTCTGGAAGAGATCGCTATATATCGATAAGACCACTTTGTTTTCTTTGATGGTTCTTAAAGAGTCATTTATCTAATTTCATTGAAATCTGTTGAGCCGTTACGTTGCGCAATAATTCTATAAACGGTTATTTATGATTACATATCGCATAAGTATGCGTATTTGCTTAAACTTTGGCACTTATTTCGAAACCACTCAGGCATGTGTATAATTATTTTACACATTTAATTCAGAACAACTCATACCCTTATTTGTTTACCTAGCATCTGGTGCCCATTCGAAAAAGTAATTTTCACAAGATTTCGCATAACCGAGTTGTTGTATTACTGAAAATTCAGTTTCCGTATATTCAAGACTAAGGTAGAATAAATCAAGAAGTAGGTTCTGTACAATATAATTTTAGGGCCTTGTTTTAGAAGAATACTCATCTCTAAAACAATGAATCAGATGATAAACGGCAAAGTAGAAATTTATAATGGCAATATCACGTTATAATACATTCGAAAATAATTTTTAATATGGATATATTATATCATTTTCATCCTTCAATATTATATGTGAGCGGGATAACTATGAGGGCGCGTTTCCATTTTGTCGTGACGACAGATAATCGTGTAGTTCGTGTGTCGTGGCTTATATGTTTAAATGGAGATTTCACATATAGAACTACACGGTTTATTGTCGTCTACGCCTTTTTTGCAGTTATGACAGTGAGAACGGCTAGTACGACAGTCGTAGATCGATTAAAATTGTTATGACTAAATCGCGACGACAAATCTGTCGTAGCCACGATAAAAATATCGTCTCGTCGTTTACACGTGTTTTGCCTTCCCCCTCGACCGTGTAGATTTGTAGCTTGAGAATGATGTGTAAAAAACAAAGCGACTGCCGTGAAACGATAAATGTCGTCGCGATCCAATGGGAATATCTAGATACGATAGTCTTATAATGGGAACAGCTAGAGACGACAGTCGTCCAACGATAAATTAATCGTTACGACATAGTGGGAACGCGCCTTAACACTACTTATGTCCTACAAGTACATATAATAATAATTATACCTATAACTCATCTATCTTTTCTTCAGTTGTAGCACTTTTTATACTATTTGCACGTTCCATTCTCAAGCAGATTTTAAACTAAGGTCTATTATGGAACATCCCTCACATTAAGTATGATTACGGAATCAGGTATACTCATCAGGTAATATCGCTTTATGCTTTTATGACAAAAATCTAAAGATTGTATTTCAGAATCTGCTGTACCGAACTTTGTTGCATTCGGAGTTCTTTTGTTTACTTCTTGTTTAAAATTTGCAAATAAGAAAATTCCTATTGATATCATGTTTATTTTATGGCCGTCATTAGTGTCGAACTAATCCTTGTTGTTATTGCATTGCGTCGAAGCTTGCCAGGTGTGCGGATTAACTCAGTGTACGCGGTCCTCTGATGTATTGCGCAGTTTAAACAATGCCCGAACGGAGGAGTCAGGCAGTCACGCGACGATGACGATTCTAGCAAGACGTGTGTAGTACTTTCGATTAGCGATATAGTGACAGACTTTGCGTGTGTTATTGAATCGTGCAGTTTATACAGAGTCTAGTTATATTTGTACCTGTTTTATACGTGTTTGTACAGTTCTAATAACTCAATAATAATTCCAACGGCATTTTAATTCGAGTCCGAGTCGGTCATCGGTGTAGCTCGTAACAATATAATATATATATAATATATATATATATATAATATATATATATATATATATATATATATATATATATATGTTTCATCAGGTTTAAATTTGGACTACCTCTCACAAAAACAGAACCCTAAAAACAGATTGATAAGTAGATACAGCACATTTCGAATCGGAGGGGTCTGGGAAAATTCGGAAGGGTAGCATAATCTGGCGAAGGGAGCACTCACAATATTGCTCTATCAGAGCTGATTACAACAAACAAAATAACTCATATACCCCGCCTTTTTCCAATCCGACATTTTTGGGAGCCCAAACCTTTAGCGTAGGTACATTTCGGTTACATCAAAGTAAATTGTTCTTTAACTTTCTCCAAATTACAATTCGGCGTCTACGAAATCATTCGCTACGTAACTGTAAAGAAACAATTTCGTATAACATCCCTCTCGTGACTTTTACTAAATTGAAATAAAATTCGAAATATTTATTTTCCTAAAATTTCAGGTACAATTTAGTTTATGAGTATACGAAAAAATATAAGCACCAATATAATAACATGAAATGATAAAATTGAATTGAAATTGCTACGTATACGATGTGAAATCATACCTAGGACTATATAACCGTTTTATTCGTTTACCTGAAAGTTAGTCCCAAATAAACTCTCCATAGGCAACCATATAACAATGAAAAATTTACGACCAAAAAGATTTTACTGTTGAACGATATGGACTTGGAAGTACATATTATTATTGCTGCTTTAATTTGATAATGCTACATAACTAATGTTCATTTTTTAATATTGATACAGTGTAATGCATAAACTTTTAATATACTAAGATAAAATTAATAAATACGCAACATGTGTTGTAGAAGACTTGGTAAGAAAATTAAAAACGGGATACGTGGTTAACCTTGATTTGTAATTGTCTATAAAAAGTACACGTAATGGCGGGAATGCAGATGATAGGTGCAATTAAACGATGTTCACATAATAGGTGCAAATAATGAACGCCTGCACAAAATAATATTAAGGCAATACTGTTGGCCCGTGTACCTTTGCCAAGAATAGCAATATATATATATATATATATATATATATATATATATATATATATATATATATATATATATATATATAATAACATGCGTTTATTGTCATATTAGATTATGATAATTTTATAACTTTGCTGGTTTAGAAGAATTACTGAGCGTGCGGAATACGAAAGTAAAAAAACCCGGGATATACACACGAAGCCGCTGAAGGTAATAGTATAATTTTGTTCCTTTCAGTTGCTGTGTAAATGTTTGTCGTATATTAATAAATAAATACATTAATGAAATAATTTCAACGAAACTCTTGTCCACTAAGAATTCGCCTTGGATCCAGAAGTAAATATCATACATACATGCACCGAAAGAAGCGCCCTTAACCAACCATTCAAACAGTAGCAATCACTTTTCAGGGCGGCCGCCATTGGTTTGTTTCAACAACTCACTGTGTGCAATGCTGGATCAGTGATCGATTAATTGTTTGGTGGATGGTGGTGTAGGTTATATGAGGTATGCCAAATCCTGCACAAAAACAATGGGGTAATAAACACCACAAACCTCGGAATCCACCTCCAATGGGGCATAGACAGCTCCTGAAAGTGCACGGCACTAACACACTCATACGAAAGAGCAAGAACGGCTTGTATATGAAGAATGGGATCTGAAAAGTTCACTCGGTCTTTGCACGGATAAAACGGAACGTCCAGACTGACCTCGCGTGCGTTGGAAACTAGTTACGCCACCACACAATGGCGGCGAAACCGAACGCCAGCGGCACTTACAAAACTACCCATATGAGTATAAATTGTGAGGATCCAACATTATTTCTTACATGTCCAGGCCCAGTCAACCTCTTCCACCCAAGTTGACTTCCGGGGTCGCTGAATATGACGGAGAAAGAAAAGGAAGTTATAATGCTTTCTTACTCTTTTACGTCATAATTTGACATAAAATACAATAGAGAAAAATGGATATATTTAATAGTTTTATTTATGATATATTTTTTAGTTTAAAAATGATTTACTCTAGATTTAAATCATTCCGAATTTTTGATGAATAAATTAAAATAAATAGTTAAGAATATTACTCAAACTTTTACTATTTCTAAAATGGCAACTCCTTATTTTTTTAAATAATATGACAGATCGTGGACAACGGTTGTTTTGAAAGTTAAGCAAACTTTCGGTTTAACTATTTTGTTCACAATTTCGGAATTTCTACTACGCGTAACGTCGAGTTGAGCTTTTTGTTCCTCCGTTCAAGTGTTTGGTGAAATTATTGTGATGGTTTTTAACGAGATAGAGACTCAAGTTTGAGATATTTGACTCTTTGTTATTTCACTATGGAATATTCACGTGAGAACTTTTGAAAGTGCATCAAGTGTAGGGCTTCAGTGGCACAAGATCCTACAATAAGTCTGCATCGCTTTCCAAAACCAGGCAAAACAAATAGTTTGCGGTAAGTTGTATTTCATTTAATCATAACAGGTTAATTTACGTCGCTATACTATGTCAAATTTCAACCGATACTACGGCAAATGAATGATAAGTAAGATATGGGAACCGGCCATGACATAGTACTTGCTATAATACAAAAAAACTTCGAAAGAATGAATGTATTTAACAAATGTTGTCATATAAAAAGCACTATTCGAAGTTTAATCGAGTCGCCATACTTTAGAATTGATCTTACGACACAGGTTTTAACCGTCGGTCACCTTTTTACCTAGTATACGAATTCCACACTTAAACTATGAATTGACGAGCCTAAGAAAACGGAAGACAACACTTTATCTTTATAATTTTGATCTGACTATGTATGTATATTATAATTAAATGTTAAAAAAATGTTGTAATTTACCGTCTTAGTAACATTTTCTTGTATTTTGGATTTCTAGACAGAAGAAAGTCATAATTATACAAATACATTTTGTGATAAATTAATGTGTTTTATTTATATCAACAAATATTTCTTTATTTTTCAAATTATGTATCACTTCTCAATTACCACCTTCCTTCACCAGTAAGTTTTGCTCATGTAAACGTTTAAGATTACGCGCGTACTACAATTTATCAATAGCAGACTCAGCTGTAAACGGATGCGTCTGATTGATATATTGTAATGCACGCTTAACCCTAAAAGCTTACCTGAGCAAATCTTACTGGTGTAAGATTGGGCTTACAAAGTTTTGAATTTACCGCGAGATCTGATCACATTCTGATTTCAAAATATTCGCGTGTGATTTCAAAATATTCGCGCGCGTTTATTTTTTTAGGGTTTAACAGAGATGGCGCTAGTGGGCTGTCCCTAAATTCGTGTACGAGCTTGGCATTCTTCTCGTTAGAGTACATGTATTCTGTGTACATGTCTGTCTTTTTAACATCACAAACGAATCTGACGACAAAATGGCGATGTCTTTCATGTACCAAGGCAAAATTGAGGGGATAGAGATAAAATATACATACTTTTTTTTATACTATTATACAAAAAGGGAAATAATACGTATGTTATTGCTTAAACGAAAGATGGCGGTACCATGTTGAAAACCATAGTTATATATTATATAATCAACAATTACATTTTCAAGATGTGTCAATGTGTCATATTGAAGAAGCTATATGTTCTTTTTTGATATCCTGTATAGCTCAAAAGATGTAAATATCAGTAACTTTTTATATTTGCACTATAGATAATGAAATAATTCGAATCGTATATTCATCTGAGCTTATAAGGAAGTACTAATAATTTATAATATTATAAAATACTAAACATGCCATGTCTGTACATTAAAGCTATTGATAAAAACAACTGGAATAGACTATATAAACGATGCTTTTTTATATTTGTTTTCCGATTGTCTGTTTGTCGGTTTGCCTGTTTATTAGGAATTCACGTAAAAACTACTGGGCTGATTTCAATGCGGTTAACCTTGATCGACAGCAAATTCTTAGACTTAAAATCTGCGCTACTTCTTGTCCCAGAAATCCCACCGGAATTTTCCCGAGATTGTAGTTATTCGGATGCAAAAAAATTAGCTTATTCCCTCACAGTTTTTACTAAAACGATAACTGCGGTACTTTGTGTCACGGGAATCCCGCGGGAATTTCAAGCCAAGCGGGCATATTCAAACCAACTGTTAAAGCTATAGAATGATAATGAATGATAAAATATAGCATGAATTCAAATTTACAACAGGAAAATGAAGATATTTTTCCACGCAGATGTTACCGCAAGGTATTTGCTATATTTCTCTTTTTGCATCACTTAGTTGAATATTCTACACAGGAGCATAAATTTAAATAAGTTTTGTACGTGTCTCCAAGATTATGTCTGCGCTACGCCATACCGGAGCGCGGGTTTCGTCTGAATAACCAAACGTTTCTAGGTATTCTTAAATAAAACAAATATTATCTAACGAAGCCGCTTTGTATGCCAACATCTGCCTGTTACGTAGTTGTAGCTAAGCTGAGAACAAAATTTTCAATTCCACTGAAATCAAATAGTATTCGGCTTTATTCAGCTTAACTCCAAGAAAGTGCTCAAGTAGCTCCCTAAAGTTTATAACAGTGTTTTAAAGTTTGAATGCATAAGCAAGCAGTTTCCGATGTCCCTTTATACAGAATTATTTTCTTTTATATTGGACGCATTGAAAATTTTCACGTGAACGTAGCTAGGCAATCGGTGGACTCACCATTGCCTATCAACTTGCTGACTTCGCAATCACCAATCTTCGTGTCAGCGACTAATTTGTATTAAATTATAATAATGTTAATATAATTGTAATAATTTAGTCTTGTAAGAAATGTCGCAATAAACTTGTCTAGAAAATAGTTTTTTTAAGACTTCGCGCCACCCTACTTATCTCGCGTTTTACAGCTATCTCACCTGGTGTTAAGAGAAGATGCGATCTAAGATAGAGCAGATAGTAGATACCTATTCACTCGTAACTCGAAGACTACTGATTCATATGAATCGGGGAACACAAACTCTGGCAAATTGTTCCACTTAAGAGCGGCACGCAAAGAAAGGTGGGGGTAAAACATTTAGTTTTAACTAATGGTATGTTGTATTTGTGTAACGATATATATTAACACAACAATGTTGGTGGTTCGGGCATGTGGAAAGAATGTATGATGAAAGAATGACTAAACAGATATACAATGCAAAAGTGGATGGATGCAGAAGTCGCGGAAGGCCACGACACACCTTCCATGATCAAATTAATCATGTGTTAGCAGAAGGTGATGTTAGGAGCCTTAAGAACAGACGAGCGTGCATGACAAGAGCTATGAATGTCAAATAAGCAAGTGAGGTGTGTAAGAATGGGCCTGTGTGGCGCTCTGTTGTTCGTGGCTACCCCGCAAGGGACCTGGCGTGAAGTTATGTATGTATGTATGTATGTAACAATGTTTTTGCGGTTGCATCTTTTTTTTATTTGCATGATGTCCAGACAGGTTGACGGCCCATCAAATGGTGGAAGCATTTAGGATCGCCTATAGACAATGTGCTGCTATTCTCTTAAGGGAGCCTGCAACGTGACAAATAATGCCAGAATACAAATTACGGCTGTTATGGCGGCATACTTTAGAAGTTTAGACCACGGATGGTGGCCATCTAGTCGGACAAATACCTATCTATCACTACCACCTAGCTTTGGGTTGTTTTGTCGCCTCTTTTATCTCTGCAAGAACGGAGAAAGAATACAATTTCCTGTGGCCGGGCGTAAGGAATAAGTGTAGCAAATGTCCATAGGCTATGGTAACCGCTTTCCATCAAGTGGGCCGTCTGCTTGTCTGCTGAACTCATGCAATAATTTAAATAAAGTATATATAAAAATATTAAATTTTATTTAACATCTGTTCACATCCCTTTATTGTGAACTTTAATAAAGAATATGTAAGCATTCCTTTATTAACGCAAAATCAGGATTAAAACGTTATGATAATTATAAAATTGTTAAAGAGAAAATATTAAAGTTTCCATCGGCTTAATATTTTTCGCCCATTAGCGTTGTGGCAGCGCACTCCATTATTCTATGAAAGTAGGTCAACAAAACAAATTTTCCGCTCAATCGCTCATTATATTTCGTAATTCCACATTTAGGCTATTATTTGATTATTATGACATTGCAATTTTTAAATGTATCGGTGTGTTACTCCTAAATCAAGTTTTAATATGTGCACCCGCTAATCAAGTATTTTTTCTTGCTGCTGAAAATAATTATTTCGTTCCTTCGATGATCGATGTGAGGAACAAACTAACATCCAAAAAATGGTGGCTTGGTTGTTTTGACACATCGGTTATTTCGATGTGAATGTATCACATCATCGTTTTTAAACTTTCCATGTTACGTTTCTCTCTTTCGTACTCTTCCAGATGCGGAAATCATAGAAAATAAATGAAAGTTCATTTAAGAAATTTTAAGCGTTAAGTATGCTTAACGCTTGGACCACTAGACAACACTCACTCATTTAAATACCACTGAAAGTAATAACTTCTCCTAAACTGGTATCATACGTTAAAATGTAATATAGGTATTAATATCTGTTAAATGAAGATATACAGGGATTTTTAGGACAAATAAAAAACAATCAGAGTTTTATTAATTAATATAATTTAGACATTATTCATTCGTTACATTTAAGAGGTCAAAATTATACAAAGCCGGTCTCTTCTTAATAAATTACCACTAAACAACGTTTAATCACGTTTATACAACTAGATATAATAAATATAATGTTTATTATTGTATGTATATTTGTATGAACATGAAAGTGCGAAAATATCATGTATATGCGACTACTAAACTAAGACAATTTATTTCGTTGACATAGCAAATATATATAATAATATATGCCCACCATCGAAGCAGTGTAGGTACTAAGAGTGACAATCATCCAGTACTAAAACTGTTTTCAGACATACGTTTTAAAACAGTTTTAGTACCTACTAGACGTCTAGACATAGGGCTTAGGATGTTTTCAAAAATACGTCTGCAAACGCCCTAAGCCCTATCTGTCTAGATGTCTAGGTGGTCAAATCATTCTTCTCGCGTTCTTATATTTTATTATTTAAAAATATAGACTTTAAATTTTTGGACTGAATTTATATAATAAAGTATGTTTCATGTAATAAAAAACATAAAGATCAAATTGACTTGTCGCGCCGTCTAGTGCTATACGATTCGATTATTTTGTTTTGTACTTACTGATCGCCATAATACTATGACTTGCATTAATCAATACTAGGTAGGCCATGATACTAGCTATTATGAATACTCCGACTAGTCGACCAAATATTATTTTTGTAGCAAGGGCAGCAATAGTTCATGACATAAGTCTGTGAGGGATAGACTTACAGTCATTTCAATGAATATGAGAAGTTTCTACTTAATTATACTGATTTTATATGCATTATATAACTCCTTTTCTTCTCCGCCTACATTACCACATTAGTTAAGACTATATTTTGAGTTAATTTTCCTGGAAGAAATCGCTGTAAATATATGTAAATATAAGGCTGCCTCATATATTTACCAAGGCAGTATTGCAATTAGGGATTTTCAATTAATTGGTTAGGTGAGCAATATTGTGGTATCTATCTATCTGTTTTACTAAGCATGAACAGTCACAAAATTTGAAGATGGGCTGCCAACGATACGTTTATATAGAATTGTTATTTTTATTTTGTACGCTTCCTTACACAGGTATTTCAACGACGTCTACTACTGGAACATCAGGACTGCAACAAAATAAATTATATTAACTAATACTATATTTTTAATGAGGAATAGTATCTATTACTTTTTAAAATTACCTACCTAAACTATTTTCCGTATAGACAATATCGTCTTATGTCCCTGCAATATATAGGAGGTGTTTTTAAAACATACACTAACAATGACTTGTTCTAAGAGTGGAGCAGGCATTTTTTATTGCAGGAGTTCAGTAGACAGGCAGACGGTCCACTTGATGAAAGCAGTTACTCTCGCCTATGGACATTTGCAACAGCAAAGGTGCTACAAATGCGCTACTTCTCACTTAAGGGAGACTGGAACCTGGTCACTAATTTCGGAACACAACACCAGGTTGTTATGGCCGCATACTCTAGACCAGGGGTGGACGCCATTCAATCGTGAAAATACCACCTAGCTGGGGGTTGAAGGACGGATAAAAATTTAGAGACAATTTGTTTATGTTTAAAAGCGAATCAATTATTTTATTTTATTATTTATATATGAAATTTTAATGGTAGGGTATATATCATTGAAATCCTCCTAAACACCTGGATTTTTATTTTACAGGGCAGAACAACGTCTTCCTGGCCCGCTAGTACACTATAAAAAACTATAAACTAAAATTGGCTCAGCCTGATCAAACCGCTGTCGCAGGGTAGAATTCCTAAAAGACTGGCAGCATTATCTTGCTAAATACAAAGACTAATTGTTTGAATGAGGTAGGCGTCAACCTTCCAGTGGCTTTTGGCCTCGACCAGCCAATTTAAATAAAATCTTTTCAAAGTTGCTAAAGGTAAATACAATCTTACGTGTAGTAAGGCTGCTTGCCCATCATCAGTGATAGAGCAGTTTTTGAACTGCGTTTCCCTAATGTTTCCGCATCTGGCCACATTTCCTTGCTCAACATGTGATCTAGAATAAATAATCCACTATTCATAAAAGTTATAAAATACCAGAACTTAATTTCTTATATAGAAGAAATTAGCCAAATCAGCGCAAGCGATATATCTTGCTCACGCCTATAATACTGAGCTCATCTTCCAATTCCTCGATTTCGGTAATTTAACGGATCCTACAACGGCCATCGCTTCCCTGTGCATTCTTAAACATGGAGCATAATCCTCTGATATTTTTTTAAATTTTAATTTAACAGAAGACGTGAGTGGATGAAGGTGATGATATGTCGCATATTCGGTTTTTTGCTTTTTTTGCGTAGATGAATGTTATAAGTCGATACCAAATTACTACAGACCTTAGGCCATAGATATAAGGCATATTTAAAAAATAAGAAGTTGCTAAAGGTGTCAAGTTCAGTTCAGTTTAAAATAAAAGTAAAACTTTTATCTCGATTTACTCAGAATTGGAATTACGCGACTTAACTGATTTTGAATTTTTAACTGATTTGGTCAAAAATACATTTTAAATAAAATACGTGGTGCCGTCTAGTCATGTCGAGTAGGAGGTTTTCATAGTTACAATTTTTACTGGAGCGGTTGTCAATTATTTTTCTTCCATGTTAAATACGTAAGAAAGAAGATAGAAAAGAAAATATCCATACTAATTAAATTAAAAACATTAAATTCTATATTTCTTATTGCGTATCCTTCAGACTATACCTTTGTTTAATATTAATTAAAGTATTTATTATGACTAGACTTACTTTTATATGCATTTCCTGTCCTTTTCTTGTACTCTTGCTCAATTGCGGGCAGTAAACCAGAATATAACTGCAGCGGAGTTCGATAAAAGTCTGCAAAGATTTATTATTAAAACATCAAATATTCAGATAAGTTTCTCTATAACATTATATTATAAAATGTGGAAAATACATATAGAAAACACATATTTATTGTTTGAAATTAAAAAGAAGTAATAAAGTTTTGGGTAAAACAAAATCGTTTTCGAGTTTGTCTTTCTGTATATCCCCTAACTCTTCCTTAACTACGCAACGGATTTTTATTTTAGTGATTTTCTCCATCAGTTAGATAGTTTTTATTAAAGATTTACGTATATGAAACTCCTAATAAATGTTTTATGATCGTAACATAGGGCTTTTCATGTGACGTAGACGCGGGGAAAATGCGAATATTCAAAATATAATTTACTTAATTCTAAATTCACATTAACAAAAAATTCTTAAAGCAAAATATAAAGTTCTTAGTTCAGAAATATAAAGCAAATGAGCGAAATCTCAAACAAAACTCCTCTATCCTATAAAATGAAAGTAATAACGCAGTAAAGGAAATATAAAAGCTACTAACACAGCATCCGTTCGCCAGGCACGGGTCCTTCCGCAACGCCGTCTTCGGAACGCGCTCGCAAGTAGTCTGAAATTAATTTCAAAGCACAAAATATAGCGCGCGTTCACAAAAAGGAAACTCCAAATGGAGGGTGTGACTTGCAGCTTTGAAACTTAAAATGAATTTATTTAAAATGTCAGAACGCCTACCTTCGTCACGTGTAATAAATACCATTTGGCTCAAATAGAGCCGCCACGTTAATAGTAGCAATCGCCCTCCGTAAGACGTCATTCAAGGCGGCGTGACGTGACCATCCGCCGGCACTACGGTGGCAGATAAGACCGTGATATCCTGGACTGACTACCTCTGTCCCACAGACACATCTGTATGGTGGGTGCACATATGGGAGATCCCAGGTGCATAAAGAAGAGAATGTATCGATTAGTGTACCAGTATTTAGGGACGGGATAGCTTAGATCCGAAACCTAGACTCCTAAAAAGCAAGGATATTTTCATCAGCCAAGCCATTTTGCAGGCGTTCAATGCTTCATTCAAAAACGACATACTGACATAGTCCCAGGGTTGCAGAATTTTTAGGAATATTACGATAGTGCAGTAAGCCGAAGAAATGAGAGCCGGTAAAACAATTTCGATGCCTGTATTTTGTCCATTGAAAGTGAACCTTTTTTCATTATATTGCAATACAAATACTTTAGAGGCCAGACAAACATTAAATACATTTCCCTCGGAAAATTCTAGGAGCGAATAAAAACGAAAAATGACATACATACAACAATATAAACGCGTGTAGAAACAAAAATAATGTTGAAGCATTTTGTCAAATAACAAGAGAAAATTTAAATCGACTTGTGTTTTGCCTGAAAACAAACAAAAAGACGAATAACCAATTTTATTTTTATAAGGCTTCCAGTTTTTCATAATAATAGTTACTGCACTTTAATATGTTATAAAACGTAACTCTAATATATAAAATACTTGAAACAAACCACTAGCATGCGAAAAATAAGCTATAATAGCATAACGAGACAGAAGATAAATGGCCTTTTTTACCTTTATAGTAATTGAAGCCGTCTTTACCAACGTCGGTACATTTGGTTGGTGTCGAGACCGCTAGAAGCGCAAGAATTGATATAAATGCCTCCCGCATTTTTATTAAGAATAATGATCTAGTATTTAGACATGGCACACGAAGGTAATGGGTTGAGATTTATCGCCGTTTAGAAGCGCACTGACGGTTTCGCAACCGTGTAATCTCTTTATATAAATTCTCCGAACAACCCTTTAGTTGCGCGGCAGATTGCTTAGGAGGGATAAGATTCGATTTTCATTTTTATCAACGCAAACATTTTAATTTTTGATTTGAAAAAAAAACATCGGGAATCGCAATCATTGGTTATGAAATTTACCTGTACAATTCGCCCAAATCTAATAACTAAAGCCGGATTACTACTATCGCCTACACTACTGCCTGAATCCCCCGAGCCCATAACTTTCCGATAAGCTGTTTATTTTAAGATCCTACTTCTTAGTATTTTCTTAAATTTTCCCAGTAGCGCACATAATAAGACTACGTTTTAACGGGTTTAAACACGGTATTTTATTTCAACGTTACTACGCTTACGCCACTTCTTTTCCTCAAGCCATGACATGTTACGGTTGCGAAGCGGTGGTAAATGAATGCTCCCCGTAAAGTCAATAATAACCATAAACAAAATCAAAACTAAATAATTAAAACGAACAAGTTGCCGGTAGGCTAAACAGGTAAAACATTAACAATATTCATTGTCACTGACACCTTTGTCTTCCGTGATCAAGGCTACTAAAAATGGCCGAAATGTCGGAATAAGGAAACTCAAATAAAAAATCATGCTTAAAATCGTTAAAACATAATATCTTATATCGTTTGACTAATTCTCCAATTCTTCAATCCTTTCCATCGACTAACGAATGATCTAATGTGAAAGATTATTTTGCCTTATTAAAGATTGACTATTATTCAATATTATTTATCCGTGCAGGAATGGAGAAAGAATACAATTTCCTGGGGCCTGGTGGCCTGTGTCCTAAGAGGCGATAAAACAACCCATAGCCAGGTGGTAGGGTACTTGCTCGACTGGATGGCGACCACCCCTGGTCTAGAGTATGCCGCCATAACAACCTTGTGTTGTGTTCCGGCATAAGAGATCAGGTTCCAGTATCCGTTAAGAGAGCAGCAGCGTATTTGTAGCACCTTTGGTGTTGCAAATGCGTAATCCATAGGCGATGATAACCGCTTTCCATTAAGTGGGCCGTCTGTCGGTCTGCTGAACTCCTGTCATTAAAAAAAACTTTAACGTTGAGCGCAGGGGCATCTTATTACAGTCACCTTAAGATGATGGTTCATTATTAATCGATGACATGGTCGATATACAGCGTGCCATGAAATTCATCAGTCGTTGCCTGCAATGGGGAATGAGGAAACTCGCACGCCTCATTAACATGTTCTACGAAACGAGGTCTAAGTGGCCCCGAACGTGTCTCACTTGCGGTGCGGCTAAGAACACATAGACTTATCTGTGATGCGGAAAGCGCAACTTCAATTTGGTTCAGTATAGATAAAAGATGAATATATAAGATGTGCTGGTAAACCACAGTTCAGTGGTATACCTACCATAATAAATGGTTAGATTAACCTAGTACCACACAATACATAACAAAAATCCATAAATGATGTTAAATAAAAGCCATAAAAGGATTTGGTTGTTTGAAACGTTACGAGGCTCAATAGGACTCGTGTCGTTAGGAAGGTAGTTTTAGAACAAGACCCAAAACGCCCCGTACCAAACGAATGTAAAATACAAATAAACCACAGCTGCTGTGAACGTGCTAATCAGCAAAGTAGTTGCGCTATCAAAACTGCAGAACAGCAACAAAAGAAAAAATAATATGACATAAAAATTAAATGATTTTTCTTTACTTTTAATAAGACTTCATAAAAGTTAATTTTCAGCATAATGCCGAAAATAACTCAATAAAATGAGCCTTGTTTAAGTAAAGCTACCTCGTATAAGGGGATAACTATAAAACTGTCAGTGAAGTGTCGTAAAAAGGGCACTTGGAGGACGCGACGTGCATCCGACAGCGCAGCGGGTGTCCTACTCCGTCGCTGGTTTCCAGGTCTAATACCCTAAATATCGGTACAATGGGTTAAATAAAAACAAAAAACTTAGTGATCTTTGCCCAATTTTGGCAATTTATATCCTATGTAAAAATCTGTCTCATTCAAAATCTATTTATTCTGCAGACACATGACAGCAAGTAACATACAACAAGAGACTCTGGAGCCGACACCAGATAGACAGAACGGAATAACATACGAACAGTACTAGTAGCAGAAGATATACGAAATACCGGTTTAAGAAATATTTTTAAGACAAAAATATAGAAACTAATGTTCAATGTAAAATTTAACATACTTAATTATTTCATTATTTTGAAAACTGATGGTTTGACAAATATCCTGCAAACGTTTATAGTCTTTTAAGTGACTGAGGTTTTTATTCATTAGTATATTATGCAATTTCTTAATTGCACACATTACACAAGTGTTATGCTTAGGTACACGTGCAGACGCGCAGATTTCAATAGCGGTGCCTACGGCCCACAACACTATGATTAAATTAAATCAAATAACTATTCATTACACAGTAATAAACAGATGAAAGAAATTAAAAGAAAAAGTATTTTTTTCTGATCTCACAAACATCCAAGCCCTAAGTAAAAAAATATACATAATTCTGAATCTTAGGCCTATTCTGAGATGCCAGGCAACACCAGCACTGGCAAATGGCTAGAAAGAAAACTCTGTGTATTTTTATGCGAAAGGTCTCTCAAGATGATTATTCCAAGTTTAAAATGAGATACCCTGCGACTGATGGTTGCGTAAGCGCCTAATTGGATTTTTTATGGAGATACTGAGGCAAGTATTTTGCTTATTATTTGATTAGTAGATTTGTTTGAAACACCCTTTATGGGGTAAATAGGCAGAATGTGCATATACGAGTTACTGATAGATTTTTTAATAACACTATATTTAAATAATTTGTACATTTTAGTTTGACCCAAATGATAAGGCACCTCGTTTAATTAAAGTATGTATATGTATGGATATACACACTTGCCGCTAGTAGGCTTTTCAAACATTGCCGCCTCTACCGACCAATTTGATACCGTAGTTAACAATTAAATGTTGAGATGAGAACTTTGGCACTATCGTCCTGATTGCATTAAATATTATAAAGAGAAAGATTTGAATTTTTGTATGTATGTAACGAATAAACTCAAAAACTAGTGGATCGATTTCAAAAATTCTTTCACCATTAGAATGTTCCATTATCTCTGAGTAACATAAGCTATATTTATTACTAGAAAAATTAGGGATCTCTACTAAAACTTCAATAATGTAACGCAGAATGTTAAAAAAACGTCCACCCGTTCGAAACCGGGACGGCCCATTACAATTAATATAATTGTTGGGACTACACAAATTGTAGAACATTTATTTATCTAAATGGTTTATGTATTTCTTGCGTGGACCTATAAACGTTTATATATGTTTATTTAATTTGTAAATACATATAAGATAATTTGGCCTTAAATTGCCGCACCTAACTTCAACACTTTGACCAGGCTCCAGTCTCTTCAAGAGAGCAGCAGCGCATTAGTAGTACCTTTGGTGTTACAAATGTCCATAGGCGATGGTAACCGCTATCCATCAAGTGGGCCGTCTGCCTGTCTGCTGAACTCCAACAATAAAAAAAAAACAGCCATAGCCTGCAGCGTACTGAACCTACTGATAATAAAATCCGCCACTGTGTAAATACTTTTATTGCTAAGCATTTTTCTTTCTTTCATGTATACTTTGGTCTATCACTAGAACTACCTATCTATTACGCTAAATCTGCAACTCAGTGTAATTGACTTAGTTTAGTTTTATAGCCCATAAACACGTTGTAATTTAATTATCGTATCCGTACTAGTACTGTAATGTCATTTCGCCTTCACACGAAGGCACGTCGTCGTGTTATTATCTAAGATGACCAACTGTACTCATTTACTGAGTTTTGTACTCTTTTTTCGCAAACCGTACACTTTTCAAATGTTGTACTCTGAAAGTATTCAGTTGTATATTAATTAAATATTTAAAATTATAATAGAAATAATATAAATTTCCTTATGTTTTCCAGGCACTAATGCTGCTGTTGAAAGGGTATTTTCTCTAGGGAATTATTATTGGAGCAGTGAGAAGTCGCAACTTTCTGTAAAAATATTATCTGCCGTCTTAACAGTCAAATTTAATATGCTAAATGAAAGTTCTTCGGATGTGGCTACATTATTAGACGAACATCCTCATTTAGCAAAAAAATCCACTTCGAAAAAAAGTATGTTTTTAAAAGAAAACAAAGTTTATAACGTTTTTTCTTCTTTTTTTTCACCTATGAAATTCTTGCTAAGTGTACTCTTTTTGATCAAAAAATAGTTGGTCACCTTATATTATCTATAAGTAAAATATAATGTAATGTATATATACATGTTATGTCACATTGTATTTAAAGCCGGTCGTTATTGTTGTCTGTACGTGGTATAACCATGTTAGAATCGATATCTTGATTACACAGCTTTTTGGGCTGGCCCACTTTTCCCTCTCCTTATCCAATTTTCCCTATCCGATCCGCCATTCCAATCCTATATCCTATCTTCTTTATCCCAATCCTCCTGTCTATCCATGTATCCATACCGTCCTCTTTATCTCATGCTACTCATCCTAAAGGCTGGATTGCGTAGGTATCGCCCCTGTTATTGCAAACGCCCACAGCCGACGTTAGCTACTTTCGATAAGCTGGTCCAGCTGACTGTTGGTCAGCTGGTTGCAATAAAAAAAACTTAAACTTGCATTCAATTCACTCAATTAATTCATTGAAATCTTACAATATAAGGACCGAATATTGCATTTTTAGAGGACGCAATTTTATTTTTGGGACATGTGTGGGGGGTCAATAAAAGCTTAACCTCAAGTTTGTGGGGTCGCCGCCCTTGTCCCCCGGCCGATATCTCGGAAATCTTTGTAAGTCATAATTTGTAGCAAATTGTTTTGCCTACAAATATGTTTATATAACTTTTTGCCCTACATTAAAAATTAAAGAAGTTATAAGCAAAAAAGTGATTTTTTTTTATTCATTCCTAACACTTTTCTTTACCATAGAACTTACCAAATTTAACTTATCGAATGTTAAGCAGATAGACAAGGTCCCCCGTTTTCCTCGCCACCTATGTATAAGTTCTATGGTAAAGAAAAGTGTTAGGAATGAATAGAAAATTTCTCAATTTTTTGCTTATAATTGCTTTAATTTTTAATTTAGGGCAAAAAGTTATATAAACACATTTGTAGGCAAAACAATTTGCTACAAATTATGACTACACATTTTTTGTAAGACGCATAGTATCCGAGATATCATGAAAAAAGTGTTTTCACCCCCTTTTCCAAGATGGCGGCCGGGGGACAATGGTGGCGACCCCACAAACTTGAGGTTAAGCTTCTATTGACCACACATGTCCCAAAAATAAAATTGCGTTCTCTAAGGAATGCAAATCTCATGTAAAATTTCAATGGACTAAATACGGCCGTGTCCTTTCAGTTCAGTACCTGTTAACCAAATCGATTCACTTCGGTTCATCTGTCTAATGTCAGCATTTAGTGTAATTTGGTATTTGAATAATTATTACGAACGTAAAGTAGTTAGACATCCAGTCGTTTTAGGGAAATGACATTTTCGTCGTGTTGAACGTCTAACAATAAGGCAAGGCTTTCAGTAAATGAGCTACAGCCTTCCAACTGCGCTGTGGACAAAGGGGCCCTTGTCGGGTTCTCGGGTCTTTACACCGGCCACCATAACTTGCACCTCTGTATGTAGATAAAAAGCACCGTTCACTTCGAACCCTTTTGGTGAAATCGTACTTTGATTGGTATAAAATATCCTTCGCTATCTATGTCTTTATAGTGCTTTATTTTATTTGTATTGATGTTTTACATGTACATATTTGTTTCTGTATTTTCATAGGCTTAGAAGTAATAACTTAAGAAATAAACATTCTTAACTTTTACTCCCAAGTTAGGGGTTATTGAGAGGGGGGGGGGGGCAAGAACTGAAAAATGCTGTCCCCGCTCACCTATATTTTAACTTAATTATCTTCATAATTTCAGCCATGAGACGACCACTAATGTATACGCGTGCGTCTGTAGTTTTTAACCTATACTTAAGTGCCCAGCGAAAAGTAATTTATCTACTTCAAGTACTGGACGTCTCAGTGGTCAAAGCTGCGTTAATGATGAGCTGTGTATTTCTCTGCAAAGTTTGAATTTGCCACCCTTTGAATCGGCCGTACGAGCCTGGGCCCCGGCTTGGCCTACCCTAAGGCCTAGATCCTGGGGGTAATACATAATACCTATACATATATTATACAGTTAACAATGCTGATCCTTATCCCAGATATCAGGAACAGTCGACTTTTAAGTTTATTTGCCTTTTACATTATACGAAATTTCGTTTCAAGTTACTAACAAATAATAGAAAATACTTTTTTACTAAGGTCTAAATTAGCGAAAATAGAGTCTTCAAGCAAAACAATTCCCCAGAATAAAAACTATTAAGAAACAAATGTTCCTAACGATAAACCGGTAGTAAAGATTGGATATCTCATGCTAAATAATAATTAATTAAATAAAAATGAAGGTATTTTATACTTTAAATGAATAATAGCAATAAAACTATAATATTATATATCCCTAACAAATATATAACTGCAAAGAAAGTTTGGTACCAATCCTGATTTATGGCAGGAAAGTAAAGTATGACAGAAGAAGCATGAAAGTAGGATAAACGCAGTTGAAATGAGAGCTTTTAGAAATATATGTGCGGTTATCTTGAACGATAACAGTGTGATAACGGAACGTTGTGGATTAAAAGAAGGTAATAACAAAGTTGAAAAAGGAATGTTAAGGTGGTTTGGACATGTAGAGAGAATGGATAAAATCAAAAAGGATATACAGTACGTGAATGTAGATGGTAGAAAAAAAAAAAAATAAAAGAAGAGTAAAAAACAAAAAATATAAAAGAATAAAAAAGCAAAGTCGTGCAGATCGCAATGGAATTATATATCCCTAAAGGGAAACAGACGTGATATTATGTATGTATATATGTATGTATGAAAAAAAAATATATATTACCTACAATTGATCCAGCCCGAGCAGACCGCTGTAGCTGAGTACCTAGTGCGCGTAGAAGACTGGCAGCATTACCTCCTTGCATACATACAATAATCCTTTGAGGAGACTCCAGTCTGTGTCTCGAAAGACGTTTTTAAAAAATTTTAAATAGTCTCACAACCTTAAACGCACACATATTTCTGGCATTTGAGTGTTAGGTCGAAGTGGCAGCATGACCGTTCCCAATTTCAGAGATAGGACGACGGTAATGTGTCAACACAGGTAATATACCACACCGGCCGCCTTCCCAGACTCCAGGGAATTATGGTGCTACCGACTACACACTCCTGGACCCGTTTGGTTCCAGGAATGCATTGTTTGACATAGAAACTGGCCAAAAGCAGACATACGTTCCCGGTTTTAAAGTAGACTAAAGAGTCTGTCGTGTGATTTGTACCGGAATGTTATACAAAAGCATAGCGGGAGTCCTATGTAAAGTGGCGATTTCCATGGTAAAACCCTGAGCGTTCCGTTGCACATTTCTGCAAACGACGTACCTTGTAATTGCGCCGCCTATTTACGTATTCCACTTTACTTACAACAACGTTAACTTCTTAAACAATATCTTCGAGCAACTTTTTATGTCGTTTATTTATTTGATTTTTTATTATTCCGACTCTATTTTACTTACTTTATTGAAGTGAAACTTCTATATAGACGGGTCTTACGGTTTTTTCGCTCACAAAAAAGGTCACGGCCGCGTATTCTAATACTTACATTTTGAACTGAATGAAGAATTGAATAATTCAAAAAGTTATATAACGAAGCAGTCTTGAATATGAAGTAATTTATTTTGGCAATGGACAAGTGACAAAATGAATCGCAACAAAATTTTAGCTTCAAGTTTTACGGGCAAGTTTTCAAATTGGACAAGTACTACCTACATTAACAATCTGCGCGTAACACTTCAAGTTAAAATTTTGTTGCGATTCGTTTTTCCACTTGTTCGTTGCGATTCGTTTTTCCACTTGTCCGTTGAAGTTTCACTTTTAATATGTGTCCCAGCACACATTTCGATTTTTATTATTATATTGTATCTCTTTAAAGACCACGGGCCATAAAATCGCCCCGGACTTTTGGAGAGCTTGCATGGGACCATGGGGAGGCCAACACGTAGAGGCCCCTTGACAAATTTAATCTAAATGTGACGTGACACTGATCGGCGATTATCCCTGTCTACATCATATAATAATGCACCCAAAGACAAGCCCGCGCTAGTGTAGGATTATCGTGGGAAATACACATACATATATTAGACATGCCATAATTGTACCACATTTTATTATTTAGATAATTACTATTGTATAAATGACTTATTATTATTATGGTTTTCCTTACTTATTTTTAATTATTAATTGAAAGTTATAATGCAAGCCAATGTTATAAAATTAAGTAGCACGCCTTTGTATAAGCAGAATGCATTGATACTAAGACAAACTTAACATCCTTGTTTGTATATTCAATACGTAATAAGGTATTCTATTCTATTCAGGCGTGTACAGGCGAAGGTTACCTCTGTCCTTTATCAAAGCCGTCTGCTTGTTGCCAGCTTGTAATTAAATGCTGTTTAAAAAGAGGAACCAAACATTAAAGTAGATGGATTAAGGTAAATAGTTTGACTAAAAAAACGGTTGTCATACTATGTTCAACATGGAAGGAAAGTAAGTTTCTGAGGCGTTACAACACTTTGTATTAAAAGCGTTAAAAATATGTACAATAAACTCATAATTACACAAAGTTAATTGTACTTATAATTACACAAAATTCTAAAACCGTTAAAAGCTTCTAAATTTAAACACGTTTCTTTGTTGATCCATGATCCATGACCTATAAATTGTCTTACAAATGGGAAAGTTGGCTTTGTTTCAGTTTGTGTAATAAATTAATTGTTTGGGGCTTCCGCGGCGTTAATAGCTCGTTAGTCGTCGATGTCATCCCCTCGCTGGAAGATGATTTATGTCCAGCTACGACCATCGCTGTCCTCGCTTTTGTGCTCTCTGACGACTCTAATGGGCGCCTTTTAAGTGAGGCACAGATTTTGACATATCATAAACTAATTCTAGTTAAACTAAATCAGCATTTGCCTGAAGGTCACGGTAACAATAAATACAATTCAATATTATTATCAATAGCTAATTAGTAGCTTTACAACTGGAACTAAAAAATAAAATTGTACCCATTGTTAACGCTTGCATATTGAATAGAAGTATCCTCGTACAAAACGTTGTACCCTTCTACATTTTGTACAAGTCTTGCGAGTTATCAAATCACAACTATAAAGAGTCAAATTTGTCTCTTAAGCATGTACATTTGTGGGCTGTGTTCGCAAAAGCCTCTAAAAGTCCGTTCAAGCCAGCGCAGTGTAGAAGCGCATCAGACTCAAAGTGTCAATCGAAAGGTTGCCATAGCAAATTCACCCTTATGTTTACAAAATAATACACATATTTCTAGAGATAAAAAATTTCACGCGAATTCTTGCGCGCTATAAACTAACGCTGATTCTTGCGCACCCAAGCGCCTATTACGCGAAAAACGCGCGAGTTTTATTACACCCAGTCATGTGGGAAACGATGTTCATCACTACTAACGTAACAGCGTGTGAATGCGCGTCTTCTCGTGAATTTGCGCGCATATGCACGCAACTTCACTTTAATTGTCAAGAATTTAACGCTTCTATGTGCTATGGACTCTTTTTTTTTGAGGCGAGAAAAAATGCTTAACCGATTTACGCACAATCTGGGTCGTTGCTAGGGAACGACACACGTCGGTCGGGGGCGATAACACTGCAACAATAGTATGCTCTTGGCAGTGCTCCGTCCGCGATCGACTCAGAATAGTGTGGAAAGACTCAGAGGAAGCTGCACGGGCAAGCGACCCCAATACCCACTAAAAACTCCCTCCTCCCTGTCGACCCTGCGCTTTAGTTTGTGAAGGAAAGGCTGAGATTTAGAACATAGTTACACCCAGTCGATCCAGCGCAACAAATTGCCTGGAGTGTGTCCTGGGAGAACACTCCCCACTTCGTTGACGGGGGTCGATGGTCCCTTGCTTTCCTAGCTAGCTAAGGGCCCCCGTGCTATGGACTCTGCGCTAGCCTGAACGAACCCTTAGGTTAAACGCGTACTATAGTTTATTAACACGAAACTACTCGTTTAAGGCTACAGGCTTACGTACACCTTACGCGAGCTAAATACAGACTACCAAGACCGTCAAGTGACGATTCTGATTCGATTCAATTATCATTTTGAGTTACATACGACTTAGAACCCTGGTACATGGCCGGAAAAATGTGGGCCACAGAGTATATATTAATATAAAAGGAGAATGTGGGCTTATAAAATAAATCCAAACATATTATCAGCGTAGGCAACTTTTTTCTCTTATAGTTTTACACTATGACACAGCAATTTCTGGCACAGCCTTTTAACGTCCCGCCCAACCTTTTTATTTGTAGGTATCAATGGCATACACAAACCTAGTAACTAATGTCTATAAATCGAAATCACGTACACTCAAGTTTTTCTCCTCAATAGGGCAATATAAATCACAATGTTTCATTATGGTTTCAATTTGGCCTCTTCCGTCCGTTCGTTTAACTCACAATTTTGTATGTCCTATTCCATTTGCTCTAACTGAAACTAATGTACCATATATGTCCATTCTTATTACTGTTTACGCGAACAGGACGTGCCCCACGTGTCGAACAAACTATCGGAACTAGGAACAGCTGCACTTTGCTAGCTGCCATCAATTGGGATTGTTCACTTTTTTTCAATCTAGCTATTTCAAAAACCATTTCGAGGAATGGTGTCCCTAATCATTTTGTCTAGTTAAAATTCCAAAAAACTTACGATCTTCTTCTATTTTGTAAGAAATGTGTTTGACCTTTATTTGACCTTACTAAATCCAATCAGGTGGACCGTCTGCCTGTTTGCCGGCTTCAGGTGTAAAAAAATCTAGCTGTACATTATTTGATTTAAGTTCTGTAACATGGATTTTTCCCTAAAGATCACTTTAAAAATTTTAACGATAACTATAGAAAATAATAATGGTTGAACACGAAAAATTATAAGCCTAGCGACAAAAAACACTAAAATGATCACGATACGTAATGATTACAGACAGTGACATTTAAATAGTAATAGCACAGATTACTGTGATTTGTAAGTTTTATTGTTTTTGTTTTCTAGGCAAAGAAATCAATGTAAACTTGTCCCTTATGACGTCATCGGATAAATAATTTAAAATCGAATTATAAAAAAACTAACGCTCAAAATATAAAAATATTTAAATTAGTATCTTAAAATACCCTATTTTACGTAATAAAAATATAAAATCAGAGGGTAATTTTTTTGTGAACAAACCCCATTAGATATGACTTTCACGGCTGTACTTTTTAGTTAAGACAAAAGTAATCATGCTTATTTTTCAGAATCTACGTTAACATATTACCTAACTACCTAGTCACTTTCGTAATTATAAATAAAAATATGCTAGGGCGAATGTCTTTTTGAAAGCTTTGAGAATGAACCATTTATCATAAAATTCGATACAAATAGAATATACACATAGGTGTATATTCTATTATAGTTGCAATACTACTATAGAGTAGTATTGCAACGATTTATTTTATGAGCAACATACGACGATTTAATTCAAGACCAACATAAGAATAGTCTTATGTTGTTCATAAAATAAATTGTTGCAATACTGTGTAACATTTTGCACCTGCGTCAGTGGAACAAGTCGGGCTTACCTTTAAGTTCAGTCTAACGCCTTGGTCTACTTCTGGATACCAGGCATTTCATTCTGGGAATTGTGGCACTTATGACATCATGATCTTTTGGTCTATCGGGTTTTTCGGTGTATAAAACTTGCTTGATTGTGCTCGTTGTCCTCCACAAGAACTTTATACAATTATTATATATTCTTCTTTATCTCTTTATTGCTAAATGTAACCCGACATGAACTTATTACCGGTCACGGGATAGGTCATTATTGGACTTCCAACGGCATACTCCAAAATACTACGTAATAATTAACTTATCATTGCGTATATATGTATGTCAGGATCACGCGAATTAAAGACGCATCCGACTAACCTAACGGCAGCTATACCGTCTCTTGGTTAATAATGTTCAATGCTTGTATGACAAGATTTGGTTGAAAAGTGAAAGAATATACCGAAATTCAATTATGTATTAAATTTTACGTTTACATGAATTTCTTAGATAATTTTAATTAAAATAAAAAATATAAGTGAACAAAGCAATAATACCAGCTTTACTAAGATAACTTTTCATGCAATTTCATCCAATACATCCACAGCCTTCACCCGCAGAAATTAATATTAGGTAATCTATTTTCCGAGAAAAAATATACAACGTACATCTCAATTATCAAAAATAAACACATACCAAATTTCCTATAAATCAGTTTATTTCCAAGCCGTATAGAAACAAACAGATGTAAAAACAAGTTCACTTTAATATTAATTACCTTATCTTCTTCTATATAAAAATGAATGTTTGTCTGTATGTCCTTTATAGAATCGTAAACTATACATTAGGGTGGTCGTTAAAAATTAAATTTCTTGCGACGCCCCGTAAAAAGCTTCCTTTTAATGAAAAAACACTGGGATTTTTTTTATAACTTTTTTAAGTAAAGACAACACGTGCCTCAAGACGATTCAAGTTAATAAGTTACCCAAAGGTAATATTATGTTTTTTCAGGAAACTTCTTCATACTTAGAAGTAATAATTATTTTAAGATTGGAAAAGTTTTAACAATGAAATACCTTCCGTATTATCATTCTCAGTGATGAAATTCAAATCATAGTTTCAGAAAAAGTTTAAAATTCTTAGTGATTCAAGCTTATCTTTCAATTTTTCTAATATTTTTAGTTTTAACTTGAATCGTCTTGAGGCACGTGATGTCTTGACTTGAAAAATTATAAAAAAATCTCAGTGTTTTTTCATTAAAAGGAAGCTTTTTAGGGGGCGTCGCAAGAAATTTAATTTTGAACGACCACCCTACTATACATTTGATCATGTGATGATCTTTAGCAAAGTTGTTGTGCATGAGCCAAAGGTTTTTGAGTTGGTTCAAAATTGGACCTGGTTGGTGGCGCTGCTGTCGGCATATCGATTGAAGCTTTTCCGGGAAGGACGACGTCTGTCGGGACAGCTAGTTTTAAATATTATAATATATTTTATCGTAAAATATTGAGGTGCAATCTAATGATATCGCCATCTACATCGATGAGTAAAAAACTGGTTTTAAGCTTTGTCACTTTGGTTTTCTATGCAGAATTTTCTAGTCTCCAACTTACGAAGACGTTAAAAATATCGAGCCTTTGCCGCCATTTTATTTTTTTATTTCATTCGCTCGCAGACTTAGACTCATGGACTTATGTGTTTTATCTGTTTTTAGTGTCGCTTCTTCGTTTCATCGAATAGAAGTTTCACTTCAAAAACTGAATTACCATAATTCTGTCTCTTACGATGTTTTACCACACAGGCTCGATAGTAGATGAGGACACTTTTACAACTTGGGAACGATACCACCGCCTATTGACATAAATAAAAAACATCATTATATTATAATGCATATTTATTATGCGTACAAAAATTGGACTTTAACATGAGAATACACTTAAAATAAATACATGGACTCATTAATAATACAAATATTTTGAAAATAATACAATATAATCTCATCTGCTTTAGCACTCCAATAAAAATAATTTAATTTAATATTCATTTCAATACACAAAAATAAAAAATCAATTGCCTAATCATATTTTTTACTAATAAAACTGTATTTCCTTTCCAATATTCTTGTACTATTCTGTTATTATACGATAAGAAATAAATTGCATTAAATAATGTAAATCTTTCTTTATATTTATTATGCTAAGAAATATCTTAACGTAAAATCTTGGAACATGGATGACTAAACTAACCTAATGTATATAAAATATTATAATGGACATTTTTTGTATTAATAACATGGTAGGCAGTGTTATTACTGGCTAATAAATACGTTCTTCTAACCATAATATACTATGCAGGCACTATGCACTCAGGTAAAAGCGGCGCTCAATATCATAAATTGTCAATCAAAATATAAAAATCTTCGAAAACTAAACATTAATACAAAATATACTACTCACTAAATGTAAAAGCACACATATGAATCAAAAATATTATTATAAAAAAGGTGAAAAACCCAAAATGTAAATTTTAAAAACCAGTAAACTTCGTATTAATATTCATAATTATAAAAATACTATAAAAAAGAGTATAAATTCTTAACATAATTTAATTTTTTTAATAATACATTTCAGTAATAAAATAATTTCGTGCGATTGAGATTTATATAAATACATCGTTAAAGTAAGATCTAAAAAGATCATATTAAGTAAATTCGAGCAAAAATTTTCCTCGAGCTTCATTAAACGAATAGCCCCTCCCCACAAAGTAAGTAAGTAATTTAAAGCACTGGTAATGTACATCTCCTGACGACCGTAAGGCAAGATTCTAATACAAAATTATTGAGGGTAGAGAAGTAAGATGGACCATCCGTGTTAAAAAAAACCATCAAAACGCATCCAATGGTGGCGCTAAGGTAAATTTTAAAGAAAGCGCTTATAACGAAAGATACCATACAACTGAGAGACGTTATATCTTCATTATTTGTTGTTGCTCGAACAGTGTTTTTCAAACAACTATAGTACATGCAAAACTTTAATACGTCCGTGAAGTTCGTACAGGTACGCAGAACACGTCTAAAGACATGAGTGGATGAACGGGACATGTTACAATTGGTGAAAATTAACAAGAGTGTTTTTTAAAATTTTACTTTCGAACATACTCCTTCATCACATGCTATAATGCAAGTTTCATTCATCTATTTCTTAAAATTTTATTTCATTTCATACATTATGTTATAATCAGCGCGTCTGATTATTGAGACGCGTTTAAGTAAGTGTTCATCTTAACATACAATATAAAATATATCATATACGCATTTCTGTGGCGAGGGGCATTAATACTTTAATAACTACGTATAAAATATTCAAAATCTACTATACACTTAAACATAATATTGTCAGCCATTAGTCTCCTGCTGCTCATCACACAACCCTCCAAACCTAAATACACGATTATATGCACACACTATGAGAGCGCACGATTAAAGACAATCTTGTATAAAAAAAGTGTAAACAATTAAACATAATCTCAAACGTTTAAACATTATCATGCGAAGTTCGAAAACCGAACTGCTATGTTAATACAATCGGTCTTAATACTCGATAGTGTAAACCACCCCTTAATTGAAAAGTTCTTAATCGATGCTTATCTTATATCACTTATAAACATGGATTGGTTATTGCTTATCCAAAAGTTGCACAGATAAATGAGATCAAAAAGGAAAACATGGATGTAACCAAAATTATCGACTAAAGAAGGAAGTACTACTAATATAATAATAAAATCTGTGTAGGCGTAAGGACAACAAACGGCTTGTAACCGAAACTACAAAAAGTTTGTATGCCTGTCAAGGCGAAACATGTAACATAAAACTTAGCATAACATCTGCAAAATTGTCCATGTTTCAAACAAATAAATTACTTTGAATTTGACTTTGAAGTAGATCAAATATTGTATTCGAAACTACAATTTTCGAATCTGCATTCGTAATCGTGGCAGTATTTCAAATTTTTCACGTGTCTACGAGAATCAGCTGATTCAATTAACAACCGCCATCTTGCATCGTAGCCATTGCTTTAACTAGATATTGGCGTTGTTTAATTATGACAAGTATCTTTCTTAGGAAGCATTTGTATTTTTTTTTACTAATCACTTGGTAAGTTCTTTTTTTATTCAAAGAGGCGTTTATATGTCAAAACCATAAAAGTTTAGACTTAAATAGTACAAAATATTTATTTCATATACGAGATTACTAACAACGCATGATAATGAATACGTTTATTTTTTAACCGTGACAGTACATAACAGTATTTATAATACTTTTAAACCAATACTTATTTCACCTCACAGCTCCCTTTAAGGCTAAATTGGCCAATATTTTGAACACATCTATCTCTACACAGTGTAGTCAGCTCCAACTTAAAAAATATTCGTGCATTAATTTTTCAGACTATTTATACGATATTCGTGAACAATCGTACAACATTTCTTATTACTTTAATAAATATGGCTTTGTGCGATTGTTTTTGCTTATCTAGGTAGTGTAAACCATTTTTTTTAAATCTGACTCAACATTCTATTAATTCAGATTGTCAGGGCTATTTTGCTTCTATAGTTCTTTCGTTTTGTATCATTCCCTTTACTTTTCTATGATTATAGGTTTCTCTTATCTTATCTTTTACGTTTTCTAAATGCATGTGTGAAGTGCACCAGACGTAAACTGTCCTTAAAACCCCTCAAATGGATTGTAGATCTTTACAAAGTTTTACTTTACGTACGAAACTTTCTAACACCTTGTATTTTAGAGTAAAGCTGACTACACAAGTATATGAACACTGGATAATACAATAACAATACTATTCATGTTTTATTATATTACTGGAAAAAAGCGTCTGAAAGAAGAGTGAAGAATAATCCAATCATTAAACATAATTCTGTATTTTCTCACTCAGAATAGAAAATATAGAGAGACAAAGAGTGGAGATTTATAAACAAACACACTGTAAGAGATAGAACGACAGTACAAACTTCAATTAATAAAATAATTTCAAGTAATTTTTACGTGGCTGTCAAAATAAACCAATTAGGGGAAACTTTGCCATTGCTGGCCACCCAGCGCAATTATTGGCCCCCCCCTATTATTTTATTCAAAACATGAACAAAAAATTTTTTGGAGTCATACAATGATAATAAATGAATGAATATGCTTTATTGTGTTTTAAAGATACAGTTAACAGAAATTTTACAATACAATAGGCGGTCTTATCGCTATTAGCGATTTCTACCAGACAACCTTTGGATGTACAAAAAGTTTGATAAGAACAGAGGTATGTTTCATTAGTCTTACTGCCAAATCAGTATCTTATAAATATATACATACATTATATAATATACATACATTAATAAAAATTATACTAATACGATAATATTACTTACAAAACAAAAAATATTAAGATCTTTTATGAACTTGAATAAATTTACTGGGTACTGGGTGAGAATCACTGGGTGGGATATCAACAACGGTATAGTTTACCCTACACTGCTTACAGATGTTCTCCCGCCTGTTATCGGAAGCATTCGCGCATTATAGTCTAAGAGCCGGTGAAGATCGACCTTCACCGATCTGATAACCAGATGAGACGTATTTTTGATCAAATATATTTTATGAACAAATATGCCTATAATTACTTGCCTATCCAAAAGTGCTCAAGGCTATTTTAAATTAAATTAACTTTAATCGATTTTTTTTCATCACTTTCATTCTATTGATAACCAAATGTATTTTATTTTACTGATAGTTTTTAACACACAGAATATGCCTAGGTAGGCTTGCCTACTCATTTCTGTGTTTGGCTACCTGGCAAGCAGATGTGAACAGGTAAGTCAATATAGGTGACTCCATCGATCTTCTAACTTATCGAAAATTATACCAAATTTTAGATTATTTTATTACAAAATCAATCACATATATTGCCTGCAAAAAATAGTATTTAAAGTACTATTGCCAAGCTAAAAACTTTTAGAGTTTTAGCCACTTGATAGGTGCGAGAGAGAAAGTAGAGCGTCCGAGGTCCGTGTGGTAGAACAGGACACAACATAACAGCTGCACGCTACCTGACCGTTGAATGTATCCGAGTGCGCGAGTGACAGAGACAGCATATTTGATCATAAAATATATTTGATAAAAAATACGTCTCATCTGGTTATCAGATCGGGGAAGGTCGATCTTCCACGTCTCCTCTACTATTAGTGTTTTAACCTTGCAATGTTAAAACACTATTGGGTGGGCGTGGATCTAACTAATAGATTCCGATTTTATTTTGCTTATAAAACCATCCTGATTTGGGCAAGTCATCATGTATACCGCATAGCGTAGAAACCACAAAGTTACATACTTGGATGACATATATAATGATAAAGGTATTCGCTGTCGCTTCACCAGTAGAGAAGATCACGTGACCATTACATAGTTGAAAGTGACACCTTAGCAGCTCAGTGTATGGTTGATCTGTCTCTTCTAATGTCTTTGTTTAGTCTCCAACACTAATTTGATGTACTATTTAATACCCGGTGAACAACCGAAAATAATTTCAAAGATTATATGAATTGATTTGTCGACAACAATCGTCGATTAGTTTGTAAATAATAAAAACAACCAAAGGTAAAGAGAGATGGAGTTAGTCAAATATTTCGTATTTACAAATAAATAATGTAATCTGTACGACACTGACTAAAGATTAGGAGAATTACCACCTCGAAAGAATATCGGGAATCACAATGCCAGTGTTTCAAAATGGCGTGATAGTTAATTCGACTTTATACTAGATGCCACTAGCATCAAATAGTCATCATAATCTTACGTAACCACATAATATTTATTTTAGTTCCGAAAGTATATTTAAATATGAAACGTATACAAACTGTGCATTTTGTAACTGTGATTCCTAATATTCTTCTACGATTTTAGTCTTACATCTCAACTCTTACAAAATACAATATGAGATTTCAATACACACTAACATATAAATGTGGAAATGACTTTATTCGGATGTTTGTGTTTTAATTCATATCTACATTTTATTTTATTTTATTTTACAATTTTAGGATGACTATCAGCTATTCAGAATTATAATAGTAACACACTAATGATATCGAGCTATTAATAAGTCACCACAGATAGTAACAAATTAAGATCTGATCTAATCAGTGATCAGAAACCAAACCAAAAATATAAAAAAAAAAGAAATGATAATTTAAACATAAAAAAAAAAGAAATATGTAACTTAATAAGAAAACCTGTTCATTAAACACTAAAGTTCAAAATATAAATTATTTAGTTTATTCCTAAAACTAGACACCGAGGTACCCGTTATATCCAAATCATAGCTGCGAATTAATTTATTATAGTTAGCACACGATCGATGTAGGAAACTATTCTGGCGATAATTCGTGTCAACCGATTTTAAAGCGAAAAAGGGACTATGACGGAAAGAGTGTCGAGGAGTATATATATCTATTTTGTTGAGTAATTCAGGACAGTCGACTTTTTGTGAGCTTACAATACCAGCTAAGAAGGTTAAATCAGCGATTTCCCGGCGATGAGCGAGTTTCAGAAAATGGTAATTCTTACATGATATATTAACATCTTTTAATTTGGAGTTGGTCCTAAAATTCAGATATTTGATAAATTTTACTTGTATTTGTTCAATGCGTTTAATGTATATATCGTATCTTGGATTCCAGACTTGAGAAGCATATTCTAAATGAGATCGAACATACGTAGAATATAGAATTTTGAAAGTTTTAGCCTGAGTAAAATCTTTCGAGAAACGCATAAGAAACCCTAGTGCTCTAGAAGCTTTATTAGTAATAGCAGTGACATGCCTATCAAATAATAGTTTCGAATCGTGTATAACACCGAGATCTTTGACCTCATGTACTGATTGAAGCTTTTGCCCTTTTAAAAAGTAATCAAATAATATAGGTGTCTTTTTTCTTGTAAAAGTTATACACGAACATTTGTCAATATTTAAATCTAACTTATTTAGTGAACAGTAAGTATCCAACCGAACTAGATCCTCTTGTAATGCTTTAGCGTCATCTACGGAGTTCACAGACTTGAAAACTTTCATATCATCGGCAAAATTTAAGATAGATGAATTCATGAAGCAGCTGTCTATATCAGAGATAAAAATTAAAAACAGTAAAGGACCCAGCAATGAGCCTTGAGGTACTCCACATATTTAATTTGTTGTTTTTATAATGAATTTTGTCTTATTATAAACTTCCCCTTTCTCAAAAATTACTTTATAAAATCATAATATTCGAATTTTATAATGACCATAGACAAGAAACAAAGATATTATAAGCAGTATTTTCTGGATGACCCCTTACTACTAGTATCGCCTGTTTAGTTTGAACTAATGAATTCATCTATTACTAAAGATTTAGACTAGTATTTATCGTGTGAACTTTTGAGAATATGCGTAGTTACTAATCAGAATAAATTGTAGTTATTTTCATTTTAAAATAATCAAGGTACTTTTGCATTACAACAATGTACAAATAGTGCAAACCCGCTGTGTATCAAGCATTCTTCGTTCGGAAGTCGAACTAAACAGTGCACAGAGGTCTATGTGTTTTGCTGTATAAATCCCTCCCAATAATAATATATGTAACTTTGATCTAAATTTTGCGAAATTTTATGATTAGGATAAGATGGGGCTGATGTGATTACATTATCAATAAAAGCCCCTTCGTATATTAGATTAAAACTAAACTTTTAAAAAAGGTTTTTCAATACAAGCTTTTGAGATCCTAGATATCATGTAGCAGCAGAGTGCTAGCCAAGACAAGTAAAATGAGTTTCTATGGCCACCTTCCGACTCCATCATCAGATCAGCTCCATGGTACCATATTATTTCATTGACACGCGATATACATATGCGTGCAAAATTTCAGCTCAATCGGAAACCAGGAAGTTGGTCAAATTGAACTCGCAACACTCCACCCAAACATACATACATATTGGAAGTTAAATAAAATCTTGTAAAAAAATACACATACACAAAGTCATGTCCACATATATATATTAACATCACATATTGTGTACCTCATATCACGTCTATTGTCCTTGACTGTGTGGCGTGCGATGCGTGTGCGGGCGCGTGTAAACCGTGCGGTAGGGGTCGTGGGTGCGGGGCGCCGAACGGCGTCACACGGCGGCAGGAGAGGCTGATTGTCAGTGCCACTTCGCCTTCTGCGCAAATATATCCGCACGCAGATTCTGAGCGAAACAGATCCCCAAGATCTAGAAACCAGAAGTATCTCTTATCTCTAATCGTAACTAAATTCATGAGACAGGTGATGACGTCACACAACTTCTGACATTTCGGAAACTAAACACACCCAGCAACAATTACATCACATTAATTTCAAGATTTTTGATCATACATATTATCACGCCTTATCCCCATGGGAGAAGGCAGAACAACTATAGATCTCCACTTGCGACGATCCTGACAAACAACTTTCGCTTCATCTACTTTCCATTATCCCCTTCATACCTGCACGTTTATTTCATAAGCTATTTACCTGATCTCGTTTTAACACTTCTGTTATTTGATCATGGTGTGTACGTCGTAGTATACCGGTAACAAATCTACCATTCACTATACTGTCATACACTTGTTTAGTGATTCTATTTTCATCCATCCTCTCTCTCTACATGCCCAAATCACCTTTACATTCCTTTTTCAACTCTTGTTATTACATCTTCTTTCCATCCACGACGTTCCCTTATTACACTATTACATATCATATCATTATGCTTACCTCACATATACTTCTCAAAGGTCTCATTTCAACTGCATTTATTCTACTTTCATGCTTCATCTGCCACACCCAACTTTCACTGCCGTATATTAGTGTTGGCACCAACACTCCTTGATGCACAGCCAGGTGTGCTTTTACAGACACTTTTTGACTTTTCATAAAAGAGTTTAGCGCTCCTTTCCCCTTATTACCTGCAATTACTCTTCTTTCGATGTCACTTTCATGCTTTCCGTCCCTAGTAATCATGCACCCTAGATAAACACATTTTTTCACTTGCTCTAACTTTGGTCTTCCTATGTGTATATTGCAAATACCATACCCACCATAACTTTCGTCTCGTTCTTTCATTTCGGAACAACAATTAAAATTTTCAGAGAAATACATAACTTAAAATATTTTTAAATTACATTGAAAACATGCTGAAAATACTACGCAGTTATTTACAAACATGTAACTAACAGCAGTAAATCTTACTCTACAAGAACAAAAAAATAGAAAAAACGACAGCCGCCACACAATTTGATCGTATCTACAGGTTCATCGCATTTTTAACCGACTTCGCAAAAAGGAGGTTCTCAATTCGTCGGGATCTTTTTTTTTGCTTTTTTTTATGTATGTTCGCCGATTACTCCGTAATTTATGATCCGATTTACGTGATCCTTTATTCTTTTTTGTTCGACGCGGAATAGCTTCCAATGTGGTCCCCTAAAAAATTGACATAGTTTGGCTCAGTAGTTTTCATTTTACGAACATTTTTTTGTTCCCGGTTCTTGGGACCTATATTTTTTAAGAAGCGCGGCACCATTCGTAGGTCCACCCATACATAGCTAGACACTAAAAGTAACAAATGAAAAATAAAAACTTCGTTTAAAAAAACCGACTTCAAAAACTAAAAAACTAAAATGTATAAAATAACTTATTTCTAAAGCTATTATTATTAATATATATTATCTAAAACATCTTGCAGTCGGTGCAAAGTAAAACATAAAAATTACTATATTTTGAAAATTACTAAGCACCGACTTTAAGATGTTTTAGATAATATATATTAATAATAATAGCTTTAGAAGTAAGTTATTTTGTACATTTTAGTTTTTTAGTTTTTGAAATCGGTTTTTTTAAACGAAGTTTTTATTTTTACTTCATAGCATATACCTTTATTTCCAGAATAATAATAATTTTAAACCATCCTTATCAAAACACAATCAATTTATACTAAATAGCTACGTTTTATTAGGGGCTCACAACGACCACGTTCACGACCGCGATTTTTCCCGTTCCTCTTGCTTGCCGGCATTACAATCGTAAACCCAAGTGGAACGATTATTCGACCCACCTCTTGACATGGGTCGTTGTGAGCGTTGTGTGATCGAAAATGATAACGTCATTAGTGACGTTTTCGCCACGACCACAACGACCGCGGTCGCCTTGTGGAACGGCTACCGGAGCATTTTGGGCGTTGTGAGCTACTATTGGAACGCCCTGAATGTCATTAAGTATTAAATGGACACTGACGCACAATACAGATTAAACCTAAGATGTGAGTGACCAAAGTTTTTTATCTCATTCATCCATATATAAAACTAATAGAAATAATAATTGAGACCCGGTCCTGTATCTTACCGACCGTTAGTTTACCTGGCTATCGGTTGTAAACGTGACATAAGCAACATACATGTAATATCAAATTTAACCGATGGTAGGACAAGTGAATGTATAGCAAGATATAGGAACCGCCTATTAAAGAATCGACGTTGATATTCAGCGCGGGAACACGGCCAGCGTTTTGGGCACGTTCCCAACCGACGACGATTTGGGACCCATGTATAATAAATTCTATTTGTAATTTTTTACGAAATTCTATTTTATAAAGTTGTGCAGAATTCAGTCAGAAATTGGAAATCCAAAGAATATAATAAAACTAGGTTTTAACGGTTTTAAGTGCGGTTATTTGTCTATTATTCCGACAAAATGAATTTTATTTATAGACACTAGTCGCGAAAATTTGCGAACATGTCGATAGATACAGTATCGTTTAACGTCTTAACGATTTTTTTGCAGTTGAACCGAGCCTAACAGTGGGGCGTTAATGCGATAATATTATTGCAGATCCAATTTTTTTCTTTTTGGATTTTATGGCTTGGTTTCCAGACCTTTAAGCCAAGTCTGATTTGGATATGCAGACCCAATTGTGTTTCGGCTGTCGAAATGAAGTGCACCTACGCGACAGTAACTTACTTGTGCAAAAGCGGTACAAACAGCGGATGTGGCTACTATTAACAGGTTGTGATCGAACCATTCCTCGGCGGCCTCTAAGCAGCCTTTGTCATATATTATCTTACCAATATCAAAACTCTAGAACAAAAAGAAACGGACAATATCAACAAAAACCTATGCACACGGACAAGCTGCAAAACTAAAATAAGCTCATAATAAGGTACACCTTCAATGGCCAACCCATTCTTAAGTGTCTAAGTTACTTATTGTTGTAATAGTGCATTATTTTGTTTGTAAAAATTTCGTGATCCTTTACTAAATACAGTACTTGAATAGAATTTTGTAATGTAGTCAAATAAAAAATTACATTGGTTCTAGCTGTTTGAATACCTAGAACTATTGTAATTTTTTGATTTCCTTTTTGGGTACATGTTTAATTTTCTCAGTGTTTACTATATTTCTTTAGTAATTTTTTAAAGTATTTTTTGGTAGTCGGAATATTCGTCTTTTCCTATAAATAATATGGCAATAGGTCTTGTTTATATTTGTTTAATATTAAAATTTGCACATATTTAACATTCAGCTATACTCAAAACGAGTGTAAAATATCCATAAAAAACCTTTCATATTATTTCACCGCGTATTCCGTTGAACTTTTGTGGAGACAAAATCATATTCATATTTTTTTTAAAGTTCGTATAATGGTTACAGTACCTTCAAAATATTTAATAATTACACAGCTGCTAAACAAAATGCTCATGTGGAACAACTGAAGGTGTTGAAATAGATATTTTTTTTAAATATTATTATTATTATATTATTATTTATTATTTTAGAATAATATTATTTTTTACCCATACAACAATATTTTTGTATCTTGAGTAAAATGGGCGGGTGCCATTGATTGGGTGGGATATCAACAATGGTATATAGTGTATCGTATATATAAAAAAAATAGAACTCAATTCTGATGCTTTCATGGACCAATAATACAAGTTGGACTTTCCTGTTGTGACTGACTTAAATCAATTGGTACAGATTAAATTACGAACAAAATGTGAAAAACAACGAGCAAAATGTGCACGAGCATAGGACACTGGTGTGAAGGTGGCACCTTAAGGGCGAGAGGTACGAGGACGGTGGCGGCGACCGGCGCGAGGTGCCGCTGCAGCCACTCCTCGCCCGCGACCAGGCAGCCCCGCTCGTGTATCACATGTTCGCTTATTTGCTGTACAAGTTCATTCAAATTTATCGATTTCTTTCACCAGTTTACATGAATTTTGTATCTGGCTTCTAGATATCAAAGGAGACGGATACGCTCACATTCTTGGCCCCAGATTGTAAAATATATTTAAAAAAAAGGTTTTTAAAAACAAGCTTTAGAGATCCTGGATATCATGTAGCAGTACAGTGCTAGCCAAGACAAGTAAAACGAGTCCAAACACGACGGGTCTGTCTTGTTTAGTACAGGAGTTCCTATGGCAACCTTCCGACTCCATCATCAGATCAGCTCCATGGTACCATATTATTGCATTGTTACGAGATATACATACCGCGGGCCATAAGCCAGAGGGCCGTATAAAAAAATGCGTTTTTTTTTATTACGTCTATCATTTATATTTTTATCGATACACCTCTGTTTTTTTTTCTTAATAGTAGGTTAATTAAAAAAAGCGCATTTCGCGTAATCAAGGAAGTACTTTTGCACATTTTCAGTTATAGAGATACATTGAAAAACAACTTATTAAAATTTTTATATCTCCTGAAAAGTTGGCTAATACGCCCCTCTGGCTTGAAGCCCACGATGTGTGTGTAAAGTTTCAGCTCAATCGGAAATCCGGATGTTGGTCAAATTTAACTTGCAAGATTCTACCCGAACTTACATACATACATACGTACATCCATTGCAAGTTAAATAAAAGCTTGTAAAAAAAAAACACAAAAAAATATGTTATTGATATTGTCGTGGTAACGTAATGACTAGGGCACGCGTTCCAAACTATAAGAACGAGGGTTTAAATCCTGTCCGGAACACATGAAACACTTAGGAAGTTTTCTGACAGGCTCGAGTCCAGCAATTGGTTTACGGACTG
Source organism: Dendrolimus punctatus (assembly GCA_012273795.1). Taxonomy (NCBI): domain Eukaryota; kingdom Metazoa; phylum Arthropoda; class Insecta; order Lepidoptera; family Lasiocampidae; genus Dendrolimus; species Dendrolimus punctatus. The sequence continues at coordinate 16,130,011 of CM022535.1, read as the reverse complement.
TATTATTATGTTTATTACGTTAAATAAACAAGATATTGAAAGTGTATTATTATTATTTGATTTATATACATACATAGGTGGGTTTCCTGACATCGTAGCCGCACTGCTTGTTGCGTATGATGTCCTGCGGCTTGTTCCGGCAGCAGCTGAAGGGCACGCCGCACGCCTCGCGCGACCCCACCGCGCCGCTCGAGCAGTTGAAGTACGCGTTGCGGTCCCAGTCGCGGGGGCCCTCCACGCCGCAACATTGCAACTGGAAAACAAACATACCACCTAACACACTGTGGCGACCGAGGGCAGAACTCACTGGCAGCGTAAGCCGGCCTCAAGACTTTTAGAAAAAGGTAGAATATTCTGGAAGGAAAAGACGGACGGATATATTTTAGAAATGGATAGACGATGAACGAATGTTCTAGAATAGAAAGTTCTGGAAGGAAAAGACAAGGACGGATATATTTTAGAAAGGGACAGACGATGAACGAATGTTCTAGAATAGAAAGTTCTGGAAGGAAAAGACAAGGACGGATATATTTTAGAAAGGGACAGACGATGAACGAATGTTCTAGGATAGAATGTTCGGGAAGGAAAAGAAAGAGATAGATAGATGTTAGAAAGGGATAGAGAATAAACGTAAGTTCTGGAATTGAAGGTTCGGGAGGGAAAAGACAGAGATACGCAGATGTTTAGAAAGGAACAGATGGTAAATAGAAGAATAGCGAAATAATGGATTCTAGAAGGTTGAGGTCAGTTCAAGACAGCGAAGCGACAAGTGCGATACGGAAGAGTTGTAAAAAAAGTTTAATAGAAGACAGTGACGAGTTAAGTGGTGAATTTAGTACAATTATTGTACAGCGCCATCTATTGGCTTATAAGTGTTCCACTACACCCTCCTATATATACGTACAACGCCACTGGCTAATTACATTGTGCGATGTGTGGCTGGAAATTAAAATTCAGTCTACCACATTAAGACCCACAGACGTCGTAATAAAAACAATTGAGGGGTCACCGTTGCTGAAATCGTTAAAGAGGACTATATATTATCTTTGTAGGAGTTGCAGAATATCAAATCTCCACCACTTATGAATGTCAACATTTTGTCTATTAATTATTCATCCCTCCATACCATATGACTTTTCAAATAGATTTAAATTAATATATAATACAACAAAAAGTAAATTCTGATTAATGTTAAGTATTCTGGTTAAACAATAATTGTAAATTTGTTTTTCACATTTATGTCCAATTTTAGTAAAATGGAGAAAGCCGGTTTTGATATTATATGACTCATATTAAATTCTTTGATTTTTGTGTATGTCACTGAATTTCTACTAAACGGTTGGACTGATTTTAATGAATTCACAATTGGACCCGGTAGATGGCGCTTCTATCGGGTTCAAGGATTTTGACTATACTTTTTGTGTGTGTATGTATAGGTCCCGGGATGGTTTAGATTCACAATTAAAACTGGTAAGTGGCGCTATAATCGGGTTCTAGATTTTTATTTTTTCAAAGCAGGATAATGTCTGCCAGGTGCGCTAGTAATCATATACATTAGTAAATATTGTTTGTTATTAGATGGATTAAGAGATTATATTTGACATGTTGTAAAAGCTTAGTACAATTATTGTGCTTTACTTATTTTATGAAGTATGAAAATAAAAGCTGACAGTCACAGTTAACAACAGGACAATTTATACATATAAATTTTAACCATACCCAGTCTTCTTGAATCCAATCAATTAAGTTTTGTTGATCGGCATCTTCTCTATAGTGAGTAATGAAAGTTTGGAAGCCAGTTGTCGCTTGTTGTTTTATCTGAAAACATAAAATTATGTATTTCCACTTTATACGGTTATTAATTTAGTGTATATAGGTCACACAACTTAAAGCTCCATCTAAGATTATGGACTATTTAAAAAAATAACACATAGCCTTTTGCAGCTAATATTGAGGAGATATTTAACTTGGCAGACTGTAACAAATGTTAATGAGAAATAGGTAATAGGAATAACAATAAAAATGATGAAATGGTCAAGCTTTTTCATAAGTGTTCTATGGACAATTTAGAACAGAATAGCCTTTAATGTACACAATGTATAATATTATAAAATTCTAAACATGCCATATCTGGATATTGAAGCTATATAAAAAAAAACATCTGGAATACACTATATAAACTATGGGTAACACAATGCATTTTTTAGCTTTCTTGTCTGTTTATTCGGGATTCACGTAAAAACTACTGGGCCGATTTCGATACGGCTATCGGCGTTTGACAGCAAATTCTCATAGTTTAAATCGGCGCTACTTTTTAATTTTTCTGGGAATGGTTTAAAGTGGCCGATTACAAAAATCAAGGACCAATGTGATTATTTAATGATCAATGACAAATTTAATGTAATAAAATGTGAGAATTTTTTATCCCGGGAAACCCACAGCTATTTTCCCGGGAGCGGTTTGAAGTTGTAGGGATGCATAAAAATTAGTTTATTCCGCCACAGTTTCCACTAAAACGATAACTTAAATTCTTTTTTTAAATGCCACGATACTTTATGTGCGGGAATCCCGCGCGACTTTCACGTCAAATGTGGACGAAGTCGCGGGCATATCCTAATGCTATATAAAAGCAAGAATATTGATATACAAGAACAATCGGTGATCTTGATCGGGCTATGACCGTATGACCCACTTAGAAAGCACCGCGATTAAACGCGAGGCGGTTTAGCAATAGCTGAATGCAATCAGACGTGTACACGCACTGCGGTTAACGTTTTGATTTATTTTATTCTATTACCACAATGTATTTTTGGTCAGCAGCGTGTGGCAAACCTCTGTGCTCGTCCGGTACGGCAGTGAATAATAAAAAAGAACGCAACTGCGTTCGGTTTTAATTTAATTTTGAGAATTATATTTTAATTTTGCGAAGAATTCTATCTTTTGCAAACTATTCTTCCCAAAGGTTTGGCCACCAATTAGCTATGTCGCCTTAATGATCAACAATCAACAACATGTTAATTAGAGACGAACGCAGTTGTAACCACCGCCGTGTGGGCACCACCATACTAATGTATGAAACAAACAAAAAAACTTTTCAAACCGCCCGCCCTCCAAATGTCAAATGTGTGTCAAAACCTAGGAATAAATAATAAGTCAGGAAGTCTAACTCGGAACAAATTTCACACAAAAAGTGCACCGACTTGAAACCAAAATGACGTATGAATCAAAAACCAATCACTACCGAGATCATAAATAGACATTGTTTTTGATTGGTTTCAATTCAAAACGCAAGCAGGGATTGGTTCATACGCTTGCTGCAATGTCTGCTATGACAGCAGAGTCATAGCAGCGTGGACGATGTTATGTAACAAGTGGAACGGACAAAGTTAATAATAAAACAGTATAATATTTATATATTTGTTTATTTTGTAATAAACTCTATGTCCCTCGAAATATAATTAATTTATTAAGTTTTTGCCTAGAAGACATTAAAAAAGAATCTTTTTTCGCAATGTAGTGAAGACGGATTCTGAGATATTCAACGATTACACATTTTATAAAAAAAATGAAATGGTCATTATTTGTCTGGTGACTGTTTTTTAGTAAGCGCAGAATATCTTCATTGTAAATTATTTTAGAAAAACACTGTCAGATTACTTGCTCGAGTAAGTGATTTTCCGTTATCATGTATTTTTATGTGTCTTAGTAGAACTGTAGTACTGGAACTTTCTCCCCCAGGGGGTGCCGCCCTGGACTCCCCCCCCCCCCCCGTCCAGGTAGCGGTATAAGGGGATGCGTCCCCGGGGCCCCGAGCGGCCACTGTCACATTCCCCCCTTCACTCCGTGACAGTGGTGTCTCACCTTTCCGCCTCCAAATCCTAATGCGTTCCCCTCCTTCCCAAACCTCCTCCCCAAACACCCATCCCTTCCGTTGCGACCGCCAGCGTCGAGATTTTCTCCGCTGGCCGTCGAGGACGGCGGTAGTGATGTCCACCCCACCACCGCCCGCCTGACCGGCGACCTGCCCTCCCCCGCTCCGTCCGCCGACGCTGCTGTGTGCGCGAGGCGGCGGGGAAAAGGGGAGGAAGGAGAGGGGGGAGCGGTGTTGGCGCAGGAGCAATCCTCGTAGCCTCCCCCTCCCCCTATCGCGAAGCCCCCCCCGCCGCTGACGCTGCTGAGAGCGCGAGGCGGCGGAGGGGGAGAAAGGAGAGGGAGGGGTGTTGGCGCAGGAGCAATCCTTCGCAGCCTCCCCCTCCCCCCATCGCGAAGCCCCCCCCCCCGCCACTGACGCTGCTGAGTGCGCGAGGCGGCGGGGGGAGGAGGAAGGAGAGGGTGATGGCGTAGGAGCAATCCTTCGCAGCTTCCCCCTGCCGGCGGCAGCGGGCGTCGAGGTCTGGGGGATTCCATATAGACCTCCGCCCGCACTAATGCCGCGAGAGGGCGCGAGAGGTAGCCGCGCGTCCCTCTCAGGGCCGGGGAAACACCATTCCCCGGAAGGAGAGGGAGGGGTGATGGCGCAGGAGCAATCCTCGCAGCCTCTCCCTCCCCCTATCGCGAAGCCCCCCCTGACGCTGTTGAGAGCGCGAGGCGGCGAGGGGGGGAGGAAGGAGAGGGAGGGGTGAAGGCGCAGGAGCAATCCTCGCAGCCTCCCCCTCCCCCACCGAAGGAGAATAGCGCCCGTGACTCCTGGCAGCCACGGGTGGGCGGCAGCGGGCGTCGAGGTCTGGGGGATCAGAAAGACCTCCGCCCGCACTAATGCCGCGAGAGGGCGCGAGAGGCAGCCGCGCGTCCCTCTCAGGGCCGGGGAAACGTCACTCCCCGGCCCGCACACAGGAGAGGCCGCCTCTGTTTACGAGGCGGCCAGCCGCTGCCGGGGTTGCGGGTTGAGCTCGCGCATGTACCGTGACCCCGGCGCTAGGCGGAGGAAGGCTCCCATGAGGTTTTAGTGGGTATACCGGCGCCGGTCGTATTGATTAATCGGCGTCGGGGAGCCCCACATACCGGCCGCGCATGATCCAAAAAAAACAAAAAAAAAAGGGACTGGAACTTTGTCACTGATGCCGGAACTCAGTTAAGGGTTCTTATGGTGGTATACTTTAGACTAGAGATGGTAGCCATCTAAATGCGCAAATGCCCTACTACGTAGCTATGGGTCGTTTTCTACCTTTTAATAGATTTAAATAGTAAAAAAGTCACAAACAGTTTAATATTTAAAGCAGCTATTTTCTTTTACTATATTCTATTAATATAGATTTTTTTAAAGCACTATATAGTTATCAGTCACTTACCCAGTCTTTGAATACGAAAAACAAAATGCCTGTTGTCATTTCTGCTAGCAATAATAACGCCAAAAACACTGCATACTGAAAATTAAAGTAATGAAATAAAAATACATAAATAAAAAAATAATTGCTATGTACTATATATGACAAGCTGTACAAATCTACATCATTTAAATATTACTAATTCATACTTAGTCATTTATTATATTTTAATTTAAAATCTACAGCAAATGGAGTATCAACTAATTGAGCTTCCAGTGGAAGAGATTTTAAGTCTTTATCAGAAAGTTGTGTACTTGAACAGTTTTTCAGCTTTAATTTGCATATTATAAAAATATCTGAATATCAAGATTATCAATTTCGAAACTCATCAGACTATTGTCAATTTTTATCTTCTAAAAATGTGGTGCTTGTGTTGTCACGGAATACTTTCCCTATCCCATCTCTATCTATACCATATTCTATTCATTCTATGATCCTCCAGTCCCTCCTATCCCATCACCCCCTTCCTATCGCTGGCAACATTTTAGTTTCGCAACTGGTTTCTATAGGCAACAGTAACCACTATCCACTACATTGCATAATTGTCATCTTCGCAATAAAAAAAAATAATAATGTGCGAGTGAACTTAGTATCTAAATAATTCGAGATGAGTCTCGAATTATGTTAAACAAACAAAATATACAAGGTTATACTCACGCAAGCTAATAGGCACGTGTTCTCACGCAATGCGCCCACGCAGCCGGTAAATCCAATTATGAATGTTATTGTACCTATGATAAATTTATTCTGATTAGCTTTTGTTCAGCTATTCTCACACAGATTGCTATGCCAAAGGTTGTGGTAACCATAACACTATAGTTATCACACCCTAAGCCATAGGGCTTACTTGATAACATACAATTTAAATATGTATCATGTGATAAGCAATATTTATTTATTTAATTTATTTTCCAATATGCTTACATTCATACACATAAAACATATTCAACCGTGGCACAGAAACCCCACAGATTTACCTGTGTGTCAGTCATGTACAATACAAGAAGTTATAATACATAGTGATATTATGAAAATACATTTACACAATATTAATGCATGCTAGCGATAGCCTAATATATAGCCAAATTCAAGTCACAGGTTTGACTCCTGGCCAGGACACATACACGAGTTATGCAATTTTCTGGCCTAATCTGCATATCTATACAATTAATACATACCAACAGTAAAGGAAAACAATGTGATCTATGTGAAACCTTTACATTGATATAGCTAATGTGTCAAACCCGCCTATTAGCCTTCAACAAAAAAGCTGGGTATACTGTCTGCTGTAGTGTCTGCTCCCCTATAAATGAGGTGCCCAAGCCCAGTAATGGGACAGTTATAGGCTTTTTTTACTTTAGAAATTATTTCAGTCAGTTTAAACTGTTCAGTATCATTACCAAGAAATATAATATTTAAATTGTTTGAGGTCTTTCAACAAGTACAAACAATTGCATTTAGATCTTTTATTTTTGACATAGATATATTTTACAATTTTATGTCTTGTGTGTCAAGTTGTATATCAAGTAGATCAGTGTATTAAGCATCAGTGTCTGGTTTACTTTATTGGAGTCCAAAACATTGTAAATTCAATATTCATTTAATTACAACTTGAAATTTAATCAATTTTATTAGTTAAACACTTGTTTAAATATTCATTTTTTTGTAGACTGTAAATAATTTTAATTGTTATAGAAAACTGCATGTGCATGATATAGTGGTAATAGTAATGGAGGGAAAAATAATACAGACAAAAAATATTTATATATAAATTCAAACATTTAGTATATTTGGTGGCCAGTCCTATTCCGCACCAATTGAAAAAAAACTGGATTCCAACAATATTCTTACTTGCTGCTATTATATGTTACTACTGGAGATTTATGGATAGCCTCATTATATCACCCATCAAATATCAGTAGGGTTGACAAAAAAGGTAACATAAATAGTTGTTGCAATAAAATTATTATTGTATATACTATTCAAAAGTGTATACAATAATAGTAAATAGTCATCAGCAAACCTACTGCAAGTTGCTTATATTGACTATTATTACATATATACCAATAAACAATTTCTAATATAATGGGATTGAGGCAAAGAGGGCAAATTGTGCTGTTGCTGTATTATTTATTTCTTAATGTACTTTTTTTTAACTTTGCTGTTACCACAGTTTGTGCAAAGAAAGAATTTGAATTTAAATTTTGTAAAATTTGACAAAACATTCATACAAAGCCGTGTTATATACAATTAATGAATGTTAATCATTTAAACTCACCCACACATATGAGTATAAACGCAGGATCCAGAGCTACATTTGTTAATCTGGAGAGATTGTTAAATGTATCCTTCTCGCTCCAAGCCCACACACCCACCGCTAATACTATTAATCCAACAAACTGAAATAACAAGAAGCAAATGTTATCTATTTAATGATAAGTGTGTGCATACAGAAACACCGAACATATCGCGGGCTTCAAGCCAGAGGGGCGTATAAAAAAAATGCATTTTTTTTATATTTCATCTATCATTTATATTTTTATCGATACACCACCTCTGTTTTTTTCTTAACAGTAGGTTAATTAAAAAAAACAGCATTTCACCTTCTGTTTAGTATTGCTTAAAATATTTTCAATTAATCATTTTCAAAAATATCATATTATTTTCAATGATATCAATTTTAGTATTTCACATTATTCACAACAAGATTTAACAACATTTCCTTCCTCATGTCAAAATTATTACCCGAACAAATTTTAATCTAGTCATTTAAATTTTGATGTAGCTTGAATGTCACTGGTTTTGCATTTTCATTTGCCGCACTTCCTATACATAATTGCATGCAGATAAATTTTAATAGTGATAAATGACAGGTTCCTAAACCTAATTATTGAACAGGATGCCTAAAGCAGGAGAAAGTTATTTAATGAATGGTGACTCAATCCTGTATGTTTTTTCATTCCATAGAACAAGTTTGTGATTAGTTATTATATATAAAGTATTCTCTAGAATAATTGTGCTACTAAGACATGTAGGTAATAAAAAAACTGCGACCTTGATTATACTGAAAGTGATATTCAAGCCAATTAGAAGCACAGAAAACTCATTCCTACATCATGTAAATTAAGGTAAACTATAAAAATAAACTTAAATAGAACACCAAAACTTACCCAGAACAAAACATTAACACCAAATATAACATATTTTAAACAACAGCTGACTTCGCTAGTATCCCGCCTATACTTTCTTATTCCGGGCATTTTCGCCGTTACCACACAGTCGTAGGGCGTGACATTAATTAAGAAAAACAAATGAACTAATACTACATTTGAAAAGTTTAGAAGTTGAATCTACTACAAAAGTGGGCCAAACGACGGCCAAATCAACGAGAATCAAGCGAAGTGAACGACCGTCAAACAAAAGAAAGGCGACGGCGATATAGCCAAATTCGGTGGACACTACAACATTTTGTGATGTTTTGTTTGACGCTTCACATCTCCCAAATTAGATGCGTATCAGAAAGAGTAAACTTATAGCTACCATTATGCACAACGTAACATATTCAATTTTATCAGATTATAGTCGCCTAATGAAATTTAAGGGCATCACACACGGCGAAGATGCTATATATTTCATCTTAAGATAGAATATCGCTCACTATACAATTTGTATGAACTATCACACACGGTTAAGATGATATATATTTTCATATTAAGTATCTTAAGATGCCGAGATATGCGAAATATGTCTTAATATTTTGCTTGCTATATAGCTTGCTATATATTTTGTATCTTAAGATACAAAATATATAGCAAGCTATTTTATACAGAGTGTGCACTTAATACCCAACGCAAAATGGAATGAAATATATTATATTTATTCAACTCCCTTTTCTCTCGAGTTTTTGTTATTACTGGATGTACTTTTTGTTAATATTATGTTGATAAAATGATTTGTTTACCTTTTTATATATAAACGTACATATCGTCTCGCCTGTTTCCCATAGTGGTTTAGTTTTTGAAACTTCTATATAGAGGGGATCTTACGGATTTTTGGCTCACGAAAAGGTGTCACAGTCACGTGCTCACCGTCACTAATTCTTACATTTTTAAACTCGAGATATCTTTCGAATGGAATTTCGGAATTGAATAATTCAAAAAGATTTTTTATTCTTATAAACATCAGGAGATTCATATCTCCTTGATTCATATCAAGCAATACCAATCTACCTCTTTTATATTTTATATCATTGTTTAGATACCGATATCTAAACAACGATATAAAATATAAAAGTGGTCGAAATGTTAGCAGCACGCCGATAACGAACAGCACAAGAGAACACAAATGTGTGTTCTTTTCATTGCAAGACTAGTCTAACGTGATCAAATAGGCACAATACCTTTTCCACTGCGTAGTGCCTGTGACGATGGTGAGGACTGTTTTCGTTGCAGAATGGGGGGTGCAGGCGTGTTTGTCTCGTTCCCGCTCGCTCATTCATTGTATTTGTATTGTAGCCTGCGAGGTTAGAATGTATGTAACGAGCACGATACGATTTTTGGCATCGATTGATTGTGATTAGCACACGATGTTCTCGCAACCAATCATAGCCAAACAACGCTAAGCGTTCGTGTCGTAGAACCTATAGACACCACTATAGCGTGTCGCCGAAGAAGCAAAAAAAAAACGAAATGTGTACTGGGACACATATTAGAAGTGAAACTTCAACGGACAAGTGGAAAAATGAATTGCAACGGACAAGTGGAAAAACACATCGCAACGTACAAGTGGAAAAACTTCAACTGACAAGTGACAAAATAACTCGCAAATAAGTTTTAACTTCAAGCTTTACGGGCAGATTGTTAATGTACTTGTCCAATTTGATAACCTGCCCGTAAAACTTCGAGTTAAAATTTTGTTGCATTTTGTCACTTGTCAGTTGAAGTTTTTCCACTTGTACGTTGCGATTTATTCTTTCACTTATCCGTTGCCAATCACGCATGTTTGTATTTTGTTTCTTGATATCGGCTTTAATCAAATTGTGAATAGTAAGAAAAGTTTCCTTTAACTTTTAAAAATATATTTGAAACATTTTTGGTGAAAGGTCTTTGTAAAGATTAAATTCGCCGCGGTTTTTCCTAAATTTTATATGATTTTCTACCCACATTTTTCGACACTTAGAATGTGTGGCATAAATTTTTAAGTCGTGTTCGAAGTCAGTATTATCATCTGATGAGCTATCTAATAAATCTAATAGTAAGGCTGTGTTATTCATATTATATCATTCTGTAAATATATTCAGTGGAGAAATATACGTGTAACCCCTAGTCAAACCTTTGATAGAATGACTCGAATGGATATATTATAGCATCTTAACCGTGTGTGATGCCTTAAGATGCTATACTATTTTATGTCCAGGCATCCTAACATGAAATATTATAGCATCTTTGCCGTGTGTGACGCCCTTTAGTGATGTAGTTATTTATGATGGATGGAAATAGTATAATCGACTACATTGTTTTGCTTTAATCAATTAGTAAAGATTAACATAAACATAATTTATCTTAAATTATAATCGTGGTTTTTGCGAAAGCGATTGCCGTTCTCATTTTTCATTTCAAATTTGCTTTACACTGCTGTGATCTATGTTTTATTATTTGTTTGGAAATTATCGTTTTCTCTTGCAAACCCTATGGGACTAGAGATTAATAATTAATGAGTGAAATCAATGACTATTCAGCACTGTATCTAAATTATTCCGTAAAAATGATTTATGATTTATTATTCTTAACATATCGTGTGTGTTTTTTTAAAGTAAACTCATAAAATTATTTCTGTCAAGTTATTGAAACTTCAACAATTAGCTTAAGATATACATGAAAACTCAACTATAAAGGCAAATTTTCAATCTTCAGGTAAAATTTATCCATAGAAAAATTAAAACCTGATTGAATTTAATAATAAAACAATTTAACTGCTTTATTTGCGCAACTTTAATGTTTAATTTGTTCGAATTTATCACATGAATAACTTTTATTTGCTGATTGGAAATCAGCATTTATGGCCGGTTCATATATCTTACTATTCAATCACTTGCCCCTACCATCGGTTAAATTTTGTCATTACTTTACCAAAGTCATGGAAGTGTGACGATTATGTTTCTTTGTGATTGCTTTGGAATTATGTTTCATAACGTAATAAAAGTTAAACTATTGTATAGAAACTGTAAGTATGACAATTTGTTTTATAGTAATTAAGTACGAAATGAAATCGAAAATCAACATAGCTTATAACTGTTGTGTGAACATCGTGTTATGTATGGAGCTTATGTCAAATTTTAACCGATATTAAGGCAAATGAACGGTCAGTAATATATCGAGTAAATTAGTTACTAAATTTATTAATTAAGCACTTAGAACTTTGAAAACTTAGTTTTCTTACAAAATCATTTGTCAATGTTTACTGCATTCGACTAAATTATTAAAGAAACCGTAATGGGCATCATTTATCATTATATGGGTAACGTGTTCGGATACACGGATCACATTCGGATGTTTTTATTTATGCTCCTGATAAAAACCTTGTGACAATAAAACAGTACATATTAATTTTGGCACTACCGCATTGGAATCTTATTTTCAATATCATGGAAACGCCAAGATATTTATGTAGCAGAATTGGACCCCAGGGGTGAAACTAACGCGCTGCCACCCTCCAGGATGGACGGGAGGGATGGAATGGGAGGATGGGAATTATGATAGTGACTTACATTATATTATAAAAACATAAAAAAATCAGAACTGAACAAGTTTTTTAATATTTTTAACTACTTATATAAAAATAAAATGCTGATTTTTTAAATATTTATATTTAAGACAATACACTTTTATTAATATGTCATAGATAACTGATTTCATTTTGATTAGAGAATAACATTGTCAAAACATATTATTATTTTAATTTGCACACGTTTGACCCTCCTCTGTTTGCCGATGTATCCAATCGATATAGTTGCTTACTTTTGTGTAAACTCCTGGAAAAAATGTACTACTTATTAAACACCTGTAGAGATTCGTTTTCACTTGATTTATGGAAGGTAGACGTAAGGTGTACCACTTTATTTGGAGGGGAAGTAGAAAAGGTGCCTAGCAGTGAAAATATAAGTTTAAACACCTACCACAATAGCGCTGGCCTATAAAAAACTACAATATGCATTAAAAATTGTTTACGTGCCATAAAATTAAGAAAATGCCAGTATAGAAAACCTCAACTATTTACGTAGTCTAAAATACACACACTCTGGTTACTTTTGGTGTTTTTTTTTTACTTATCCTATCTTATCGCAGCGCCAACTTTATTATCCGCGTTTTGACGGTATTTTTTTCAACACAGAGATATGAGTATGAATAAAAAAGTTCTTGGAAACAATATTAAAAAATGCAAAACTTTATATAAAAATATTTCATTTTTCTTCATAATCTGGGGGAGATTGAGATGCGAATGCGTTTAGAATAATTAACGCGTTTCTAATTTTAGCGAAAAAAAATTTCTCGAATCGGATCACTTGGGACTAAGTCCGCAGAATATGATGGGTGGTCTTCATTAAAATGTTGTGTGTTCTGCGTGCGCCTTACACATTTGTAGGAACTTTTTGTTACCTTATATCATATTAATCGCAAGTAGTTCAGAACTTAGTAGAATATTAGTCTTAACATTTATAAAGAAGATACAGTACTCACCTGGATATATCGGATTAGCGCATCCAATACCCCAAGACACGACTCCTGTTAAAAACATCATAGCAATACAGAATTTAAAGTGTTTATTTTACCGCAAATGTACCAAAGATATTGCTATAAGACATTACCTGCTTGCACATATCTTCCTTCTGGTTCAAAAACTACAAGTGGACCACCACTATCACCCTAAAAGAAATAAAGAAAACATCGTAATTCAAATTGCATTTTTTTAATGTATGCCTTGTGTCCAAGAGACCTTTAATGGCGGTTCCTACATATTACTATTTATTCACTTGCCATAACATCGGTTGAATTTGGACATTACTTGTATTGTATGGAGTTTATATAAAATTTTAAGTATTCTTTTCCATGTCGATAGTAAGGCAAATGAACGGACGATAAGACATAGGAATCGGCCATTAGTCAAGTATTTTGTTGAAATAGATTTCACAGAGTTCTGTTTTTCAATTTGGATAAATCAAATCAAGTTCAAGTTGTACCCTTTCAGTTCTGAGCCTTTTGACTAAATTGGTTCAATTTCGTTGACCCGTCGAATATCAGCATAATATTGATGAAAAGAAGTGATTCAATAGCATGGACAGAAAGAAAGAAAGAAAGAAAGAAAAACTTTATTTGCAGAAGTAGCGACGTAATTACATTCCTTATACATTTTTATAGACAGAGCATATTTTGAGAAATTGTACGCAGCATTTACAGCAACCAAGGTTTGCACTCAGCATATTGCTGTGCCGGAATTATATCCGACACAACGCTGATTTTCAGTGCAAACCTTTCTTATGGCGTAAGACCAAAACGACTCAATTGATACCATTTGTTTAGTACGTAGCAAGGTTAAATTATGAGACTAATTTTATTTCATATTTGGTTTGCGTAACTATGATCACGTATCAGAATTCCGCGCCAAACTCAAGTGGGTTCCAATACGTTTTCGCCGGAATGCTCATATATTGCCTCTTCTTTATAATACATTATTTAATCCTCAGACCCCTGCATACCTCAAGGAACAGTTTCATTACCTTTATTCCGGTAACTTAAAGTCTCTCAGATCGTCGGAAAACTTGTTACTTAAAACTCCTCTGCATACAACTAGCTCTTATGGGAAATCCTTCACATTCCAAGCAGTTCGTCTTTGGAACGCCTGTTAATATAAAGCTAGCCAAATCACTGCCCATTTTCAATAAACTTGTGAAGGATTATTATAGCTCAAATAGCTCAAATTAAAGATGCAGCAGCCATTGTCATATTTTTCTTGTCTTATATTTATTTATGTATTTATGTAATTAAAATATTATAAAATATCGTATTAGTATAATATTTATATTTTTATTAATGTATGTATATTATATCATGTATGTATTTATAAGATATAAATATTTATAAGATACTGATTCGATAGTGAGATTAATGCAACATACCCCTATTCTTATCAAATTATTTTGTCCATCCAAAGGTTGTCTGGAAGAAATCGCTAATAGCGATAAGACTGCCTATTGTTTTGTAAAATTTTGTTTCTGTTAACTGTATTTGTAAAACACAATAAAGCATATTCATTCATTCATTCATGCACGATAAAGAAATCACAATCAGTTTCTAATCAAGTCATGACTCATGCTCCAGTCCCAAAGTCATTACGATGCTAATCAGGAAAATAATGTCGGGATGTAACCGACTTAGAATTTTAATCGAGTTACCTGGCATCCATCCTTTCCTTTGGAGAAAGCGCACATCATCGTTGGCGTTAGATGTTTTGCTAGTCGTGATTCCATACATCTTTCGTCAGAGAGGATTTTTAGGGAGGCCTTTAGAAGGACTTTGGAAGCTGATTTCTCGACGCCCATTCGTCCCCAACCTACTATAGTTCCTACCCTGTCGCCAAATCCTTGTCCTTGAAAAAAAAACTTCCCCTGTTAAAGTTGTTCAGACTTAGATTGCGTGTTATGAGTGTATTATCCCCGCAAATTACTATTGCGCCTGGTCGCCATTTTGGTGACGTAACCGTAGCCGAACACTCAGTACTGTTGGCATCACTGGCCGGCGAGTACGCGTACATATCGAGTTGCGGATGACGTCACGTGAATGTTAGTTTGACAAGGTTCCAGGGCATTACCAATTTGCGGGGATAATAATAGCATTGATAATAGTAGCCAGGATGGAAATGGAAAAATAATGCAAAGGGCCTGGACCTGGTCTTTTATGTTTCTGCTTTTGCAATCTATGTTCATGTTTATCATACGTTACCAAAAGACAAGAAATAAAGCAGCGAAGTTTAAATATCAGTGAGTGTTTTTGTTGCACAAGCAGGCAAGTGGTAACCGTTACCGATTACCTAGAGACGTTTGTACTACGGAGGCGTTAACTCGCCGTCCGATAGCGTGTTAGCAACACCCCGACAGTGCAAACATTTCTTCCTAACTGACAGCCGCTGTCATGTCATGTCATGGTTTAAGCTCATATCGTAGTGCGGAAGGAATCATTTTTATACAAATTTAGTTCCACTAGAGAATATGAAAGTACATACCTATATACTACACTTAAATAAAAGCGATTCAATATCAAGACGCATATAGGTGTATCGTGAAATCTAGTTTATTTTCTGAAATTTCTATATCGAGCCTAGTCAACGTTTGGATTTATTTTGATTTAAGAGATTTGATTCAATTACATCTACTCTAACTAAAACTGTAAGTCTTAAAACAAAATAGTAGTTTGAAATACATTTTGTAATTCTATCCTCTTGTCCCTTACGACAAAATGGCGGTAAAGGCTTGATATTATATTTCCCCGTTTTAGAAGTTACTGTACTAGAGAAATTGCAAATCTTACCTGGTTGGGGTAAGCATATAGGTAATACGGTATCACTAAAACGCACTGGGAAGTTCATAGTTGCGATTGCTATATCATTTTCATCCCTGACTGCTGTTGTAGTGAACCGCTCGTGGATTACCGCCCGGGAAATATTTCTCCTTGTTACTGCCCTCCTATCATCAATGTTGTCCAATCCGAGCAATACTTCCATGTTTCTAATGTTATCCCTAAAATAAGCAGATTTGTGTCATACCTGTAGTAGGAATCGTACGTGAAAGTGATTTTTTTGTATTTGGGAAATGAAATAAATTTTTATACATGTAAGACAGGTTTTGTTGCATCTTTTCATAATTTTTTGAAATGAAGATCAACTTATAAAATTAGAAAAATATGCAACAATTTGTAGTCTATTTTATTTCATATTGAATTTAATACAGTAAGTAACAATTGGCAAAAAAAAATCACACAATGGGCTACTCTTATGTTAAGAATATTATTAATTCAATTCGTTTATTTGCTTAAAAGATGGCATTTTATAACATTCTTCTCTTTTTTCTTC
This sequence comes from Dendrolimus punctatus, assembly GCA_012273795.1. Taxonomy (NCBI): domain Eukaryota; kingdom Metazoa; phylum Arthropoda; class Insecta; order Lepidoptera; family Lasiocampidae; genus Dendrolimus; species Dendrolimus punctatus. Next base: position 16,113,566 of record CM022535.1, on the reverse strand, counting down.
TTTTCAATCTTTCATACATTTAGTATACAATACAATAGAATGACAATCTTATAAGAGTCATTGTTGTTAGCATACTTTAAAACATAAAATTACATAACTCGATTCGAGACAAAACTTTGATCTTTCAATTAAATCCTAAACTTTGTAATTTTAATATATGAAAAATCTTTGTTATTCTTTGTAAAGTAAAAATGTTTTAGGTCTCTATAAAAAATTGTTGCGTTATAAACTATGTGAACGATCAATGAATATGTCTTTGTTGCAATAACGAGAGATGCAAAAATCGCAACAATGAAAGAAACCTAGAAATTATTTCTCGCCAAAACTTGTTTGTTTTATTTGATTTCAGTAGGGCAATAAAGTGTGCGTTTTAAAGTCGATTAATGTACTTAGGTAATTTAACTCAGTTTCCCAAAATTTGAATTGGGTCACTTTCATTCTCACCGTGCGATATTAGATACACGTACCATTTAAAACAATGCCCAGCACTTAGAATATGTTTTGTAGTTATGATTGCTCCACCACAGTGCATACGGTCATTCTTCAATATTGCCACCGTCCATGGAAAGGAGTGTGGCTCTGCTCGTCTTCCTCCTACTATTCGCATCGATACTATGGCATCTGAAGGCCTGCCGCAATCTAAGGGCAGATTAAATTTTTACACTGGCTAGTACCTACTACATATTTTTTTACTTTAATACGTTATATTTAAAATCAATTTATTAATGCTTAACTAGTACCTACTCTGAGATTTAAAGTGAAACTTCAATCAGTAAAAATAAGCGTCACGTGTTCTTGCAACGTTTTTACCTACAGCTGCACGAGTAATATTAAAATTGGTCGACATACAGTTTAGTATTACAACTATAGGAGAATGGATAATAGTATGTATGTAATACTATACTATTGAAGTGAAACTTTAATACAGACGGGGTCTTACGATTTTTCGCACACGAAAAAGCGTCACGGCCGCGTGTGCTAATTATATATATAAGTAAAGGTATTGAAGTAGTCTTGAATATGAAGTAATTTATTTTGATATTTTCATCTTCTTCTTCTCTTATACATAAAAATGAATGTTTGTCTGTATGTCCTTTATAGAATCGCAAACTACACATTTGATCATGTGACGATGTTCAGCAAAGTTGTTGTGCATGAGCCAGAGAAGATTTTTGAGTTGGTGCACAATTGGAGCTGGTATGTGGCGCTGCTGTCGGCATATCGATTGAAGCTTCTCCGGGCAGGACGACGTCTGCCGGGACAGCTAGTAATTAATAAAATCTGCAAAAGCGTGACAGTCCACATTTTTTTTTTTTATTGCGGGAGATCTGCAGACAGGCAGACGGCCCACTTGATGGACAGCGGTTACCATCGCCTATGGACATTTGCAACACCAAAGGTGCTACGAATGCGCTGCTGCTCTCTTTAGGGAGCCTGGAACCTGGTCACTAATGCCGGAACACAACACAAGGTTGTTATGGCGACATACTCTAGACGAGGGGTGGTAGCCATCCAGTCGGGCAAATGCCCTACCACCTGGCTGTGGGTTGTTTTGTCGCCTCTTACGACAGGCCGCCGGGCCGCAGGAAATTGTATTCTTTCTCCGTTCCTGCACGGATAAAAACTTACTTACTATGAAGAGTTCCATAGGGATGATAAACGTCCAGTATTTTCACTATTTGGCTATTAAATCTCATTTAACATACATATTATAAAGTAAATAAAAAATAACGCTAATAATGAATTCAGTTTATGGCCTTTGGCTTATGGCCAAAAATTCAAAACGGATACTTTAAAATTCTTCGTATTTACCTTTCTGTATAATTCTCCGTTTCACTATGTATGTAGCAGCCATTTTTCTACTACCCTACTTATAGCAAATGTTTACGATAAAAGCATACCTTTACATCATAACATGTTATTTATAACTGAATGAAAACGAAAAGTAATGTATTTATTTCTTAATGGAATCTTACAGATTATTTATTGAAAGTCTACCAAAGCTTCAAAAACCAGCGCCACAACCCACACTTGTCATTCGCCTTCCATCTACATTGATCACATACATGAAATATTCTAATAAGCAGTCAGTTCATCTCATTTCTTCCGTGCAAGAACGGCGAAAGAATCCAATTTGCTTCGGCAGGGCGACATTTTTTATGCTTGCTTATAGGGAAACTGGCAAACGGATCCACTTGATAGCAAGTCCGCCCATGGATATCTACAACACTATGAGAGCCGATGCGTTGCCTACCTCGTTGAGATTTTAAATATCTGTTAACGCCCTTTTTGAAGAGGCCCATATTGTAACGCTCTAGGAAAAGCTTGCTCACGCATGGCATAAAGAAGCGTGTGCCACGTACAGTGGATGGCTTCCAGGTGCTAAGGAAGTGAGGCCTGTCGTAAAAGGAGACAAAATAACTCACTGCTAGGTGGTATAGGATATTTGCATGTCTGGTTAGCTACCACCCCTGGTCTAGGGTGTGCAGCCATAGCAACCTTGAGTTGTGTTTCAGCATTGGTAGCCAAGAACCAGTGTCCCTTTAGAGAGCGGCAGCACCTTTGGAGTTACAAATCTCCATAGACGATTGTAGCCGCTTTCCGTCAGGTGGACCGTCTGCCTGTCTGCTGAACTCATGCAATAAAAAAACAGGCATACGGCTCAGCTATTGGGGGAAGCCAGTTCATTACCAATATTTAGTCAGGATTTGATTGAAAAAGGGGGATGAGGTAGAGAAAATGGAACTACCCCCAGTAGGGCGCTTCATTTCTATGTGGTCTAAAATAGAATACCTATTAGGAAATAGCAATCACCTAGTAAAAATGTAGCAAGTCTTAATTTTTATCTGTTTGTTTCAGAAAATGTTCACATTTAAAAATATTTATATGCGAAAATTGTGTGTCAGCTCCGACCTACGACTGGGGTTTACACCTTAAGTACGATTGTCTGTGAACATGTAGTCCTTCGGCCGAAGAAAGGCGGTTACAAGATCTTCTAATTACAAACACCGTATCTTATACTGATGAATATTATTTTAGATCTTATTTCATTGCATTAAAGTCTAAAAAAAGCGTTAACGTTTGTATTATTTTACTCCTCATAAAATTTCCATACACGGGGCTTTATATAAAAATTGAGTCACTGCCAAAATATCAAAGAGCATTATCAGAATTTTCTATTAGGCCACACAATTACGTACAATGTCAAAGTTTACGTTTTTAATAGGTACCTAATTGTCTTTTTTGGTATTCTGCTTTCATGTAGATATGGAAGTTAAACGAATATTGTTTACAATAGTAAATACATCTTAACTGTGTACTTGGGCTTGCGATTGGCAATTTAAATAAAGCAATACATTCACATTGCTATCTAAAGCATTGCCAATAGTGGTAATTTAAATGTTACCTTTCTCGAGTTCTGAATTAGAATCTTAAGACCACCGGTACTCTAGAAACATGGTACACGCGTTGAAAATGCAAGTAGCCTCATTGAGTGGTTAGATTTTATTATTACATTATTAAACACAAAAGCATTACTAGGAATTTCCTTTAACGAATTAACTTGGCTGTTTTGGTTGATTTCAAAATGTATTGGAACAAACTAAATTTTGAATTGGATTTTGAGTATGATTTATATTAATGAACAAATATATCATGCGTCATACACCAATATCGCTGGAGGTTAGAAGTAAAGAAAACTGTCTTGTATGGGAGACAAGTTGAAAAATTATCTACCTGTTAACAGCAAGTTATTGTTCGAGAACTCACCGACGTAGCAAATGGAAACGATATGAGTTTAGCAATATTATTATTAACAGAGTGAAAGGTGTTGAGTTGAAAAATTCAATATCTTTGATAATTTTTTGATACAATAATTTAAAAAAATGCTCTGTAACACAGCGAAATTCTTTCTTTGCCTCTTTAATTTACAATCCTAGTCTAACAATGTTTGGTGCTGTTAGTAATATCTTTCCACTTGCTACCATGGTGCTACTTAAATTGGCTGCTTTTCAACGGACACTTGATACACTTAATGGTCTTCTTACTTCTACCCTCTATAATCATTACACTAAACCAGCAACATTGAACTATATGACATATCTATACTTAAATTATAGTTTATCCATCAACTTGAAGGTTCTTTATAAAAGGATATGTAATTGTGACATTGGTTAGTAAGGGTCTAAACCAATACGGAGCAAACATCAGTAAAGCAATACAGCTAAATACATGCAATATATATCTTAGGCTTGGAGCTGATACTAAAACCAGTGCTGCACTGGTACACTGAAACTTTTTATAAATCTACATAACAATCTAACGTACTTCGATCACCATATGACTTTAATTATTTACTGTTTTACTCATTGGTTCCAGTAATTCTGTTATCGCTTTTAATTAGTGCTACAAAGAATTTTGTGTTAAAAATGAAAACTTGCGAATCAACTTACTGCAGTCCAAACTTTTCTCAGGCAGCACCTATAACAATTGGGTATAATATGATACAATTTACAATAATTATTTTACCGGTTAGCAAATTCTAAAAATTAACATCACTTAATATCATGTTATAAAATAGGTTATAAATAGAGATTATTACAAAACTTGAAGTATTTTTAATTATTGTTGGAGTTTTCTAGTAACTATTGCGATTTTAAGTGTTTTTGACTCTAGCTTTTAGGTGGTAATAATACTTTTGGTTTTGGTAAGCCTGCGTGTCAAGTTATAGTGAACGGGGAACAACCTAATATAAGAAGCCTATAAGAAAAGGTATGTTCACGTGATAAAAAGTGTCCCAGTTCATATCGCTTCTTTGCTTCAATAACGTGGTATCTTGAAAAACCCAAATTTACAGTACTACACTTTTAAAATTTCAAAAAAAGATTTTACCCAAACATATTTTACACTTTTTTTTACAATTAAATTTAGTGTCAATTTACTTAGCTTTTTGAAATATATGAGAAAGTTGTGATAATATGACAAATTTAGCAAAATATAGTGAATGAGTGAAATAAGTGAGTATTGGGATATGTCACGTTATTGAAGCAAAGAAGCGAATATGACTAGGAACTACCTAATGTCGAATATATTTTCTAACATATAAGACAAATATAAGTATGTGTATAACTAGTTATTTTATTTTATTTACTTGTTTTTTGTTCACGTATCATTCTTTATTTATATATCTATGTATATATGTTTATCATTTCGATGTAAATATATCTAATAACCCGTTTAATTTTTATAATTACTAAACTGTACCGATTTGATATATTATTTGTGTTGTATTGTCCTCCGTGACTCCACCTGCTGGTCCCAGGCGCAAGAACAGCGGTGGCCTTAGTAGCTAGCATTACGCTGAGTCTGGGTCCAATTTTAGGACTTATATTGATTCAGTTATCTTTTATCTTACTCAATATTGTTAAAATGTTTATTTTCCTAAATAAAATAGTTCTTCCTTTCTAGTTGAGTTGAATGTATGTAGTAAAGAAATAAATAAAATTAATTAAGCTTATACGAACCCGCAATATATTCGTAGCTAAAAACACTAATAGAACCGTACAAAGCATTTTAATAGAATTATTGAGCACCGCACTCACTCATAGCCACAATCACTGCACTGTTTTTCCTTCGTACTCGTGCTTATTTACGCTTTACACGGGTTTCAAGCGAAATTATACACGCCTGAATGTCCTTGTAATTGTAATTTGCGTTACGTTATAAATTTAAAAGTTGACTTTAGAATTACATGTAATTGTCATCATAACAACGGAACTTCTGAATGAATGGCGGAAATACAACCAGTCAGAACCAAGCGTTTCGCTTCATCTTTTCTGGTGCGCACCACGGAAGAGTGGAATAATTTGCCGGAGACTGTTTTTCCTGACAAATACAATCTTGAAGTCTTCAAGTCACGAATGAATAAGTTATCTTCTAGATAAGCGTGCTCCATCCTAGACTGCGTCATCACATAACATCGTGTGAGACAGTGGTCAAACGCAAACCTATATAAAAAAATTCTTTATGTAAATACCACTGAGTGGAATTTATTAATAACGCACGATTGAGTAGAATTATTATAAGAATGTAAAATATATCAGAACTTTGAAGGCTATCACGTATAACAAATTCAATTTATTTTCTAGCGTTTCTTATCGTTGAATGTAATTTTCAAATAATATTTTAAATATTTTTATTGCAATTATACGACCTGTTACTAACGTACCATAAAATGATTAGACTTAAATATAAATGTGTATGATTTAATAAAACATATTAAAAATGGTGCATTGTTATTTCACCTTATTTATTAGAACATATAATTAACTATTTGTAATTATTTACAATAGTATCCATCTTTTGTTTGTTGTTTTATCCATGAAATATATTTGGAGACCACTGTATAAACACCTGTAAACAAAAACATATAAATTGTAAACCTTAGACGCGACTTCGCTTGCATTAAATTTAGACCCGAATTCAGAGCAGACTATCAAATTCTTCGGGATAAAAAGTGTCCTATGTCGTCTATTCTTGGTATCGAAAGTAGACATCAACTTTCCTAATTATCGACTTAATCGGCCAGATCATGCAACGTCCGAATCATCATGCCGTGAAAACTACTTCCATCCCAAGTTCTGTGATAAAACGTAGATAAATACGCGGTAAATTTCAGGTTATACTAAAAAATACCTCACAAAGCCACTTTCGCAAGTTTCGTATTATACTACTAGGATAAACTGCATTGGAGTTCGATTTTCTTTTCAATCTGGCCGTTTCAAATTATTCCCAGAAAAATTTCCGAGATAAAAGTAGCGCAGATTTTAAGCCTAAGTATTAATGTCGATCGGCGAAAACCGCATCGAAATGAGCCTTGTAGTTTCTTCGTGAATCACGAACAAACAGACAAAAAATTAAAAAAAACATCTGTTGTTTTTTTCAATAGCTTCAATGTACATACACTGCATGATTTAAATTTTATAATATTATAGATTATATGTATGTTTTTTATCGCTGGAGTCCAGCCGACAAGCCTAGGACATTTACAACAGCCAAGTTCTACCAATGTGCTGCAGCGGGCCTCGAAGATGGTACTGGAACATGGCCGCTAGTGCCTAAACATAACTCAAGGTTCTTGTTTTTATTGCGAAGCTGTCAAACATCCAGACTTTCCCGCTCATGGAAAGTAGTTACCGACGCTTATAGACGTTGCAACACCAATGGCGAAGCCAAGGCGTTGCCGGCATTTAGGACGGGATTAAGAGGCTGGTATAGAGGGATTAGACAGCACGAATGGGATTAGATACACCGATAGACAGGTTAGATAAGGGTAGGGAGAAGGTGACCATCGGAACTCTGTCATCTCACGAAACACTATTAGCTCAAGTGCTAGTAATCCTAACAAGCAAATATCCGCCTTTTGTCGCCATTTTGTCGTCTCTTACGACATTCCTTCTAGGTCCAGGAATGAGTACTTTTCTCTGTTCCTGCACGAATGAGATGATATGACATTCCAGATTTGTAAGGATTTGATAAATATAGATAATAATATCTTACCGGGATAATCTGGTTTAGCGCAATCAATTCCCCACGATACAATACCTTTGAATAAAAATGAATCGGATCAACAAAATTAGTCGTTACTCTTTTATGCGCCAAAAATAATAATTCAAATAAAATTTCTTACCAACAAGATACCATATTTTGTTTCCTGTTTTCCAATGTGTGGAAAATAATGGCCCTCCACTGTCGCCCTATAAAAAAAAAACCTTTGCATAGATGAATATTATATAGTTTTAATTAGGCAAATTTGGAACCTGAGAAGGGGCATGAACATGACTACAGGCTAAGTGTAGAACGATGTCTGAAACAAGCCAATCTGTCTTGAAAAAGGGTGGCAGAATATCATCGGTTCTGCCTGAAAGGGGAACATTTATAATCTGTCATTATAACTTTATTAAACTTTATATCCACTGTTAGATATTACCATAGAAGATATATATTGTTCTATGATAATACATCACGATACGTACATCAATGTATCCTATACGAGCGAATTAATGAAGTTGTATCAATGTTTGGTAATGTTTCATGCAAAACTACTGAACGGAATTTGATGAAAATTTGCAGTGACATAACTTTGGTCTAATCATCAGAATAATACACTGGCTAGAATTATAGACAAATAAATAACCAAGTGAAAGACAGTCTACAATCCATATAACTGTTTTATATGGCAGTGAAGCGTGGCCTGTACTTGAGCGACACAAGCAGGAGCTGCGTGTCACGGAAATAAATATGCTTCTATGACGCGAAAGGATCGCATTAGGAACTCCCGCAAACGCGGCAGCCTTCACATCCGTGACATAGCAGACAAACTGCAGGAGAGTCGCTTAGGCTGGTACGGCCACGTTTTACGGAAACCGGCTAGTTATGTGGGGAACAAATGTCTAGCCATGCCGCCTCCGCCAGGTCCCGGTCGAAGGGGTAGCCCCAAGAAATGCTGGCTTGACGTTGTGAGGGATGACATGCGTACCAACGGTCTTAACACAAGGGATGCCGAAGATCGCGCGAAGTGGAGAAAAAAAAGTAGGAAAGCGGACCCTGGGCGTCGAAGTGATCGCTTCGAACGCAACCGGGATTTAACGCTCGGATGATGATGATGATGATAGTTTAAATTAACCAAAATATATCTCCATAAGTGTATAACAGAAACACCGCTGCTATGAGTCATGTCATGGTGTCCCCATAACAAGCGGCATCGTCTAGTACTAGAACCGAAGACGGGTAGACGCCTGAAGACAGACGTTGTTGACTATTGCAAATCTTCGGGACCAATTAAGATGAAGTCGCGAGCGACCACTGCCACTCTACAAGGGTTCCAATATCAGTACAGAAAATAGGTATCGCCGTCGGACATGAAGAACTATCGCTGCTAGATGAACAAGCTTATAAAAAATCGACTGTAGCGAAAATAAGTGAAAAACTTAACAAAGACTGGTTACCTGACAAGCATCCTTTCCTAAACTATACGCGCACATCATAGTGTCGGTGACTAAATTGTCTTTATAAATAGAGGACTTTGAACATTTCTTCATCTCAACAATTTGCACTTTAGTTTCCAATAGGTATCTCGAGGATGTTAAAGCTCCTTGTCTTGTTTTACCCCAACCAGCCACAGTCAATGGAAGTCCGTTAAATTCTAAATCTATAACAAGAATTTTCTTACTAAAAAACCAATAGATACAAAGTATATTGGATTGAAACCTATACTTAGTTGAGAATTTCAACAATTCCTAGTTCTTCATTTTTTGTCTTCTATACTATATACATACGTATATATACACTAGTCAGGTAGTGTATGTATGTATGTATGTAGTAGTGATAGTCAAATCAACTTAGAGACTGTTATCATCTTACAAAACTTGTCTCACAGTAAAATCAATTATGCTGTGACGTCCCCATTGTTTTGCGAAACATCTTTAGATAATAGATAGCATAAAATCTAACCTTCGGATGGTAAACAGATGGGTCGTACTCTATCTGAAAATTTGAGCCTCATATCAAGCGTGAGCACTGCAATATCATTGATATCCCTTACAGCATTTGAGGTGAAATGAGGGTGTTTTAGTCCATATCCCACGTGCAATGTTTGGTATTTGCCATCAAGTCTGTCGTGCATACCCACATACACTGTCAAGTCTCTATAGTGCACTCTGGAAAAAAATATTTAGAGTCATTTTGACTGACTGCGCCCAATTTGTTGCCAGTCCCGATTAGCTACAGAAAATTAACAATATCTTATTTTTATGAAAAAGCGTCTATCATACAGCCATCCGTTGTTAACGAAATACGACTTATTTAATAAGTCTGATGATGATATTATATTTTTGTTGAATTCCCAAAAACGGCCTTACATTTATTTCTAACAACAAGCAGGTGTATAAAATTTCGTTCTTAATTACTTTATTACTTTGAAAATGACAAATTTTCAAACAAATTTTCATCTCATTTTTCAATCCCTTAAGAGTTGAATTTTCACAAATCCTTTCTTAGTGCGTACCTACAGTTTATAGAGAAGCCGCATGCAAATTTTCCAATCCTAACTCAAGTAGTTTGGGCTGTGCGTTGATAAATAATCTCAGTCAATAATTTAGTGAGGCCTAGTAATTAATATAAATAATGGAACAACGCGCAGCGGGGTGATTTAGTTAGTCTAGTTAGTCAAGCTACTACTGTTAACTCCAAGCATTCCATGACAACAATGCATAAATAATATAGTATCAAAATCGTAAATCTTAGCGACGTGATCGACCAAATGATAAACACCTTAAAATTATTCGTAACTGTATCACACGACAAGATTAAATTATTATGATTGAAATTTATTTTTTATTTTGTTTTTTTTCTAGACTTCGTCGTTATTGATTTAAATTTCCATTAATTTAGTCTACATTTACATATTTATGCCATTATATTCTATAAACTTCTCCAAGATATAAAATGTATTATGCTTTCTTGAGTTACATTTCTCAACTCACTGTGATAAGGCTGCTATCATACTAATTAAATGTACTGATTTTGATCAATACAAGTGTAAATCGTATAGAAGTGTGGATGTAGTTTTATGTAGCAACATTTAAAATCACTAACTGAGCAAAAGTTACTTGTTCTTCTGAATTAGTTATACAATTCACGACAAGTCCATATTGTTTATTATTATTTAGACTACCATAAATTTATTAAATTGTTAATAAATTGTTTATTATTATTTAGACCATAAATTACTTCTAACTCTGTTGGTGAGTAGTTTTACGATTGGCCTACGATACGTATTAACGCTTTATTGCCCATACAAACCCAAAAGTAATACAATGGCCAGCAGTGAGCACATGAAGATCGGTAATGATGGCTCCTCCACAGTGTAACTTTGGCCCGAGCATCAGGGAAACGAGCCATGGGTATTGATGCGGTTGAACTGTCGTACCGCCAACGATGCGCCGGTTTGTGCCTGCTAATCCACATTCTAAAAATAAAAATTAAAAGTAGCTTTTTGCTGATTAATATCTAACTAACGCTGAGTCAGTTTATTGATTGTTAAAGTACATGTTCATTGTCGTAATGGATATCGAGCAAACCTGCCAAGCAGCCTTGGTACACCACAACATAAACATCATTTAATAAATGTCAAAAATAACCAATAAGCGTGTATAAATTCTTATAAATTAAGTTGTAAAAAAGGGTACGGAACTCGATTCCGTAGAGTTAAATAAAAAAAAGCCCAATTCCCAATTACTTTTATAAGTAAAAATAAATAATTAAGTCGTTAACTCGTCCTTTAAGAGTATGGCAACATCATTAATTAATTTATTTAAAAAATAAGATAAAACTTACCACATGAGCCATTAATCCTCTCACCGTGGACCTATAATTCATAGCGGATAATTATTTATGTTTCTATTTATAATTTTGCCTAATAATGGTAATAAATAATACACTCACCAGTCCGAAAACGATACAAAGTACCGACCATGTCCTTATCATTTTATAGGTGAAGTTAAAGGCTTGTAAATAGGCGTGGAAATTTTCTCTATGGGCAACATCATTGCAATAGTTTCCTTACCAATCAAATTTGAATACATCCAATATTGCAATTATACAACACGCAGTAGACGTTAAAGAGTTAGTCGAGCGTAAATTATTATTAATTGCAATTTTTAATTGAGTTTTCATGTACGTGGACATTATATGAAATGTAATCTGTCAAATAATCTTTATCTAAACATAAAATAAGACCTTTACTTCCCACCAGCGTTGCCAGATGGGGGATTCCCTGCAAATTCGGGGATTTTTTCACGTCTGGGGGAGATTCGGGTAAGATTCCTTGGGGGACTTTCGGGGGAAATATTTTGTTGTGAGAAATTTTGGAAAGATATTTTAAGTATCAATAATTCATCTACAAACACAATTCTCAATACGGTATTATTAGTTTATCTTAGAATTATACTCTACTAGTGAATCATACTTCAATTCAATAGTTCATTTTATTAATCCAATTCATTCGTTCGTTAATTTACGTTATTTATTTATTATGCCGTCTCTACTCGTATGCGTCGTCTCCCATATCGTTGTTGATCGATATCATTGTCGATTTTTTTCTCAAACAGCTTATTTTTGGGATTTTGGAAAAAAATATGGGGGTTAATTGACATGGTCATCTGGCAACGCTGCTTCCCACGAAAATCTGATTTCAGACAGAATTATAATGTTGAAGTCAATATCTTGATTACACGAGCCAATTCTGTTATTTCAGGCGACGTAAGGCGACTTATCCAGGCGACGCGAAGATATTCGAAGTCAGATTCCATGACGAAATAATAGTACAAAAAATTGATAATATCATTAGCAAAAATTGGATTAGCCGGAATTATTATTGAAAAGCTACCAAAATTTTAAACATTCATTTCGCAAGTTTCCGCCTATAAATATTAAAAAAGACAGAGTGGCGTACCCGTGGCACGCCATTGGAGCTTACAAAATACCAAGATAAGGTAAACTTAAAATTGAGACGATAGTATTCGGCGATTTTGCCAAGATAGTAATAGCAGAATTAGACCGCAGCTCTTAGGGCCGGCTCGACCAGTGTTTTAACACATTCTTGCAAAATATCTATATATAAGGGGCGTAGTTTCAAAAACCCCCAAAATGAATGAAAGGTCATATATAGGGGGTTTTGAAACTACAACCCTGAAATGTTTAATCTGTTAAGTTACAATATCAACATACGTTATGAACTAAAACCCCTATCCCATCTTTCGCTCTTAATGCCAAGGCCACGGGTATATAGACTACCCCTCTGCTGGCCCTGGCAGACGGTGGCCATTGTGACAATTTTTATTTCATGCGTTCAGCGGTTACGTATGGACATTTGTAATATCAAAAGTGCTACCAAGGTGCTGCCGCTCACTAAAGGGAGATTGGAACGTGTCAACTACGGCTACCAACCCTGGTCTAGAGGGACCAGGCTTGGTAGCCATCCAGATGCGCAATTACTACCGCCTGACTGTCGCTTGTGAAATCGAGTACACATCATATGAATAAACATATCTAAATCAACCTTGACTTTGCAACACTAGTACAAAGACACTTATGCTAAAACATACTTTCAATAAAAATAATGAACAATCGTAGATCTAAGTTCAAGTTCTCCTTTCACAATTGTTTTAAATACAATGATTTCATTTGACAGATTTACCAATAATTTCCTTTATATACGAAATATTTTGGATTAATTTATAGTAATGTACTCGATAGCACCAAATACATATCGAGTGTTTCGGTTTTTAATAGTGCGCTAAAATCAATAAAACAAGACTTAATAAGTGCTATAATATTCTAAATCTATTGGGTCGTTTTTAAATTATTTATACAGTCTAAAATATATACGAAAATGTTAGCATCTAATGAATTTAATACAGAAACTCAAATCGATTCAGCAAGCCAGAAGAACTATGAAGATAATAATGAGACGAAGAATTCAATAACAGCTTTAAGAAACATTGGCACAGATCCCACATACAAGCACAAATATGTCTTGACTAATGTTATCATTGCAATAGTATTTACTAGCTTGGCATTGTGTGGTTTCGGAGTTATAATTAGTGGAAATCTAAAACCGGAGACATTTTTATGGAGTGCGTATTCTGTTGATGCACATTTTTTACCTGTATTTAACATTTTATACATTTTCATTTTTGTGTCTTTATTAATGTCTTTAATATTCCTGTGTTCCGGCACCAGTTGCTGGATTTATATCCAACATTTGAGGCCTTTAGTATATTGACAGCATCTCTGAGGAGAAGCTAGCCTCTTTTCATCTTCTGAATCGTCGACCTGTTTTCTGTACTCCAACGATAAAAGAATAATCATTTCTTATGAACCCTGCAAGATATCGAAATTCCTGTTTTAATCCGAAATTCTTTATTGAAGTTAGTTGAGTCATTTCAATGCCCATCATGAAAAAATATTGAAGCGATCATTTAATCCATGTCGGTCTCAGTGGTAGCCTTTCCCGGTGTGCAGTGGAATCTCAGGTTCGATTCCCGGCGTATTAAATTACGTAAGCGAACTTTCCTTTCCTTACTAAATATGGCCTGGGTGTCTAGAATCGGCCCCAGAGATAGTCCGATCCATATTACCTATAACTACCAATCTCTTCCGGATTTTCAGGGGTCTGGGCCCACTTCCGATTTGCACCTGTTCGGTACACCTAATTTTCCAATAAATCAACCAATTTATTAAAAAGCATTAGCATCAGAAAATTAATAATATATTTTTAATAGAAAATTAAGAATGATAAATAAACCCTATTTGGTTATCCCCATCTAAAACAATAAATCCTGATTAGTTATACCTTGCGCCTCTATTTCAAACAAATTGCACTTGGCAACACTACTCATAACACAACCGTTTATTTTTAAAGTAAATGCGTCAATTTTATTTATAATTTATAATATATAACATTATTTTCAGTTATAGTACTTTTGATCCTGTCAACTGAAGGAGTGACCATCGGTGCACACCGCTATTACACACACAAATCATTCAAAGCAAAACCTTTTCTGAGAGCTGTTTTACTTATCTTTCAAACTATGGCAGGACAGGTAAGTAAAGCGATATTTTGCTGTTAGAAGACGATCCACAGTTGAACTCGTACCTCTACATTTTAGACTTGCCGATTGGCGCGTTTCACAAATCTGGGTCTGGGTGTCTGGGATCGGTCAGAGTATAATAATGTCAGCCCATAAATGTCCCACTGCTGGGCTCGGGCCTCCCATTATAGGGGGATCGGACAGTATACCCGCCACGCTTGTCCAAGGCGGCTTAGCAGGTTTGACACATCGGTTATCTCGATGTGCAGGTTGCATCACGATGTTTTCCTTCACCGTTTTTAGCACGTGGTAATTGGAACAATATGCACATTAGATCAGAAACTGACTAAGAGGTGCATGCGTTCCGGTCAGGATCGAACCCGCGCCCTTCAATTTAGGGGCGCGTGCGCTAACCATTACGCTACCACGACTTCGGTCAGAGTAGTCCGTTGTTATTACCCATAACACAAGCGTAATTTGCTTAATTTGGGGATGTACGATATGTTTATTTATGTGCCGATTGTTAATATTATTATCACTGGTAGTTCTAAGACATAGCATAAGTTACGCTTTATGTCGATACTTGTCATATACTTAATATAAAAAGACAGACAGAAAAATATTTCTTTAGGATAAGATAATAGACATTACAATTAATAATGGTGTCCTAAATATGCTCTTGCTCAGCACAATCCCAGTTTTAAAACCAGCGCTGGTCTTCCACAAGAATCTATTTACCTATAAGTGATGTCACGGCTTAGCTCCCCAAAGCAAATCTATACTAATTATACAAAGAGTAAAGATTTGTATTTTTGCATGTTTGTAACGAATAAACTCAAAAAATACCGGACTCATTTCAAAAATTCTTTCATCATTAAAATACTACATTATCCCTAAGTAAGTACTTATACGTTTCTCCTAGTGTTTTAAAAATAATTTTCCATCGGTGCGAAGTTGGTACGGGTCGCTAGTTAATCTATAAACATGAACTAAAACTTTGCAATTAGTTATTAATTATTATGAATGCAGTGGCACGCGGTGCTTTGTTCCGAGCGCACGCGGTGTTGATTAAAATTGTTTAATAAGTGAGTGCAGTTTAGGCGGGTTCTACCCGCAAATACATTTAAGATGGATGAACAGAGCGAGTGTAGTGGTGATCTTTCTGACAAGAGTGATTTAGGAAGTGTTAAAGCATGTGACAGTGCTATTCAAGAAATTTTGAACTGGAATTTAGATTGTAACAACGATCAAACTGAGAAGCAAGGGGAAAAGAGACAGCGCGGAAGTGAAGACAGCGGTGAAGAGATTTTTACGACAGTTTCACGGAGAAAACCAAAGAAATTAGCTAGAAAAGAGCTAGTTGAATTATCAGATACACAAAATACTGAACTTGAAAACAATTTTGAAGTAAATTTAACCTCACTAGAGCCATTACCTAAACAAATGGCTTTAGCGAAATTATTGCAAGAGGAAAAAATTAGTGACATTGTAAGGATAAAATATAAAAGTTTCTACAGGGTTTTTATAACATTAAGCTCTAAAGATCAAGCTGATAATCTCGTAAATAATTCGAAAATATCTGAAATGGGTATTCGAGCTCAAATGACTGACGTAAACAACTTATCATACGGCCTCATAAAAGGCGTAGAGTTAGAGATGAGTGAAATAGATATTATAAAATCGTTAACCTGTTCAGTGCCCATAATTTCAGTGAAAAGATTAAGGCGTTCAGACATGAACGGGAAATGGGTTGATAGCGAATCCATTCGAGTTTGTTTCAAAAGTCCTGTGTGTCCAGAATACATATTTGGCTATGGATCAAGATTACCAGTAGAACGTTTCATTTTTCCGGTTACACAATGTTCTGGGTGTTGGAAATTTGGCCATACAAAAAAATTTTGCCCTATAAATAAATATTTTTGTCCAAAATGTGGTAAAGATCACCCCAATTGTGAAACCAACGAATATAAATGCTTAAATTGTAATGGACCTCATATGGCATTAGACAAAACATGTCCGTCATTCTTGAAAGAAAAAGATATTCGCATAATAATGAGTGAGAAAAATATGACTTATAAAAAGGCGTTAGCAATGTACTTACATAAGAAAAAAGATTTAGATAACGGAAGTCAAGAATCTTGTTTATTACCGAATGCTCTTGCTACAGATAACAGATATGATATTCTAGAAGAAGAAAATGAAAGAAAGGAAGAAACGCCATTATACAGTACCATAACAAAAAGAAAGAAAGTTAGGAACATTGTGCAAAATAAATCGAACATATCATCATCATCAATGGATAATGAAAATAGTGTTATACCTACAGATTATGGACGAACTCGAAAACAGAATATAGGAATAGAAGATAGCCAAGAAGAGAAGTTAAAATGGAAATTTGAATGGAGAAAAATATTTGAAAAACTTAAAAATATAATATTCTCAAAAAAGCAGATATCAGATAAAATTATAATGGTTTTGAAAGTAGTTTTTGAAGAAATTAAGACAGTTATAATAAACATGTTCTCAGAAGGAGATATATTCAGGCATTTATTTACATCCTATGTATCTAATAATGGATAGCAAAAATAAAGAATTCAGTATCAATATACTTCAGTGGAACTGTCAGAGTGTTAGACCTAAGTTAAATAGTTTTGAAACTTTATTGCATCAAGAAAAAATTCACATTGCTATTTTAAGTGAAACTTGGTTAGAAAAAGATTCTCTTTTAAATATAAATGGTTATAATATGTATAGGCTGGATAGAAATGACTCATATGGAGGAGTAGCCATAATAGTGCATAGATCATTACAATCACAATTATGTAAAAAAATTACTATAATAGCGGGCTTAGAAATAATTCATGTTAAAATACTCAATTGTCATAGCTTAGAGAATATAATTTCCGTGTACTGTCCGTCATCCATTAGAACTTGTCAAGCTCATTGGGACACCCTATTTTCATTAAGATCAAAAAAAACCATCATTGCAGGTGACTTTAATGGCCATCATACGAATTGGTCATACAAAACAGACAGTAGGGGAGCCAACATACTAGAAGCATCAACTGAAAATAATTTTACCTACCTAAACAATGGGGAACATACTAGAATTAAATTAGTGAATGGGGCTTTACAAAGATCGTCACCAGATATTACATTTGTATCTTCCGATATTTCTTTTAAGTTCCAATGGCAAATGCTAAACGAAAACTTAGGTAGCGACCATCTATTAATTAAATATTCACTAGTATACAAAGATAAACTTAGTTGTACAACAAAAAGAAACTTTAAAAATGCGAATTGGAAAAAATATAATGAAGATCTCAAAACATTATTTACACAACTTCAAAATAACAATAGTCATATAAACAGTTCCACTCAAGACTTATACGATCAGTTTGAAAAACAAGTTAATTTATCAGCTGACAGTAATATTCCTCTGATTAAATTTTGTAATAATCCCACTAATAATTTTAAACCAAAACCGTATTGGACTCCCATACTGTCTCAAGCGGTAGCTGAACGCAGGTTAGCACTTACGAAGTTTAGACGAAACCCTACACCTAGTAATCTTCAAATATATGAAGAAAAGATGATCACAGCAAATTTATTAATTAAAAATGCTAAAGCAACAAACTGGCAAAACTTCTGTACTGGTATAAATGAACATACATCGATTCCTGATATGTGGCGCAAAATGCGATGGTTAAAAGGTTATAACTACAAGCCTAAAGCTTCTTCACAAAATCAACAGGAAGAATTATTGAATTCCCTGGCCCCTGATTTTGTTAAAAATAAAAAACCTAATATCCAATCACGAAATGATTTACTAGAAGCTCCATTTACTTTGCATGAAATGCTGAACTGCCTAAAGAAAACAGATACAGCACCAGGGTATGATGGAATTTCTTATTCGATGGTATATCATCTTCCGGATATTGGAAAAAACATTTTGCTTCGTATTTATAATGACGTTTTTACGTCAAGCGCTATACCCCGCCAATGGCGCACAATACTTGTAGTACCTATACCCAAAGCTAACTCAGCGCCAACAACAGATAACTCTCAACAAACATTGAGACCAATTTCACTTATTTCATGTCTTTGCAAAATTTTTCATTCCATGTTAGTTAAAAGATTAGAGTGGTATATTGAAAAGAATAATATTCTCTCAGAACACACGATCGGATTCAGAAGGGGCCAGTCAAGTATTGACTGCCTATCCCGACTTGTCACTTATATTCAGGTAGGATTTGCAAATAATACCCCTACGGTGGCTTGCTTTTTGGACATTAAAAATGCTTATAACAACGTATCTAGTGAAAAGGTATTAGATTCACTTGATGAAATAAATGTTGGTGTTAAAATATGTAGTTATATATGGTCTTTTTTGAATGATAGATGTCTTATTATTAAAAATAATGAAAAATATCTAAAGAGATGGACAGCATCAGGCTTGGCTCAAGGGGACCCATTATCGCCTTTGCTTTTTAACTTAACTACATGTAAAATATGTCACCATTTGAAAGATCTCATAAGGGTGTCTCAATATGCAGATGACTTTGTATTTTATTTAAGTCATAAGTGTTTAGAATTTTGTGAGAAGTCGCTACAAGATGCTGTTAATTATATGATTGTAAAACTTAACGAGATTGGATTAGAACTTTCAGCTGATAAATGTAAGATAATTATTTTTAGTAGAGGAAAAAGACAAACTAGAATCAATATTAATATAAATAATTACATCTTAAACCAAGCAGAAAATATTAAATATCTAGGTATGTGGTTAGATAGATCTTTGCTATGGAATAAACATATAGGTGAAGTATATATAAAAGCCTTAAAAATTTTAAACATAATCAAAATTTTATCGGGGTCTACATGGGGAATGCACCCAAAACATTTGCGTATTTTGTATATAATGTTAATTAGAAGAAGATTAGATTATGGATGCTTTCTTTATGACACTAGTGCCAAGGTCCACTTAGTTAAATTAGATAAAATACAGAATCAGGCACTTAGAATAATTGGTGGATTTGTAAAGAGCACCCCCATACATGTCATGGAGAGCGAAATATGTATTAACCCATTAGCTATTAGGAGACTGTACTTATGTTATAAATTTTGTCTTAAAAATATGTCATGGACGAACAATGTAGCTACCCAACTTCTCAATGAAATTCACACTCTTAGACACAGCAGCTACTTTAAGAATAAAAAGGAACCATTACTTTTAACAATATATGATAAGTGCAAAGAATTTAATGTTAAGTCATCAAAAATACTTGATTTATTTATGCTAGATATTTGGATAACTTATATTAATATAAAAGACATTATTAACTGCCAATTAGACTGTATTAAAGGCTCTAAAAAATCTCAAGATATTACATCTTTGAAATATGAGATTACGAAAGAATTAAATGAAAAATATAATGGAAGTTACACGTACTATACTGATGGGTCTAAGAGTGAGACAGGGCAAGGAGCGGCTTTTTATGATCATAGTGAAACAAGAAATAATATATTTAAGATACAAGAAAATGTATCTATTATGACATTGGAGCTCATTGCAATTCTTAAAGCTATTGGATCTATTCATAACACTAATAAAAAGGAAATAGTTATTTGCACTGACAGCAAAAGTGCACTACAGCACCTAACTCGATGTACCTCTGGCTTCAGAGGCATTTCGATTGCATACCAAATTATCGAGAAAATATACCATTTGTCTCAGAAAAATATAGTTTTAAAGTTACAATGGGTTCCATCGCATATTGGGTTAAAAGGTAATGAGATGGCTGACAAACTAGCTAAAGTTGCAATGATCGAAGGGGACCCAACTTCTATACTTCCAGACTATAGAGAATATCTTCATACATGTAGAAAAGTATGTTTTTCTAAATTCAAAGAATACTTTGATGAGAGAAGTAAAGAAAAAGGCATATGGTACAAAACGATACAGTCTCAACCCCCCCAAATTCCATGGTTTTCGGTAGGGAAATTCAACAGGCCATATATAAAGCTATTACATAGAATCCGAGCCGGTCATTTCCCTACAAGAAGTTTTAGCCACCTCATGGGTAAGGTTGATTCTCCCAACTGCCTAGTGTGTGGAACTCGTGAAGATGTCCAACATCTTTTAATGGAGTGCAGCAGAAATAGTGATGGTAGAGAACAACTGATGGGGGAGTTGGGACTGAATCGTTTTGATGTAGGTATCTTCACAGAAATTCTGGCAGAGCCAGCCTCAAAGAAGGCTAGTTTGTTAGCCAGCTCATTATTTAATATTTAGTTATAAGTTATAGTACTTTAGGAGATGATGGGGCTGACATGCCTATGTGGCAAAAGTCCCAAAAAAAAATATAGATAAAAAAAAAAAAAAAAAAAAATTATTATGAACAAATAACAGATAAAAAGGGCAGTAGCAAAATACAACATAAAACTTATAATGGTTCGTAATGGCAGACCATTCAACTTATAATGCTATAAAGTACTTGTGTCGTATTTGAGGCCTCTCTATATTGCCGTTTTTGCGAAAACGACTTGTACTTTCCGTGATTTTTTTATTATATTCTCCGTTACAGAATTCCATGTTCGTATGGGTAAGGGACCATCGGCTCCACCATCGCTTCTCCGACACGGATGCTGATCCCCACAATGCAAAACGGGGATTCTTTTTTAGTCACATGGGTTGGTTGATGGCAAGAAAACATCCTCTTGTCAAAATATTGGGAAAAAAAATTGATATGAGCGATTTACAAGCAGACTGGATGGTAATGTTCCAAAAAAAGTAGGTGGTTTCAACTTATATTTATACCAATACATACAATTTAACTGTCTGTTTAAACGTGATACAGCCCCCGGCACGTAACTTGGCAAGAGTCGTTAGATGCGCACAAGTCGTTTTTTAGGTCTCTTTGGTTGTCAAGCAGGACGCGGGGAATGAGTCTATTCAACTGTCTCCTTCGTACTCACAAACTTGACCGCGCGCGATAGAGACGGACAGACTTTTCATGTTGCGAATGCAGTGCGACGCCAAACCACGCGGTTGTTCACAAACACTACACAAGCACAACGTGTGCATATGTGTTGAACGTGCCATGCGCAAACTTACCCTCACTACTATGAAACGTGGCCAAGTTGCGTGCCGCGTACTGTATTTTAGTGAAAATTGCTTTTTATGCGATGTCTCGTCCATAAATAAACGTTTTTGGAATTGTAGACCCAGTGCCCGGTTTAAAGTTATTTCGAATAGGCTTCAAAAGAGCTTAAATGAAAATATTAATGGTTACAACACTTTTATTTCATTTTTAAATCTGGCGTGGTTCAGAAGAATTGAATATGAAGTATAGTCGTGCACGAACGAAATGACGGGCACAGGTAGCGTTGTTGTATATTCTTTAAACAAAATTAAATATGATATTGATTCTTATTACATACGTTTTTTTAGTTTACCATCCACGGGTGTTTAGTTCCTTTGCCTGTTATTATACATTCTTTAAAACATTAAAATGTCAATTTAATTCATGGGATTTTAGCTTATGCCTCTTTTGCATTTGGGACAATGTTATAGATATTGACAGTTTCACACAGATGTAGCGATGAGTTTAATGCGTTATTTGTGATGTTACATTGTTATTAATTATTAATGACGTTAAATATTGACAAATAACGTAGCTATGATTTTTAAAATAATGTAGCAATAATTTTTAAGGGATTTACACCGCCAGTTAGATACTATTTCATTAAAGTTTTATACATATATACATTTACTGAGCTACTACTACCAATGTTTATTCACGCGGCGTATCTGCGGGGAAAACAGTAGTCTACAATACTATCCAAATTTCAACATATTTTTAGTAGCAAGTCTGAAATAATGTGAAAAACATTAAACGCTTTATTGGAAATTCTAACACTATATATAGTACTTTTAGTTACTTGTAATCAATGATAATATTTTACTTAATTTGATCATATGACGTGGAGAAGAAAAATAAGGAAGCGTCGAATAGTTTGGAAAGCAACAAGCATTTAATACTAGGTTGACACTTACAATTTATAGTAATGCATTTTCTCACTTTCAGATACTATATCCCACTATACCTAATGGTGGCTATATTCATACCGGTTTGGGTACCTGTGCACTTTTTCGGTGAAGCATTATGGAAGTCCACACTGTGCGCATATTTCGCACGCTACGTGTTTCACTTGCACGGGGCGTGGCTTGTGAATAGTGCTGCACATTTGTATGGTCTAAGACCCTATGACAAGTAAGTTATTATTATTAGAATGTGCTATATTCTGAATATATATAAGTCATACATCAGTAGAAAGTTTCACTTCGAATCATCGTGTTTATGCTCTTAAAAGTAATTTACTTATTAGTACTACATATATACTCGTACATAATACTTGTACGTATACTCATTTGTCTATACGAATATTATAAAGAGGTAAAGTTTGTGACGTTGTAAGGGGTAATCTCTGGATCTACTAAACCGATTTTAAAAACTATTACTGTTGGAAAGCTACGGGCTATATAACATGCGCTATATACTACGAGACAGAGCGCGGGTGAAACCGCGCCGGGCTGCTATATGTTTATTATTTCAGAATTTAAATTAACCTAAGTATAGTAACATAAACACTTCTTGTCCGCAGAAACTTACAGCCAGTGGAGTCTTGGTTTGTATCGTTTATTTCTTTAGGCGAAGGGTGGCACAATTACCACCATGCTTTCCCGTGGGATTACAAAGCCGCAGAATTGAGTACACTGTTTAACATATCAGCCGACATTATTAAGTTTTTTGAAACCGTTGGTTTAGCTTGGGATTTAAAAACTGCATCACCCGAACTGGTAAGTTTTTTAACCTTTACTCAATGTCGTACATACTTATAGAATTAAATATAACAAAAAGTTAGGTTTTTTTTATTGTTGCTTTATTTACTACAATATTTGCCCGTCTAGATGGGTACCACCCCTGGTATAAAGTACTTACGCCGCCATAACAACCTTAAGCTGTGTTTCTGTATTAGTGACCAGGTTTCAGTCTCCCTTTAGGGAGTGGCAGCGCATTGATAGCACCTTTAATGTAACAAACGCCTGTCTGCTGAACTCATGCCACAAAAAAAAGAGAATGACCATGCTGTTAAATGACTATTCTATTATATACTCTCTTCTCTGGTCTGAGTGTTTGACACCAGTTCTGGAGCTGTCGGTTGTATATTATTTATAACACAAACATAACATCCGTCTGACCGATAAGACCGCCTATTGTGCACATTTAGAATATTTTTAGGCTATACGTTTTTCTATGTTTTCTGTAATGGTGTACAATAAAATGTTATATATCTATTTATAACTTAATTAGCTTGGGTAAATATAGTGCCTGCCGATTTATATAAATTCATTATATAACAGGTTGCAAAGCGTATTATTCGTACTGGTGATGGCACCCACTACGTGCTTGGCAATGACGAAGCTAGAGCTGCAGTCACCGCTTTAGGACCCTTACATCCTTTCAATCCATCGTACAATACGACACTGAAGTCTCCTGACGCAACACTCAAGCCTGAAGGATTACCTTTATTCCACGAACAAGATATATTTAGTACAAACTAACAGTCACCCTTTGTAAGTCTTGTGCGGCATCAGATAATATCTGATGCCGCTAATTAGCTGGATCAATCAAATTGTATCAATTTGGTTGAAAAGCACTGATCTTAGAGGATACCACGGCATTCAATGACATTGGTGATTTAGGTCTGTTTATAGAGTATCATTTTGGTTGTATTAGTCTTCTAATATCAGCTCATTAAAATTAAGTTCATACTTTACTATGTAAGTAGTGGTTCTTTTGTCCAGTCCTATTACTGTTTAACAACAGAACATAATAATTGTGTTTAACATTGTCAGTATGAACATAAAGAATTATTGTTTTCTTTTAATATATTATTGACACATAATATTGAATTGTAGTATTGGTGATACTAGAGAACGAAAAACTACTAGAAGTTTACTTATATGGTATAATAACAGAATTATTATTATATACCTGCACACATCTTAGAAAATAATTTGTTAACAAACCAAAGAGAATCGTAGTTTTTGGTAGGATTAATTAGGTATATAAGTCATCGTTAGCGTTAAATTAAATGGTAATATAAATATTAAGATTGTACATGAAATTCTTATTTCTAATTTTAGAATTAAAAAAATAATAATCGTAGAAGAATAATATAACGTAAGTATTTAAATTAAAGTCAAATAGTTGTGTGTTTAATCTACACTATAATAAATCTTTAAATGGTCCGAGTTTGTATAAATCATTTAAAAATATAAAAAATATAAGGGGATTAATTCAGAGCAGCAGATTCCGAAAATACAATTTTTGCCTGTCTGGCTGCTTGTCAGAGCATCGCATAAAAACTACTGAACAGATTTAAATGAAACTGAAGATAGAGCTATCTTATATCCCGGGATGTAATTTAAGATACTTTTTATTCCGATAAATGACGTCGTTTCCGTGGGATAGCAAAAATAGCGAAAAGATGGCGCTGCGATGGCATCCTTTTTGGAAGCTACTAAACGTATATGATTGAAACTAACACAGTACTGGCTTATAACCCGATTTAACAGATAACACTTAAGATACATTTAATTTTATCCTGACAAATGACATCCTTTCTTTAAAATCAACTGATTAGTAAAATAGATGGCACTGTAATTGCGATGTAGACAATAATCACTGTAATAAAATAACAAATACGTTGTCAGGTTGCCTACATGTCATTCATTACGTATTTGGTATTTCAAATTGGGTTACTGACTATTGTTTATGTTTTGCTGTGAGTTGTCTACACTATATTGACTTAGTTTCTTTAGTAGTGTCTGGTTTCTTTGTAATTGTAATGAATTGAACAAGAAACTAAAGTATTGAAGGTTTATATTTATATAAAACACCTAATTATTTTTTTATGTATAAAGCCCTTTATAAAAATCTACTTATGTTTTATATTAAGACTTATTGTATCGAACAATAAAACATTTTTACAGTAAATCAAGTGTCTATCGGCTTCTATCTATCCTCTGTCCTACATTCTGTTTTCCAGGGTTTCTGAGCTATTTTGGCAAAAACGAAACCCTAATAATCGTCATTTCCGTTTGGTTAAGTCACAGCCTTATAATCTCAGAAAATACTGGGTCTAGATAGTTTGATAGAGAGGTATTCCAACAGCTACAGAATGATGTACTATAGAGAAATAGAAAAACATATAATTAGGATACCCATTATGCATGTAACTGTCGGATTCCGGAATTCCCAATGTTCATAATATATGTACAATTGTACATAAGTATATCTATTATTATATATGTTTCGAGGAATCTATTAGTATAAAACTTTTACATTCTACTGGATAATAAAATCGAAGCTTACACAGGCAAAGCTGCGAGAATACCTATAATTATATATTTAAAATCAACGACCAAGAAATAGGTCAAGGAATTTGATTGACAATAAATGACGTAGAGTTCAAGTTTACATGTTTATTGAAACAGAAATTTGAATACATTTACTACAATTTAACAATGCAATTTATGCAATGACATTAAATATCCATCGGTCAGTGCTTTTCAACCTACCAATATTAAGACGCTCTAATATCTATAATATTATATTCTAAACATGCCGTATCTGTTCATCGAAGCTATTTAAAAAACTCAACTGGAACACACTATATGAACGATCGAGAACACGACACAATTTCTTGTCTGTGTGTCTGTTTGTTCGGTATTCATGTAAAAACTACTGGGCAGATTTCGATGCGAATTTCGCTGATCAACAGCAAATTCTTACACTTACAATCAAAAAAGATGTAGGTTTTCTCATTATGATTTATTTATAGTCATAGATCGTAATTATAACAGTATACACATTAGGTTAGAAAGTTAAGCAAAGCGGTGCGTGCTACCCGGTGATGAAGTAGGCTACACTACTGGAATGCGATGCGCATGCCTTAGCTGCTGAGCTGCCAAGACTTTGATAGAAGACTATACACACCGAAACCGATACTTGAGATTATAATCTGTCAAAATTAACATATACTTTCGGACACATGAGCACATCACAGAGCCTTAGCCTAACCAGTCTTATTCGTATTGAGTTAGAGCAAGTTTGTAGGCTTGTTTAAGGACCATAAAAAAGCCTTCAAACTTACTCTAATTGAATATATATATATAGATTGTGTTTACTGCTCTTGACGTAGACCTTAATCAGACTATAAAACTATAGTGGCCATAATAATCGATTTGACATCGTTCTAAAATGATTTATACCACAAAAGTGCGTAAAATCATATTAATAAATGGTAAATAACCTAGATATTTTGCTTTATGAATTGTTATTTCTAGATTAAGCAATCTGAGAAAATCTCACTTTCATTTTTGACAAGTATTTTTGATGTAATTAATTAATAGGAAATGCGTGTATATTTGTATAATCATGATCTGCATGGCCATTGCGTTTTTTTTAAATTTGACCAGTAGGTACAATAAATTCGTATTATTTTCGGATTCAGTAAAAAAAATATTTAAACAATTTTCTGCAAAAGTATAATCTTACATACGCCTTACTCAAATTTTATGGGTAAATATACTCCTAATAACAATTATTTTTAAGTCCAAAACCAGGTAAACGGGTAGACTGCCCATGGGATAGTGGCCACCATCGCGCGTCGCCTATGGACTTTTGCAACATCAGGCACATTTGACACTAAAGCCTGATTACATTTGCATTAGTTAATAAATGAGTGAACCTTCGAATCTGACAAGATGAGCCTTTTTATAGGCTCATTTTATTATTTCAGAGGACGTCAAGAAGGAAAAACAATAACACAAGCACAACAAGTTTCAGTGTGTAATTTAATATATTAGCATAATTTCCATTACAAGCTTTTCGACATTTACTAATAAAATAATCAAAATGTACTGGGGAAAACCATCGACAAATAAAAATATTTATTTAAATATAACGGCTAAGTCACACTTGAACAACATTCTCAATATGCATTATGTAGTATATAATAACAGCCCATAAACGTCCCACGCTGGGCTCAGGCCTCCCACTATAGGGGAATAATAGTAGTATACTAATAGTTAATAATATAAACAAATCTTATTTTTCATCTTATATTTTAGTCAATGCAAAAACATCCCATACGGGCATTGTGTCTTATCCAATACAAGTACTTCGTAATTCGAGTATAAACTCCTGGATATCCTGGCCGTCCACACCCTATCCCCCAAGACACCACACCTGAAAACATGAAATATTTTCACTAGCCTAACACAGTCGCAGACAAATTTCTAATTGTAAAATTCATACTTAATTGACCTGACATGAAACATGTTTAAATATACACATGGTCTTCTGAAATATATTCGTGATAAATTTTTCATAAATTTTAGGTTTATGTTTTATTAAATTAATTATTTATTAACGAATATAATATAATCTTAAGACTAATGTGGTGTCACAGAGGACGAATGTACAGAATAGAGGAGTAAGGAAGAAAAAGATATAGTGGGCCCGCCAAAATAATTGGGAGTGGGTGAAAGAAAATAAAATGCAGTCTTCGTCAAATGTTGCTTAACATGTTTAAAGTAGGTTTATTATTTTATATTTATTTTAATAAAAAGTTTTGGACTTAATTTTGACGAAGTTTAATTTTTACATTTTGTAACTCGTTTGGCAATTGCTGCTCACCTTCAAACGATGAATTGTTATCATATTTTATTTTGAAACTGATATTTTAATATGATAACAACTTTGTAAAATATACTTCTTGATTCAATGATGAATTAATTTTACACCAGATACGTCCAATTATCAACAACCAACAGCTAAAAAATATATCTGTAGCCTGGTCCTAAAAAGGGCTAATTGTTTACGCTGCCAATTTTAATGCTAGATTGTGTGGTTGATATGATAGTGTGATTTTTTTAATGCGCCGAAATATTCTCAACTCTAAATATGGTCAAACGATTCACGTTAGAATATACTAGCGATCTCAACACCTACCCTGAAAAAATAAAAATGTAAAACCCGATTCCAGCGCCAAGTATTTTGTTTACATTGATAGGTTACATTATTGAAGTTTTTTTAATAATAATTATAATTTATATAGGCCATATAATTTGTATATAGCCTATATTAATCAAGGATTGTGTAGCATTCGAATGTAAAAAAAATTTGATATCGGTCCAGTAGTTTTTGAGTTTGTTCGTTACAAAAATATGAATATTTCCTCTTTTATATTAGTAGAGATATATAATAAATATCGAAGCTACGCGCCAAAAAGGATACCAAAATATCAAGTTCATTGTAATTTAGGTTTTATTCTTACCTAAAAGCTCGTATCTCTTGTCGGGTCTCTCGGCTGACAAAGGTCCACCGCTGTCACCCTAAAATGCACCATGACGGTCACTTTTATATTTATTAAGAAAACCTAAAGCAAAACAACAAAATGTGATGCGATGCTTATAATAATGACATAGCCAATGGCAGGAAAAATACTACATAATAAAAAGATCGTAAATATTGCTGGAAGGACGAAACCTTTAACAAAGTTATAGAAAAAAGTCAAATAAATTCCGTGTTGACTATAATTTTCTTATTGTAAACAGGGATGAACATTAGATATGGTTTAGAGTACCAGAAAATGTTATTAATAGAATAGTTCACAAGGGTCAAGGAATCAAATTTTTACTCGAAGGACGTTGAGATAAGAAACCGTTGTAATTTGATATATTCGTATATAGGTACAAATAATTGTGTAGATTTTTTATATTGGAGATAAAAGTAGCAAAAGCTTTATCGCTGAAAATTGATATATGTATAGGTAGATAATTCTTTATTGTATATCATTTCAGAAAATCTTACGGATTAATAACCCTATTGGTATACAAAGGGCGGTCTTGCCGCTGAAGAGCCAGTCCACCAGCGCCAGAAATAAATTACAATGGAAATATCAGAGCTAGGGTGGTATAAATATTGTACGATTATTTACATTTTAATAATAAACATATAAGTATATATACAGGTAGAAATTATAAATAACTAACCCTCAAAAAACACTTATCTTAAATAAAACTAAATTATAAATTTAACTGAACTATGACATAAAAAACTAAAAATTAAAAACTATTATAGGTAAAAAAATAATCTAGATCGCTATCTGTGGAGAGCGTTCCTAAAATGCTAGCCGCATTTCCACGTTGTATTGCAACGCTGATTCATTGCTATAATTATAAGCCCTTTGGTCACGCAAGACATCTTTCAGTCGCATTGAAAGGTCTCCATAGAGTTAATAAGATTAAAAGGAAATAACAAGAGTGAAGAATACAATGCAACAATTAAATATAATAAATAATAATTATGGTATACTTTAAAAAAAAATCAGGGATAATACCTGGCAAGTGTCCCGTTTCCCCTCATCAGGATATCCGGCACACAACATGGTGTCTCGTATCATTGACGATTCGTACTTTGTATTTCTGCATTCTGCATTGCTAAGTATTGGCAATTCTACTTCTAATAGTTGACAGGAATGACTATTCTGTTCTTCGGTTGAACCCCATCCAACTGCTAATGCTTTTACTCCCTCGTAAGTGGTTTCTGGAATTTAAACTAATACATCTTAATAACTAATACATCAGTATTAGTATAGGTAGTATTAGAAATGTATCAATTCTTAGGTTTTCTGTAAGAGGTTGATCATAGAGATAATGTGGAACAACATTTTTTTTCCTTTTAGAATTCCGATGCCTAAAGGCTAAAGAAAAGGTTGTGGTATTGCTTTGTCTGTGGTCTGAGATCCACCCTAGCCTTTTCTGTTGTATATTGCTAAACGTAACTGGCGTAGCTTTGAAATACTATTACAATGAATACTCGTAGCTATACATAATAATCGTAAAGAATCGGCAAATAAACTAGTATGCTCAATTTCGCAAGCGAAATTTATCATATTATTTTTTTGCCGATTCTTTGATGATAAGTTTCGCTTACGACATTTACCATGCTAGGAATCAAGCCCGGAACCTCTGTGTTCCACTGAGTTAAGCTGGATAAACCTTAGCTAACGCAGCCACAGAGGTCGTACAGACCAACAAGTTAGTCTGCCGATTTATTTATTGAGAAACCCGCATAATTTTTGAGACGATTATATCGTATGAAGTTTTCGAACACATCCTGTATTTTATGGATTTTCGATATGCCTTCGGTTTTAGTAGGCACCGGTGCGCCCTTGCAGTGATACGGGCGGCGCATATAAGAACCCACTCATAATCGTTATAACCATCAATAATACTACTCAAAAATCTTACTTTATATTGAAAGTATTTATTAGGTAATAAGAATAATCTTAGTAAAGAAACAATAAACACATACTACAAACATAAACTTAGAAATTAAATACTACTATAACATATTACAAGTAAAAGATGTAGTCAATCACTGTCGGTGGAGCGTTCCCAAAATGCTGGCCGCATTCCCTCGTTATGAAAGTTAAATTGAATAAGAGCCTGTATCGCATCTGACTCGCATGCAGTCAAGTGGGTTACCTTTAGTTCAGTGTACAAAATTGGGTTTCTATTTGGTTCAAGTAGTAGAAAAAGCAGTACCAATACACCAACAATTACGTCGTGACGACGGCAAACAGGCAGCTGTCCCATTTAATGAAAAATGGTTGCCATCACCTATACGCCTTCGCAACGATACAGGTGAAGTAAACGCGTAGCCAGGGTTTGTTGCATATCTGGCATTGCGTTGGCTTACCTGTAATGGGATTATGGAATCCGAAGAGGAATTATATAGAGGGGATGTGATAAGGGAACGAGAAAGAGAACCATGCAGAGGGGGTGTAAAACATGGATGATGTGGACCATCGCTTACGACCTTGCATAGGGGCCTCGCACCTCGAAGACAGGTTAAGTAAAATGTTTTGTCGCTTTAAAAAAGGAATTTTTATTCGTAGTAAAACAATAATCTTTATTTTTATCAAATCATTATTAACTTCGGATAGCGACATTCGCGGTAACAATTACAGGGACCCGTCGCCGATCACTACCATTAGCCAATTACAATTGTTTTTCTACTCCGTATTTTTGCGTTACCAGAAAGCCTTGCAAAATGTATGTTGCCCACATGAAATTTAGGTCCTCCTCTGCCACTATACCTATGATATCACTATATGGAATAAAGGTGTTTTGTTCAGACACCCACCCACGTAACACGAAATGTTTGTTTGAATGTAAATGTTTAGTTAATTTTAAAAAATCAAGTAGCAATATAGTGGTATAGAGTTACTCACCATCATTATGTGGGAGGCAAATTGGCTTTACAGTGTCGGTAATATTAACCCGCTCGTTGAGTTTCAACAATGCAATATCATCTCTGAAGTTCAAGAAGGTGAAATTGTGTGACACGATTTGAACTACGAAACGGGTTTCCGGTCTATGGGTTTTGTTGCAACGGTTGTGTTCGCCAAGAGTCACTTTTATCATAAACCACATGAATCTAAAACGAAGATAATACTTATAACCATTACAGAAAAATAACTAGCTATGAAAATCGTTTAGAAAAATACGTAAATGTACAATAGCTCCTAAATCATATAATTGGATGCATTCTACAATACATTTTAAAATATTGTTCATGTGCAAGAACTGATAATTAAATTATTTTGATATTTTTTTTATTGCATGAAATCAGCAAACAGGTAGAAAGGTGGGCAACCTGATGGAATGTGGTTACTAATTTACGAGTACTCCCACTCTCTAAAGGGAGACTGGGACCTGGCCGCTAATGTTAGAACACAATTCAAGGTTGTTATAGCGACATATCCTAGATCAGAGGTGGTAGCCATCAAGACGGGAAAAACCTACGACCTGGCTGTGAGTTATTTTCTCGCCTCTTACGACAGGCGGACCGGTCGCAAGACTTTGTTTTATTTCTCCATTCCTGCACCCACAATAAATAATGCGCGGATAAAAGTTATCTCAGCACATTTTAATATAAAATAAGCGCAAAGTCAACTTACCCTTTAACGCAATGCGCAGCCGTGAGGACATATCTATCATTAACCAGAGTCCCGCCGCAATAGAACTGGTTGAATAAGGATAATCTAACAACCCATGGGAACTCGTTTACAGATGTCTCAACTCCTCCCAGTATACGCGATGCCTCATTTCTTTCACCGCAACCTATAATTTGAACATATGATAAAAATAGTTTCCGCAAAAGTGCTGCAACGTGAAAAAAATAATTACCTATTTGCAAATGCATTATTTACATTTTAACTTATGTGAGTTTGTAAATCATTCTCCTTGATACGACATCGGATAAGTGATGAAACCTTTACACTCTATTATACTACTAATATAATAATTTTAGACTCATTCCAACCACATAAATCATTCTCAATCGTACCACTTTTTGGCTATGTTTGGTGATCACGTTCACGACCGCGACTTTTCTGGTTCCACTTGCTTGCCGGCGTTACAATGGTAAACCCAAGTGGAACGGCTATTCGACCCACCTCATGACATGGGTCGTTGTGAGCGTTGCATGATTGAAAATGATGACGTCGTTAGTGATGTTTTCGCCACGACCACAACGACCGTGGTCGCCTTGTGTAACGGTTTACGGAGCATTTTGATCGTTGTGAGGTACTTATGGAACACCTGTATGTGGAATCGGAATCAATTTTTTTTTTAAATATCGCAACCTGCTAGGTTAATTGTGTCCTGAAAGCTAATTTTATGCCATTCAAAGTACTGGACTTCATCCATACATGTTCAATCAAACAGGTCTATATTATACCACATTCCCCTCTTCTCAGGTGTATTATAATCAAAGATTTCTTTCCAAAAGACATAAAATTACTTTCTAAGAAACATAAAGCAACTCATGTGAACTTACATTATAAGCTTAGTGGTATTCTAAATTAGAAAAGCCGCACAAATCATCAAAATCATCGTTTACTTCCAATTGGACAGCAATTATATATTATCACAGTAGTTGCTGTTTAATTTTAATAGGTTATTGTTACACTAGATACTGTACGATGCCAATCAGCACCAATGCGAAGTATATGACCTAGAATTTTTGTGCTCTAATCTTTGATCATAGCTTTTTTTCAGTCCAATGTAAGGCTTGATTTTATAATATACAATTTACTCAGATTATTTGTGATATGTGATTATGTAAAAATTTTCAGAAAAAACCTACTCAAGCTTATTCCTAAAATAAATAAAGGAACACGCAGTAACATACAGCTGTAATCAATATTTCACAACAACTTTATGGATTTTTTTAAAATTGTACCCTCAATTAATTCAACTTGCCAAGCGATTTATAAAGGTACCATAAAAGAATCATAAATTTTACTCACGACAGTTACATTTGCGACCGAATTCGCCATCCATTTCCATTGAATCAGTATCGTTGGCCTTTACCTGAAGCATAAAACACATTTAAACACTTTAGGTAATGTAGAGATGTGAATTCACTCGTCAGCGTAAACTTTAGACCTGTATCCAAAAGGATATATAAGTCACAGGTACCTGCTACGTATTATTTGTTACCTTACTGCCTTCATCATCATCATCCGAGCGTTAAATCCCGGTTGCGTTCAGAGCGTTCACTCCGACGCCCAGGGTCCGCTTTCCTGCTTTTTCTACTCCACTTCGCGCGGTCTTCGGCATCCCCCGTTTTGAGACCATTGGCACGCATGTCATCCTTCACGACGTCAAGCCAACATTTCTTGGGCCTTCCCCTTCGTCCGGGACCTGGCGGAGGTGGCATGGCTAGACATTTGTTCCCCACATAATTAGCCGGTCTCCGTAAAACGTGGCCGTACCAACGTAAGCGACACTCCTGCAATTTGTCTGCTATGTCACGGACATGAAGACTGCCACGGATGCGGGAGTTTCTGACACGGTCTTTCCGCGTCACTCCACACATCCAACGCAGCATTTTCATCTCCGTGACACGCAGTTCTTGCTTGTGTCGCTCAAGTACAGGCCACGCTTCACTGCCATACAAAAGGACAGGTCTAATGATAGATTTATAGACCTGCCCTTTTAATTTGACCGGCATTTTGGGGTCACAAATGACACCTGTCACCTCACGCCACTTGGCCCAAGCTGCAGTAATACGGGCCTTGACGTCGAGGTCGATATCTCCGGACGCACTAAGGACAGATCCCAAGTACTTAAACTGATCCGTGCGCTCGACCGTATCTTCGCCTATGCGCACGGATGTGGGATCTGTGGTATTGCAGGCCAAGTACTCAGTCTTCGCCACATTGAGTTTTAGACCGCCGTTCTCTAGCGACCCCTTCCACGCATTTACGCGTCGCACCAGGCGCCCCCTGTCCGAATCTGCCAGCGCGATATCATCAGCATACATGAGCAACCATGGAGGTTGCTCATGCGCATCTCTGATGCTGTTCGAGACTTCGTCTAATATCACGCTGAACAGAAACGGGCTAAGGACCGATCCCTGGTGCACGCCTACGGTAATGGGGAAGGGTGTAGTGTCGCCAACAGCGGTCCGAACTAAGGAATCGGAATCACGGTACATATCCCGGATAATGTCAATATAGGTTTCTGGTACCCCTTTGGACCTCAGTGCCCACCAGATCATCACGCGAGGAACACAGTCGAAGGCCTTCTGCAGATCCAAGAACAGGAAATGCAGAGGCGTATTCTTCGTCCTGTATTTCTCCATGATGATCCTTAGGGCAAAAACAGGGTCCATGGTACCATGCCCGGGGCGAAACCCATATTGACATCCCGAGACAGTGCACTCCTGCCGGATCCGAGAGTCGATTATACGCTCAAAGAGCTTCATGGTGTGGGACATTACCTTTATTCCGCGGTAGTTTTCGCACTCCTGCACCGATCCCTTACCTTTGAAGACTGGGGTGATAACACTCAGTCTCCATTGGCTCGGGATGTTTCCGGTGAGGAGTATGCGGTTAAAAAGGTTTGTTAAAATGCCCACACCACGAGGACCCATCGCCTTCCAGGCTTCGATGGGGACTCCATCGGCTCCGACAGCTTTCCGATTCCTCATGCGGCGAAGAGCCCTATGGACTTCTTCAGGCGTTATCGGTGGCACTAGTCCTTGATTCGGAGGGAGGTTCGGTGGCTGCACCTCTTTGTGTTGCTTATTCAGCAACTCGTGGAAGTACGAGCGCCATCTCTCCTTCACCGCGAGGTCCTCGCATAACAGGTTACCGCCAGGATCCTTAACACAGCGGCACTTGGAAATGTCCTGTGCCGCTTTGATCCTGGAACGTGCCAACTTATAAATGAGCTTCTGCCCCTCAGACGATTCCAACTTATCGTACATCGATCGAAAGTGGTCTCGTCTGGCTCTGGCTACAGCTCTTTTAGTGGCACGTTTTGCGGCCCTGTATGCGTCGCGATCTTCGGGAGATCTGGACGCTTGCCACTTTTTGAAAAAGGTTTTCTTCACCCTAACCTCCCTCTGGACTGTGTCGTTCCACCACCAAGTCTCCTTGTCACACTTGCGTCCACCCTTAGACACACCCAGCACTGCCTTTGCCGCTTTAGTGATGGCTGCCTGGATCTTGTCCCAGTGGCTCTGGACTAATTCGCTGTCAGCTCCGACACACACCTCTACGGATGCTGAAGCGAACTCCTGGGATTTGCCTTCGTCAAGCAGCCACCATCTAATTTGGCGTCGACAGTGCTCAACGGGTTTGTCTTTGGGTTTTACGCAGAGATCCATGACAAGGAGACGGTGTTGTGCCGTAAGACTCTCTCCGGGTATGACCTTGCAGTTGGC
Organism: Dendrolimus punctatus; assembly: GCA_012273795.1. NCBI lineage: Eukaryota > Metazoa > Arthropoda > Insecta > Lepidoptera > Lasiocampidae > Dendrolimus > Dendrolimus punctatus. The sequence continues at coordinate 16,077,031 of CM022535.1, read as the reverse complement.
TACTTTGCCGATGTGGTGTCTCCTGGTGAGCAGGTAGTCGATCTGGGTAGCATGCCTCCCGCTCTTGTAGGTGATTAAGTGTTCGGATTTCTTTTTGAAATACGTTGTTACCTTACTGCCTTATCCTACTAATATTATAAACGCGAAAGTTTGTTAGAATGTATGAATGTATGTTTGTTACTCTTTCACGCAAAAAATACTAAATGGATATTGATGTAACTTTACAATGATATAGGTTACACATCAGAATAACATATAGGAGATATAGTGTGAGTTATCCAACCTAACCAGCATAACGATTTTTCATGACCACGCGGGTGAAACCGCAGGACGCAACTAGTCTGATATAATATTATAGTTATTACGTTACGTTTCACGCAGATGTAGTGATAATTAACGCATAATTTGATCTGCGATATTGTTATTAATTGTTAATGACGTTAAGAATCTACTAACAAATAACGTATGTATATACACTAACTAGCCGTTCCCGCCCGCTTCGCCCGGCGAATGACAAAAAAAACAAACAAATTGAGAAAACATGGAAAAATATATAGCCTATTACCATCTACGATTAATTCCGCGTCGAATGATTGTGGTTTCATGCTGATCGGTCCAGTAGTTTTCGAGTTTACATCGGACAAAGAAAACAAACTTTGCTATATATATATATATATATATATATATATATATATATATATATATATATATATATATATATATATATATAGATGAAGCTATTCGTTAACGGCGTTATTTTTAACGCTATACTCGTAAATACATGCATAATCATATGTGAAGCCCGAGCATATAATCTACTCATGTAAAGAATGTTAACACCAAAAATTATTGCAATCGGTTTAAATATGTATGGCGGGCTACTATATCTAACCGACCGTTCCTTTGCCTTACTATCAGTTACAATGATGCATCTTAAAATTAAATTAAAATTCAACCGATGGTAAGGCAAGCGAATGCATAGTAAGATATAGAAACCGCCCATTAGTCGTGAATAGGTAACAAACACAACCAGTTCGCAGATATCCCTTCGTTGGGAGAACTATATCATATTTCGGAAAAGGTATTTTACTGAATCGTTAAAACCCTGCCACCATAAACTTTATTTACTATAATAAAGAACCCACGAGGAAAAAATACAATGTATTATAAAAATGCATAGGCTATTCTTGTAAACTGCATTTTCTGTCATGACTAGCCACCTAGCTGGTCTCCCAAAGAAGCATAATGTATATTAAGTGATTATATCTTTAGATTATTTTAATACAAGACTATTATCAAAACAATACTGTATATAAAACTTAGCAAAGGAATAAGATTTAAATTAATATGCGAAAAAGGTACATGTGCAACATATCTGAGCTATAGGATTAGATATAGGATTTAACCACAATGACAGGAAGACCATAAAAGCGAAATAACTTACCGAGTGGATTAGAGTATAAGTGCAAAATACCAAGAACAACACAGATTTCATTGTCTTCTTTTATAATTATAAACCTTGACCAACACGTCTTAGTGACACCGCAAAACGGGAAGCAGTGCAAGGAATGAGGACGTTGCACTCGCATCTAGCTGTTTGCAACACCTATTTCATATTATAGGTATCCTGTAAATGAACTAGAACCCTTAAGGCCAGCTGCACATTGAAGCCACATGATACACACAAGCAAGCAACATTTACGTTGCCACAAATAAGAAATACATTAATAAATTTGGAAGTCCCGTGTACCTTAAAACGTTGATCATAGTATTTTATTGACTATAACACTTCCTTTTGGTTTTGTCACAGTCGGATAAATAATCTAATAGGAATTCAGTCACAAAGATGGAATTGACAAAACATTACTACAACCCTTGTATATAATCTTGAAAAGTATGTTTCTAATAAAGAACATTATATTTTTATTGTTTGTGTACAGCAACGTTTAGAGTCAGCGAAGACAGAACGGAGCACAGCGGGGAGGATTTAGTAAAGCACTTGAAAATAAACTTTAACATTATTATAATAAAGTGCATAAATGCTTGAACCTGACAAACGCGTCCTCGAAGATACGCGGGAATCCCCGCGCGATTTCGAGTCGGCGCCCGCGTCGTACACGTAGGTACTTTTAGTGTTGTCAGTGAGTTTAAAGAGGTAAGAGGTAGGACGTCATTTTTTTTATTTTTAATCCGAAGTATCTACAAACGAACAGTAAAATGAACGAATAAATTCACCAAACTACACCTTTCTTGCCAACATTCCTCGACCCATGTTCTTCGTCTAAATTTCTGACGCCTTATTTTCTTGACATGTACGACATGTACATTAACGTACTTCCATTTCTTCTTCTTCCGCCAAAAGCACAATTACAATCATATCCCAGTCCACCATCGTTGACCCTAGAGAGCAGTAGCGCATTTGTAGCACCTCTGGTGTTTTAAATGTCCATAGGCGGTGGTAACCGCTTTCCATCAAGCGGGCCGTCTGCCTGTCTGCTGAACTCCTGCAATAAAAAAAGTTAACGGCCCACATTATGAAAATATATATCAGGTGTTACCAACGTGCGATTAGCTAATGTTATGTACACTGCTATTTCTGGCCACTCTTATAATTAATAAAATTACGTTTTAACGGTTTTTAGCGCGGTAATTTATTTGATTTTTGTTATTGCGACGTTTTGGCCACTTTTCAGTGGCCGTGATCACGAATTACCGAAATGTAGAAATGTAGAAATAACAAAAATCTAATAAATTACCGGGCTCAAAGGCGTTAAAACGTAGTTTTATTATGTATACAAGTCGCGGAAACTTAAGAAAATATCTGTCTTATAATTATTTGTTTCATATATAACAAACCTCTGCAGTAGTCAATAAGCGCTTAATTTCTTTTTTATCTATATCTATAGTAATATTATAAAGCTGAAGGGTTTGTTTGTTTGTTTGAACGCGCTAATCTCAGGAACCGCTGGTCCGATTAGAAAAAATTTTTTAGTGTTGGATAGTACATTTATCGAGGAAGGCTATAGGCCTAGGGAAAAAAGGATATAGAAAGGCTATCATCACGCTAATACCAAGAGGAGCGGAGCACCAATGAATAATGTTTCAAAATCGAGGTGTTTTGAAAACAGTTATCACGTGGACGACCTCATGGGCAAAGTTAGTAAAATATAACCTCAAATAGTTAAAATTGGCAAAAAACCAAGATCAATGGCCGGAAACTTAGTGTTTTAACCAGCACTTTATTATTCAAGTCAACTTTTTGTCTTTATTTTATGGCAATATAATGCAGGTCGTCTGTAGCGCTACTATTGTCGTCGCACAAATGCATTGGAAGTGTGCAACCTTAGGCTTAGCTAACCGCTTTGAACTTGTTATTATAGAACAGAAAAATTACAAAATGCTTATACATTACAGGAATTATATTTTTTGTCGGCGTTAGAAACCTGTTTCTAACGACTCATCTGATAAATTTCTTCAGTAATTTTAATAACAAATTATCTCAACAACTTTTACAAAAAGAACAAGAGCCATGAATATTGACAACTATTGACGCTTCGTTTACTAGAAACCAGTACTCGTCAGAGCATAAATGTATGACACGGTTTTTTCTGTACCTATTTACTGTTTTGTAAACATTCAAAATAAACCTAATTGAATCATAATTATTCATGTACTATCCCTAAATTCCTAAAACATATTTTTAATGCTCTCAAAATTGCATCTACAGAAAAGAAACCCATGTAGGTTAGATGTTCTGACTATTAGTACTTAATTCTAGAACTCTGACTGACTCCAACCACATGAGTAAATAAACGACGTGAATACAGAACTTAATAGAAATACAACACTTAATTTTCCTTATCAACAAACAAATTCTCAGCAATAAGTTGTTTATTTCACAAAGAGCCGAATTTTCGATTATCAGATAAAAGTTATTAGTCGAATAAATTATAACCTCACTATTCAAAAGTCAAACAATTCAACTGTTTTATTTATTCAACTGTCATTTTTAATTTTCCCAAGGCATTTTAGAGCTAAATGGACTGTGTCGCGACGATGGCAAGAGACCGGACGGGATGTCTTTGGTGCCATGGAAGATGGGACGACCAATAGTTTGGGACGCAACGTGCGTTGACACTTTGCCAGCGTCCCATCTTCCCGATACGGCTGTGGTAGCTGGTGCAGCTGCCGCCCGACAAGAGGACCTAAAACGCCGCAAATATGCATCCATTGGTAGTGGATACATATTTGCGGCTTTTGGTGTCGAAACTCTCGGGCCATGGGGTCCAGAAGCCCATCGCCTTTATCGAGACCTATCAAAACGGTTGATAGATGTCTCACGAAACCAAAACGCTAGTCTATATTTTGGGCAACGCATAAGCGTTGCTATACAACGCGGTAACGCGGCTAGCGTTTTGGGAACGTTCCCAGCTGACGGTGATTTGGGACCTATTTATTATTTGTAGTTTTTATCTTTTATAAATTAAGCTGTACATATATTTTTAGAATAGGTATATATAGCGTGTAAAATTGTATAATTTTGTAAAAATAAAGTTGAATTTATCCGAATTTTCCCAAGGTGTGTTTTAATTCTATAGAACAAATTTTATCTGGTGATTGTAAAATCGACCCTTTAGTAAATTAAAATACAAAGCTAACATACATGTATGTATGTTTGAACGATTCCGTAATAACAATAAAAAGGTGTGAAAATAATCACAATAAGCAAACATTTATATGTTACACATATTTAATTCTAAATTAAGAGATTTTACAGTAGCGAGGTCTAAACTGTTCATTGCTTGATAACAAATTAATATTTGCAATAACAAGCTCCTTCGGTGTTGTCTTTTATCCAGTTTAAGTATTTTGTTACCCTGGTGTACACGCCGGGGTATCCTATTCTTGCACATCCATAGCCCCATGATACTATACCTAAAAACAATAATAATAATAATTGCTTTAATAACTAATGTTACAGTTCAAAAGCTAAGTCCCTTTTGTTTCATTTTCCTACAATTACCCTTTCTTGTTTTTATATCGCTAGGGAATGTATTTAAGAAGGCCTAGGACAATGAAGGTGGTCAACGACAGTACACACACACCTACCCTCCCTTTGGAAGAACTTGTGTAATGCCAACCGTCAGACTAAACATAGGTATCTCGTCGATGGGTTCTTGCAATAGTCCTGCACTGAAGGGGTTTATGCTTAGAGGCATTATGTAGTGCAGGACTCACCAATTAGTTTCGCTCGGTGTCCGTTTTATGAAATAAAATGACCATCGTAGTCCGCACAACATTTTATAGTTTTTTTTTATCTTTACATATAAAAATCAATTGCTGTTCGTTTGTCTCACTAAAACTCGAGAACGGTTGAACTGATTTGGCTAATTATGGTTTTGAATTATTTGTGGAAGCCCAGGGAAGGTTTAAAAGGTGTGTGAATATGAAAAAATTGCTTGGAATATAGCATAAACAACAATTTCGCTTTCCCTTAGAAACTATTCCTACCTCAAACATTTGATGTTGTACGTCCCATCCTCTAGAAATCAACATTTTTTATTTACTGATTCTGAGGCGGTGCGAAGTTTGCCGGGTCAGCTAGTTATGCAAATGTAATTACAGAAATAACAAAGGTATTTTTTTACATATCAATGTGAAAAATGTATTTTTTTCAAAATGAGTCGGTGGTCCGGACGCGGACCGCGGTCCGCCATTTAGCGACCCTTGATGTAGTGAATGAACGATCAAAATACAACACTGATTTAAGAATCCGGCGGAAAATATTGGCTTGACTTAGCGAAACATTATGACTTTTTTACTATACCACTCTGATTCAGAGAAAGGGTCCGACAATCAGCGTAATTTAATAACAGCTAAGTGTCGGTGGGCAAAGCTTTTAAACATAATAAAGATTACGTCCCAAAAACTCATTAGATGATGAAATGTATGCAATAACTTATCTATGTCATATACCACCAAAGATTTTTGATGATTGATGGTGATTACCGGTTTGCATATCAGCTTTGTGTATTTATTTCCCAGGATAAATTACGTATGTAACCTTTTATAACATAAATTATCACAGACAACAAATTAGCTAACGATCCAAGAAGGCTTCGGTCACGTAGTTTCAAAGCTAGGAAGTTCCAGACAGGCTAAATACTCATTGCATGTACATATAAATCGATATTTGAAGATTTCTTCGAGAGAAAATCTGTCTTCTGCGAGTAAAATAGAATAGCGGCTAATTTAAAATAACCTTTCTATATATCACTCTTAGAAGTTTTCAGGTATATAAAGTTTTAAATTATATCATTAAAATCGTCGGATATTTTTACGCGAATCCTGAACGAACAAAAAATTTAAGAAATCACAAGACAATTTTTTAAATATTTTAACACCATAAATTCTATTTACCTATTAGTTCATAAGCGTGGTCCTTATTTTCTGCTATCAATGGACCTCCACTATCGCCCTGAAACAAAATTTGTACGTTTATAAATTGGAATTAACTATGTCGTTTATACAATTAACATGCATACAATTAACATTAAGAACAAATAGAACAGTGTGAAAGAAGAAGCTATACCTAAGTGCTTTTTATCTCCAAGTGTAATCCGTTATGGACATACTACAGCCCGGGGACAGCAGTAAGGCAATATTAGAGTCCCAATGGCGTTCTCGGACCTATCAACTAACTCTCACCAGTGGTGCCAATCCCAAATGATTAAGAAAATATGAAAGTAAAAAGAGATAATACACTAAAAATTCTGTATTTGACACTTGATGCTCCGCAATACTACGAAGATACCGAGCTTAAGAAAATACTTCTACGATATTATCTTAACCGATATTAATTAAAGCGAACAACCTTTATACATTAGGAATACCTACTAAAGCTCTGAATTTTAAGCTGATTTTGTGCTTGCATGTAGCGTAGATATTATATATTTATTGGCTAGGAATGTAAAGTCACATTTTGGATAGGATAACACGCCACCTAAATAATTATAGACCATAGGTAGGTAGGCGGGCTTCAAAACACCATCTCAATATACATTAATTGTATACTACAGCAACAGGTGGGTGTGGTTTGTAATAAATAAGATGGACAAAAAACTTGTAATTTAGAAAAGTATAGTAGTTTAGTGAATGCTGCTTCTTCAATACGGAGATGCTTATCCTCGTACCAAATTTCGACACCAGCAATTTATACTACGCTAACTCATAAAAGTGTACTTTACAGTAGAGGCTTATAAAGAGAAAAAACGTGATAACTTTTAGATTAATTAAGATACTTAGTTGAAATTTAAGATTTATAACTTCCTTGTTTTTGTATATTTCTCTGCGATTTTTTTGTTACATATAAAAAACCATATTTTAAGTAACTTGGCATAAAAATCGAATTTACCTAAAATTCGAGTTAGCGTAGTATAAATTGTTAGTGTCGATATGACAATTATGAGTTTTATTACTTTCGTTTATATAACTAATAATTAAAGAAATAAATACCCTAAATTTTACCATACAAAGTAACCGATGTTTATATCCACTAAAGAAGAAAGATAAGTATATACTTAACTTCATTATAATCTGATAATTCCAAAAAAGTTGAAAAAGGAACAAAAAGCTTTTAAACCTCGAAGCACACTTACAGAGTCTGATACAGTTAAGTTTTATGGAAGCCAAGTAATTATGTGGGAAACATATCTTTATGCAAACTTGACATCCTGAACTATGATATGCGTACTACTACTGATCTCATAATGCTGAATAATGAAGATCGTATGGTGTCGAGAAGAGAAAGTAAGAATGCGGATACTCCGGAAGCAACTGAGATGTAACGCTATAATGAATATAATAATATAAAGTACAGATGAATTCCCAAAAGACGAAATATAACCATTAGACCATTCTTGACTGACAAATTGACAATTTATGTGGTCGCAATTCTTTAAAATGATATCTCACCGTGCAGGCATCTTTATGAGCAGTACTCGGATATCCAGCACACAACATAACTTCCTTGATCTTTGTTGAATTGTACTTTGTATTTCTACATTCTTCAATACTAAGCACAGGTAACTCTGCCTCCATGACGCTGCAGGACCAGTTCCCGGTCTCACTGGTAGCCCCCCAACCAGCTACAGTAGCTGTTGTACCGACGTAAGTGTTTTCTGCGAAGAAAATACTAAAATTATTAATAAATCAGGAACCATTATAAAAGTGTTCCACGTAAGTGTAATCTTATTTTTTATATTATTTTAAAGCTTTAATTGTTAATTGAAACTAAAATACATTATGTAGCAAATCACTGCCAGCGGGGAACGTGCCTAGAAGACTAGCTGCATTGCCACGCTGTATGGCAATACTTATTTGTTTTGCAAAATAATGAGCCAGCCTTCTGATCACGGGTAGTGTCAAAGAGTTTCTTACATATTATTATGTCTTTAAAGAAACTCTTTCTTGTCGTCGTGTGTTGACGGACCCCACGAGCCCAATGTTTTAACACCAAACGGCCACCATCTTATCGTTTCTTTGCTTCAATAACATGGTATCTTGAAAAACCCAAATTTACAGTATGCCACTTCTAAAGTTTCAAAAAAAGATTTTACCCAAACATATTATACATTTTTTAATATTTTTACAATTCAATTTAGTGTCAATTTACTAAGCTTTTTGAAATACATGAGAAAGTTGTGATAATATGTAGCAAAATATAGTAAGTGAGTGAAATAAGTGAGTATTGGGATATGTCACGTTGTTGAAGCAAAGAAGCGTTATAACTGATGGGAAGTTTCGAATTTATACTTTACTAGCGACCCGCCCCGGCTCCGCACGGGTGCAATTATAAAAACATAGCGGCCCGCTCCGACTTGCACGGGCATCACTATATAGAAACCTCTAAAATTAGCAATGTTGCTTAGTATATGATGCATGTATTATACATATAAACCTTCCTCTTGAATCACTCTATCTATTGGAAAAACCACATCAAAATTCGTTGGTAGTTTAAAGATTTAAGCGCACATAGGATATAGGACAGAAAAGGCGACTTTGTTTTATACTATGTAGTGAAGTGATAATGTATATGTTTGGAAACTTCTATTCGCACACGTAAACGTAAGATTTGAAACCAACTAATGTTTTGGAAAAATCCTAAGAAAAATTGCAGCTTCATTACTGTATATTACAAATATTATCTGTGTAGTATTGTAATTGATGAATGAAAGGAAGATAGAGTCTAAAACGGTTAGGGCTGAAAATATAAAAAAATTGAAAGCTTATAATGATGTTTACTTTGTGTAGCCAAATATAGACAGGTATGTATAAACCTGTCATAAGAGTAATATCTTTTTAAGTGCGTTTTACAACTCTATTTTGTAACTTATAAATATAAACATCATTTATAGATTTTTATAAGTTTGAAGTATTCGTAATATTTATTTCTACTAATAAATCTCCTGAGAACTTAAAAATAATACGAAATATATGATACTATAAAGTTTAGGTTATCGTAAAGTTAAAATTCAACTTTTGAAAAATATTTAGTGGTCCAAATTTTTATTGCAACTAAATGTCTTAATTTTGGGTTTATATTGTTGAGGACCCTTTTTCAACGAATTTATTACAGGGTAGGTAGGCGTCATGACTTTTGAAAACACCTCTACATGTTTTTTTTTTTTAATGGAGTAGCCATAAAGTTTTTAACAACAAGCATTAATGTTTTAATAATGTTATATTTCCCACATTTATGGCATAATTAAAGTATAACGTTTCAATGTAGATATTGGTGCATAATACTACATACATCAACATGTCATATAATAATAGTATGTTCGACTGATTAAAAGGATATAAACACCATATCAAATATTTATGTACCTAACTTCTCCTTTAAAGAAGAACGTTGTTGTATTAAACTTAAACTTTAGGTTATTAATCATTAAGATTAGGTTTTTGATAATTTTAACTAGTATATTGTATGGATTATGATTTTAACACTTACCTGGATACTTAGGCAGGCAGACAGGTTTTATCGCATGTGTGTATGTTAACGGAGTATTCAATAATAGCAGCGAAATATCATTGCTCAACTCTTTAAGAGTAAAATCGTGAGCATACATTTTAACGATGTATCTGCTTTCTGGTAACTGGCGCTGGCTGCAACGGTTATGCTCCCCAAAAGTTACTTTAAATAAGAACCATAAAAATCTGCAAAATGATTTTAAAAACAATAGGCGATTAGAAAATTTACAGTATAGGTATGATTTGAACCCCAAAATGATTATTTTCTGTTTTTGGGCTTTTTTCCATAAGGATACGTCAACTCTATCATACCCTAAACTATATTATTCTATTTGTAGGGATCTTAGAAAAAAGATAATCACAGATGCAAGACTCCAGTCAATTTATTTGAACTTGTTAAGCATAACTAAACTATAGCTTCATATTCCTTTTACATACCCTTTAACACAATGTGCTGCTGATAAAACGTATCTGTCATTAATAACAGAAGCTCCACAACCAAATGATCTGTTATAAACAAGCCTAGCCAACCATGGAAAGGCGTTTACGTCTGAATCTGTCCCACCAACCACTCTGGACTCCTCATTACGTTCACCGCAACCTTCAAAAATATTAGATCAGTTTGAGTTCCTATAACTATATTAATTATTATAATAACCAGGTATTATTAACAACAGATTTATTTGTTGAATTTTACCTTTTCGCATTGCTTATTGTGGATTTTATTGAACCGTATAACCATATAATTATAAATAAATTTAGTGTTGGTATAAGTTATTTTGTATACCACTATGTCGAAGAATGTACTGTACATCTACAATAATTGTATTACATATGTATAAACTATATTCTTGCAAATAAAGATAATGTTCCCCTTCTCGCTAGACTCATAGGTTTGCTAGAAGAAAACTCTTTTAGGGTTAAGCTCGCCTTTGTACATCACCACTGTTTTATAATTGAAGACGTGAGTGGATGAAGGTGATATGTCGCATATTCAGTTTTTTGCTTTTTTTGCGTAGATGAAGATTATAAGTCGATACCAAACGACTACAGACCTTAGACCATAGATATAAGGCATATTTAAAAAATAAAAAGTTGAAAAAGGTGTTAGGTTCAGTTCAGTTTCAAATAAAAGTATAACTTTTATCTCGATTTACTCAGAATTGGAATTATGCGACTTATCACCTTCATCCACTCATGTCTTCAATTGTGTATGTAACTTTTTGTGTACAATAAAGAATATTTTTTAATATACAACAGAATTTAGAAAAAAACTCAATAATAAGAAATAGATGTATTTAGAACGATTTAATAGTAATTTATTGTTTTATAATTTTGAAATCGATGTCAAGAAAATGCAGAAACCAAAAACTAATAATAATAATTACAATCAGTTCATAAATAAAAAAAAACACACATGGAAGGACTGAGAGAGAACCTCTTGCTTTTTTGAAATCGATTATATATAAAACAACGCTATTGGCCAAAAGGACCAACTTATGCAAAATGGAACCAACCCACATACTGTCAGTTTTGAAATTTTAAAATTTTGTATACAAAAAAATGACTATATTTTGGAAAAAAAATGAATATTGTATATTATATTTTGTCCTATATTCAAGTAAACCTTTCAGGTTTTTGGGATTACCATGGGTCATGGATCTTGTGAGTTTATTATACTCTTGGTGTTTTGTGAATTAGCTACTTCATGATAAAAATGTTTTATTCTATAAAAATGTTGTCAAATCGTTATGATTCTTATTGAGTCGATAGAACATGCATTTTGAAAGCCTTCTGCATCCTTAACCCAATTTTGGCATGTTTGTGGATTGCACAGAGTACTTTATATATACTGGTATAGAGTCAACAGTCATAATATATATACTAACGCACTCTATCGGTATACGACGCAATACAACGGCAAAAACCGTCCAGGGCGTCTAGTATTATTTTGATTATTATATTAGACTTTTGGAAATTGCGGGAGTAAAAATTTAACTCCTGCAATTCCCAAAAGCCTTTTCAAAAAATGTTTATTTGTTAGTAAATATAACAACGATTTAGAGGTAGCGTGATTTATTATGTTTTCTTTTATTAAAATATTCAAAGACATACACTTTCATAACATCATTTGTATCCACATCTAATCTGGTGCCGTTAGAATGATTTACTTACAAGTTTTACCGTATCTGGGCACACAACAACCTCTTTCAGAAGAAGTCATAATCCAAGTCACCAGAGAACAAATAGTTAGGCAAATCGGTGTTCAGGGTACATGCGTAAGTCCAGCGTGATCACAGAACACTAGTAAACGTGATAAGCGAAGTCTTCGGAGTCCAGGAATCAAACAAAGTTGTCGAAAAATAATCAAAACACAAACAAAGTACATACGTTCACGAGTGTGACTCGTATCGATCGGAATGTCGTTTTGGCTTTGACATAATTGACATCTTGGAAATAAGTTTTTGGTAAATTGACAATTCATCAAAAATCCAGTAATTAAACTTAAAAAGAGCTTTATAATTTGAAAAATGTGACGAATAGAACTTACATACTTTAAAATATATTTATTAGCTAATATGGCTTGCAAAAACATAAAAAAAATATCAAATATTTCTTAAACAAGTATTAAAACAACTGCGTATAACGGAACATATTATTTTCTTTCATTTGGTGTTTAATTCGAGAACAGTGACATCTACTGCAATACGTACCTACTAATAGAACGCAAAAAATCTCTAAGAAAAAATAATTTTACTGACTGTTATGACACTGGTGGATTGGTTCTATTTTGCATAAGTAGGTCCTTAAAAGGAGTTGCTATAATTGATTTTTTTGTGAATTTTGCATAATTTTTTGCATTCGTTCTACAAAATAAATATAAAATGGAAATATAGCATTAAATCTTCCAATTAAATTATGTTAATTTATACAATGCTCTAAATGTGATCGTTTCTAATATAATATATTATTGTAGCGCGATAAAGCTTAAGTGACGTTGATTAGAAATAAATGTTAACTAGTATATAAAAAGTGTTAACCCCGTTATACATGAGAAAGGTGTTATACTATTACTCAATGATAAAGTGATCGAAGATAATGTATACAATATTGATCTGTTGCTATTCATTACAATGAACTAAAACACACGACCGACACAATAATGTATTGTTGCAACTTAGGCCCCGACAAAACAAATTCCACGTACTGTAAAAGCACATTTTATTAACTGTCGCCATTTAAACTAATTGTAATCCTTTTGTGATCGTCTTCTTTTGTTCACTTATTTATTGGCGTACGTTTTTAGTTATGGTGGAGAACAGCCTCTTGTCCTATTTTACTCGCTCAGGAGCATCATTAGCGATGTGTTGCGGATTACAAGTACAAGAGAATTCTAGGAAATTGTGTTGACGTTGCCGAGCGGGTACATCTGCATTTCTGAAGTACAAAACGATGGCCCTGATTGAGAGAGGTCAGTTGAGCCACAACTACGATATAGGCGTGACGTGTGTACATTCGGGAATCTAATAGTGTCGGACTTTGCGCATTTTATTGATTTACGACCTTCTGCATTACGTTCGTATTTGTTGTGTTCGGTTATATTTGTACTTGTCTTATACGTGTTTGTTAGTTTTAATAAACTCTATAATAATTTTATTCTAACGGCATTTTCATTCGAGTCTCGCTAACAATTATATTCATTTCTCATATTCTGGAAGTACACTTGGAGTTGCCTCATTAGAGGGAGGAAAACAACACTTTTCGTCCTTGGGAAATAATTCTCCCTGCGGTCGAAAATTTTATAAAACTGTGCGAGCCGTAGATAATACATGGGACTCATTTCCACGTTCATAGCAACTGTTAAATCGTGGCATAAATTGTATTTAAAAGCATCAACAATTTTGTATAACATCATTTCATATTTATAAAATTACTTTTCACTAAATTATTATTTATATATATTATTTAATTTTCAAAACTTTAAGCGAAATTTTTTCTATCATCAATTATTTAATAGCAGCCTCTTTGACAGCGTTTCAAAGGAATATGAGGATTTTGCACATTATCACCTCAGACGAACAAACTACGTAGACCGAGACCCAAGCTTGTATAGCTGGATGAAGGAAGTCGTTCGCGCCGCAGTGCGTTACCAGAACTTAGTATTAAATATTTACTGTCACACAACATATACAGACAGACCTATTATACAATTTGTTCACGAACACAAGTTTGTAAAATGCTTCGCTTCATTTCTCGCTTTTGTTCATGTAGGCTTCGTCTATACTTTTATTGGTCTGAAATTATCATATATTGTGTGTGATATGATATCTTCATATAAAATATATACTAAAGTAAATTCATCGTATATAACGGCCCTTATATGCAGAATAGAGGTCATTATAAAATTAAAGCGATGATTTAGCATGAATGTTTTGGCTAAAGAAAGACTAAATTAAAATAAAACCTAGTATGCCAATTTAAAAGATTATCATAAAAATTCAATTCAAACATTAGTGCATAAATATTGTGTTTTATGAATTTCAAACTAATTACACAGTCAGTAGACGCAAAATTAAGATGGCTGTGAAAACTGAGGTAAACTTTCAAAGCTGCTATTCTGCGGAATTTTATAAATCTCAATCAATCGACCAATATCTTTATTTGCACGAGTAGTTTATTAAATTAACAAAATAACTTAAATACTAAAATTAATAAATTCTAATTACTTTAATTGTTTATTAATAAATAAAAAAGGAATTATAATTTATGTTAAAAAATTTATTACAATTATCTTCTTACTAAAAAATTCCAGGGAGCTCAAAACTTAAATCTTGGCCGTATTTACAACGCTGCCTGCCGTAACTACTTAATACATTCAGTTTCATAAATATATATCAAATGCCAAATCACATCCACTAAAATATAAATAGAATCTATTTACTAATACGTGAAACAAAAATAGCAAAAAATTTGTACCCCTTTTTACGAAAATTGTGCAGACGGAGGAAAATGAAATTTCTCACGCATATTGTTTATATAGAGAAGAGGTGCAGAATGCTAATATATTTCTATTAATTATGCATGAAAATACATTACAAAAAAAAATAGATTACACACACTACCATGCATTTATCACACACGCATTTATACTCTTTTGTTTATTGTTAAAGTCAAATTAACAGTGAAGCCTTAGTGAAATCTGTGATTATAGAAGTATAAGACTGACAATAGAATCTTATGGTCGACTTTCGACTAATAAGCGACATCAGTATTTTTAAATGTCCATGTTATTAATACCTCTTTTTATAAGTGTAACACAATACTTACTGCAATCTTGGCATGGTAGTAACTTTTTATTTGTATACGAGTAATGTGAGCCATAACTTGATTTAATACTGTACGGATGTCCAGATGTCAATTCATGCTAAAAATAATTAAATATTTAAATAATTTTGTCAGCTTCATTCGATTACGGTAAAGCCAAAAAAGGGTAATTAATTTTAGCAGTCTTTATAAAGTATGCTTCTATATATATATATATATATATATATATATAGTATACATATTCCACCGTAACGCGTACTCCATGCATCGTGTTGTCAATCGTTTGATTATTAAATCCAGTGATAATGGGATTGTTCACAAAAATTACCTCTGATTTTTTTTCTTACGTAAATATGGTATTTTAAGATCTTTGAATATTTTTGTATTTTAAGTTACTTTTTTATATTCGATTTAAATTATTTCTCCGATGACGTCATAAGGACAAGTTTACATTGATTTCTTGCTAGAAACAAAATAATAAACTTACTATTCATAGTAATCTGTGCTACTACTATTTAATGTCACTGTCATTACTCATTACGTATCGTGATCATTTAGTGTTTTTGTCGCTAGCTTATAATTTTCATGATCTACATTATTATTTTCTATAGTATCGTTAAAAATTTAAAGTGATCTTAGGAAAATCCATGTTACAGAACTTAAATCAAATAACGTACAGCTAGATTTTTTACACTGAAGCAGGCAAACTGGCGACGCCCACCTGATTGGATTTAGTAAGTAAAATAAAGGTCAAACACATTTCTTACAAAATACAAGAAGATCGTATGGTTTAAATTTAACTAGACAGAAATGATTAGGACACTATTCTCGAAATGGTTTTGAAATAGCTAGATTGAAAAAAGTGAACAATCCAATTAACATCTTGTACCTAGCTATGGAAACGCATAAAGAAGAGTTGTTTTTTCTCAGTGAAATATATTGATTTACAAGTTTATGTATAAATGCTTATAACTCAATTTAGAATTGGGATAATATTCTATTGATATTGTATTATGTAGTAGTTAAATTACACGTGATCTAAATCACTAATGACATGTTTCATATGAAAACTAATAGATAATTGGACTAATTGGACTGTGTTCGAATTCTTCCATTGTTTTTAAAATCATAATAGGTTTACATTATCAAGCGTGTTTCCGATTGTGGTAGGCAGAAAATCTTCATAAGACCAAAAAAGTATTGAAATGTTTGTGAATATTATGATAATTTAAGAAATAGATTAATAAGTTATCTATAAAATTTTGCCTAATCATAATCTTATGTTTGTTTGTTTGGTTTTCATATTACAGATTCCTCGAAATAAAACTTAAAATTGATACAAGGAAAGCAACAGGTGACGATTATCATGAAATAAATTATGTTTTTTTCTCCAAGTTGAGAACGAAAAGTAGAAAAGCAGTCGCTGGACTCCGAAAAAGATACTTCAAACGCAACTAGGAATTAACACTACAATAATTATGATTCTACACTTTCAATAACAGGATTATGATTATGATACTTTTTATCTATATATAAATATAAAATATAATATAATATAAAAAATCCTTGAGCCTAACTTAGTGGATACTTCTCATAAACCGAATAAATGTTAAATATATTTAATTTTCTTCGCCTATTATAAAACCAATATTGGAATATTTATAAAATCTGAATTTCATCTACTTCTAAATAATCGTGTTATCGTGTTTATGAAGCCCACTGTAGACGAGAGAACAGATTAAAATGAAAGAATCAGACAATTATTTGATCGAATTTATACGTTAAAAAATATTAATGCTATGATGCATGCATTACATAGTTAATTTGAACATTCTCTTCATTATTCTCTATATATAGTGAATTATCTATGTTCATTATCCTTTTTTCAGAAAGACTACATATTATAAAAAAGACTTTATTTTTTTCTAATATATTATTTGATATGCATTGAGATCATTAACAATACACTGCTATCGTCATCAGGAGCATTTCAGTTTTTTAAATTTTTTATACATTATAAGACAACATAATTATCAATTAATTATAAAATAGATTATTTATATTGTATTTGTTATCACACATAAACAATATAATATTCTCGTTGCCACCTCTAGAAATTGGGAATATGTCAATTTATTCAAAATTATAAAAAATATAGCCCTATAATTACTGGGGGATACTAACAATGCTACAGTTTACCCTATATATTATTAATAACAATTCATCATTGTAATTGTATTATATTAATAATATAAT
Organism: Dendrolimus punctatus; assembly: GCA_012273795.1. NCBI lineage: Eukaryota > Metazoa > Arthropoda > Insecta > Lepidoptera > Lasiocampidae > Dendrolimus > Dendrolimus punctatus. Next base: position 16,059,418 of record CM022535.1, on the reverse strand, counting down.
ATAATTAATAATGATATATATAATATTATATTAATAATATTAAATTGACGCATGGACATTTCAAGAAAAATCTTTTCCATGCCTCAACCGAGACTAATCACAAGTCAACATCGTGTAGCAATCTTATGTATAATAAATAAATAAAGAATCTATAAAATTATTTAATCAGATTAGATTTTAAAAACAACAATTAATAAAACTATGCTAAGTAGTTTTAATTAATATCAACCACTTAATATGGGAAAGTGTTAAAAAATTAACATAGAATGTGGGACCGCTATACGTGATCCACATACGAAATAATAAACAACAGTTACCTCAGTGTGTTCTTGTCGTACATGACCAGCGGTCACGCATAGAAACATGCACATTACCAACCAAAACATATTATTACCCACTAATTTTAATGCGATAGTTATACACTTGAACGTTCGCTCGACGAGAGCGAAATGACACAACTCCTTAAAGAAAGTCCATGTGGCCTGAGCTTATTATGTTTGATACACTAACTCATGTTTGATATACGCACTTTATTGGTTTGGGGTGCCTAAAATGAAGCTAACTCCATATAGGGACCTAAAATAATTTCAAATGTAAAAACTTTGAACAAGAACGCGGCAGTCGTGATCATCTCATGCCGAAAATGAAACTTTAATTCGAGTGTTCTGTGTATATGTTCTCATATTGACAACGTTATGTATATAATGGATACAAATAAAAGCAGCATTTTAGTTCCCCGGCTAAAGGAGTAGGTGTGTTTTGGCAATGACCTCGGCGATCGTTCACCCCGTCAAAGCGACATCAGTTTCTAATTATCACATTATAATTTTGAATCTTATGCACAAATATACAAGGTTGAAAATTCGTATGGGAACATTTGATGCATTTATATCGTGACAAACCCTTAAATTTAATCAACGCATACGTCTTTCACAGATTGTGATTGTATGCGATTAGACTCTTATGCAAATGTTCGCAAATTTTCAAGTTTCGGCAAATATCAAAGGACCGCAAATTTGCGAAGGAACTTTTGCCCAATTAATTGTACGAAGGTAGGTGATTTCAAGGAAAAATAATTATTACGAAACGTTTAGTTTTAATAAATTCCCTGTAGCATATTCCTTTATTAACTACTTTGTAAAATTGATTACCTGTGATACCTAATAACAATAATACCAAACATAAACGCGGTTAAATAAAATATAATTGATACATAGAATTTATTACATTTAACACTTCATTTATTTCTAAATACAATATTTCACAATAAATAAACAACAGGTCTAATGAAACCACTATTAAACCTTATGGCCATAATATTTTGTAATATATTGCACTATTATTTAGAAGTTAGAAGACGGGAGTACACTGCTTACGACTTTAGAACTGAATGTCTTACGGACTTAAATAAAAAAATCAGAAAGAAAGATAAAGCTTATTTGATGAAATGTCGACGTACCTAATTACATTGTTCACAGATAGAGCCTGTTATGGAAAATATTGTAAGGGTACACAAGTAGTACAGGCTGAGAAAAGTTGCTGGTTCTACGCAAGAATTCGTGTCGTTTCTACAGACAAAGAAAAAGAATCTTGTCTACGCTAGATACGACGCGCTCCGTATTGTTGCCGTGAAAAGGTGAGAAGTGAGAAGGTGAAGTTTAACTAGTGTAGGTACCTTACCATACCCTACGCATGACTACCCAAAAATAATCTCATCGTTTATACGTTGCTATTTGTCTTCTCTGGTGCAGACACATAAAATTTTCGTTGCCATATACAACTAAATCCTAGAGTAGAATTATTTTCTCCGTGCAGTTTGGCTCATAAATAATCGGAGCGGTGAAGCGAGTATTTCGCTCTCTCTCCCTCACGGGCCTTATAGGCAGGCAAAGTGATACGCATTATTGTTGTCGATAAGCGTTATCGATAGTTTTGTCATTTTGTGGGTTAGTGATATAAATGAAAGAAAAAATAGATAAACAACGTATTTATTAAAATAAGAATAATAATGATTGAAAATAAATTATTAATTAGGTATCTATGTATTAAAAAACTGTAAGTACAAAAGTTTAGAATGTAACAAGTTATATTGGTATAAATATAAATACTTATATCTAAGTTTAAAATTAACAGCAAAAAAGATAAAAATATTTTTATAAAAGAATTATAATCTTTCTTTGATAAGAATGAGTTTTTATCGATAATGGCGTTGCGCCCGCGCAACATGCTCACCGCTCCAGCCGGGCTAAAGCCGAGTTTGATTTATGACCCAAACTGCACGGACAAAATAATTCTACTTATAGTGCTCTGATACCATTGAAAAAGATTATAACTATAGGATTATTACAACTCATATTGTACACCAAAACATAGAAAGCTTTTGTGTACTTTCTTCATCTTTATAGCTCTAAAAATATTATTCCAAGATGCAAAAAGATGAAAAAGATACATATCTGCGCTAATGGCAGAATTATGAATTTACTAAAAGTCGGAAATCTGTGAGTAATATATAAAAAATAATATATGTTTTTCCATAACATGGTCGAGATGATAAAATAGCATGTTTGGGAATTCGTACGCCGCGTTTTCAGTAAATGTGGTTTGCTCTAAACTCATTCCAGTTACTATTTGCTAAAATTTATGCGAAATAACCACGTATTTCTGTACAAAACTTTCTTTGAAGGTCCAAAAAAACAACAAGAAACATCATACCGATTTTACAGAATAGGTCTAACGATATTCGCTTATATTCGTACACTGAAAACAAAACACGACCGTTTTTTACACTTTTAGCATAAAAACGTTTAGATTTAAAGAAAAAAAATAATTTCTCAACCTCTGGACTATTTTTTCTTAATTCTTCAAATTTTTGTAAAGTTTTTCCAAAAACATAGTAATCATATAGAATCTATCAAGTTTCCAAAACAATTCCTCTGAGTTTCATCTTTCGTAGGTTGCCGACGCATCGATGATCGAAAATAAAAGTTTTTATAAAAAGCTCCTTAGCTTTTATACACCTTAAGCAATTTTTTAAAAGATCACTAATATTTTTCATTATTTGTCTCGCGCTTACACTAAAAGTAGAGCAGTGTCTAGTGGGCACACATTATTCGAAACCTTTTTTTTTAATTCGTGATAGATCATTTATTATTATCCTACTATCACTGATTAATGCTCATTATTGTTATCGACAAGCCACTTGGATCGAATAAATAGACTTTAAAAATACGTGGTATCTAGCTTATTGCCCATAAGGAGACAGAGTATTTACCCAGGAGACAAATATCCTAAGGGATGTGTCTAAGAACACATTTTCAAATACCATTGTGAATTTGAGCGCATGCTACGATAAGTCGAGCTGTTTACTGAAATATTTCCCTATGTACTCGTAGCTTATCCTAATATATAAAGCTAAAGAGTTTGTTTGTTTGCTTGAACGCGCTAATCTCGGGAACTACTGGTCTAATATGAAAAAATATTTCAGTTTTAGATAGCCGATTTATCGAGGAAGGCTATCATCACCCTAAGACTAATAGGAGCGGAACACTAATTAAGAATGTTTCAAAATCGGTGGCTTTATTAACTTGCTTTTTCTTAACTATTCCACGCGGACAAAGTAGCAATAAAAAATCAAAACTTTGACAATAAGCAGTCTCACAGAAATTAAAGCCAACCATAAATGTTTGGCAATGTTGATAATTAATTTAAGATAATATTCTGCAAAACATACTTACATGAAAATAAGCACTCAAACTTTAAGAAAAAAAGCATTGCTTTTATAGGTACCTACCTTTAACACCTGTAAGATGACCGTCCGCCCAAGCAAGTTTTCATAGCTTTAAAACACATAGGTATTAACACTTCTGTATCCCATATTTCCTGTTATAGAAGATGTCTGGGAAAACTAGGATTTTTGAATAATATAAGTGAAATATAGTAAAAAACTTTATTCCATATATAGGCCGCTATAGGATGCCGTATTAAGGTGTTTGCCCACTACATCGTATCTACACTACATTTTATGATCCGGGGTAGTGAGGCAGCCACCTTAAGAAGTGCTCGCCATACTTAGCACAGAAATGTTTTTTGGTATACATAGTCGTGTTGTTTAAATATTGTTAACAAGATCTTGAAAAAAATTCGGCCCGTCTAACCTTTGAACTATTACGTGAAAAATTTCAAAAAACCGTAATAGATCATAAAAATACTTTTAACGAAAATTGCTTTGAACAAGAAATTTATAAAAAAATTGAGGTAAATAGCTGTCGATGAAATGGGTTTACAAGGCCCCGTTGTCAAATAAAGAAAGTAGTTAAGAATGTCGTTTCTATTCATTCATTCATTTCTACATAACAATATATTGTGTGTAAGCTGTCGAGTATTTGTTAAATGTTATCAATTTATGAAATGTGCAAAAATTCATACATGTACGTGATAAAGTAACAATTACTGGTGTGGAATAAAAGCTAAATAGCGACCAGCTTTAAAATAAAACAAAAAATCTTTGAGGTAATTTATTGGTCATTTTATTCATCATCGATATAAGTTTATTAATATTCGTAAATATACTGCTTAATCCTATTTATAAATCTACGATATAGCATACTTACATACATATTATGATCTATACTTAATCTAAATAACAACAGGACTTTAAGTATGTTGTTACTTCCAAAAACATTTATTTTCCTAATAAAACGATTTTTGGCACATTATAGTCAATATTTCAAAATTGTCCTAACAGTTCAGTACCTGTTTGTGTCATTTTATGCTCCCTTTTTAAGCTGATTATATTATTTCGATAAATAAAATAAATAATTTTTCATTAAATTTTTATAAATAATATTCTAGGTACAAATATCACTCATTTTTTTGCATTTTTCTTATATATTTAAAAGGCACGTTATTATTTAATAAAGTACACAAGAGAAAAATCAAATCAGAACATCTCCATACACAGTTAAATAAGTAAAAATATCTTCCACGATATCCCAAAAACATCGCAAGAATACCGCGACTACATAACATCGGGATATCGCATGAGAAACGAGAGGATAGAAGGTGCCTTGTATGTGGAGGGCTCACTAATTCATATTTTTATCACATAATGCAACGCCATCTATTCTGACAGTCGTTTAACTTGGCGTATAATGTTAAGTTTACCTAGAATCATTAATAGATGGCACCATAAACATGCAAGATACGCGAAATTGTTGTTCGAAATATAACTAACTCCTATTTAAATCTGCCACTATTATTTTTATATACTCTGTATTACAAAAAAAGAATGCTAAAGAGCCAGAACAAAATCCATAACCTGTTTTAAGAATCGATCGATTCATTGATAAAAGGTTAGAAACACAAAGTTACAATTCCTAATACTTTTCTTCTACGATACAACCCAACTGTGCACTTGGAAAATCTAGCAACTAACATTGTTTTACAATGAACTAGCTGTCCCGGCAGACGTCGTCCTGCCTGGAAAAGCTTCAACCGATATGCCGACAGCAGTGCTACTTACCGGGTCCAATTGTGAACTAACCAACCTACTCAAAACCTTCTTTGGCTCATGCACAACAACTTTGCTAAATGATCAAATAATCAAATAGTTTATGATACTATAAAAGACATACAAAAAAACATTATTTTTTGTATATAAGAAGAAAGAAGATGTTTGTACATTCATAGTCTTATTAGGCATTTGCCGATGTATTGAGTTTGCTACAACATTTAAAAACTGTATCAAAATATGGAATCGCTCCAAAATTTAATCTCAATAAAAAGTTTTGAAATGGCATTTTGTTGAAGTTCATGACTTTTTTTACTATGTTGTAATATTTCTTTGGAATCACTTGCTAGGTTTGACAATGCACAGCTGAACTGAAGAAGGCAAATTTATATAGGACAGGCTGTCATACAAAATTTATCAGATTCTTTTAATTGTTACAGTAACACGCGTCCTTTGTATTTTCTCGAATCCAATCCAGATAGTTAGTCACCCTAGTGTAGACGCCTGGATAGCCCACTCTTGCGCATCCGTTGCCCCATGACACGACGCCTGTAAAAAGATATAACCAATTACGAACCAATCATGTTAAAAAAATTCTATTATTTGAAAATCACAAATATCCGTTTTAAAATAATTTGTCGAATTATCTACACAGTAAACAGATTTTTAGGTTTCATTGTATGCATAGATTATAAAGTGGGAAAATACCCATACTGTGACCGGTTGAGAGGGGAAAGTAGGTCTTCAAAAGGCCATGCTTAGTAACAGGGAGCTTAGGTTTCCGTCATATAGTCAATATTCTTTCTCTAGCACTTTTTCGACCTATATTCCAATATGGAGCACACCTTTTGTCGCTTTTTTAACTTACAGGTGGCAACACTGACGCACATATGCCGCAAACGTCAGGAACTTTATTTTGCCTATAAGATGTGAATGGTGGTGCAGTGGACGTGTATCGCTTGTGTCTGTAGGTTCTCTTTAGGAGACCACAGGTCTTGTGTGTCATGGAGGAAAGCGTGGAGTGGATAGACGCCGAGACCGTCGATGAGGAGAAAATAATCACATCTGCGGAAACTCCTGTTGCTACCGCCCCGTGATCTACAATGTGTCCGTGTGGATGATGATTAAGATTAAAAATAAATGTTTAATAAATAAAAGTTCTCGTTACAATAATTATGTTTCTACATAACTTTTTATTTCTTAATATCTTTTTACTAGTAATTATAGATATGCATGCACACTTGACGTCGCAATAATAAAGACAATGAGCCATTTTTTTTTTCTTTCTGTTTGCATAAAACGATTTATAACTATAATTATTTATTCATTACTACGTGAAATCTAGAAAGAAATGAGGGAGTGTTAGCATATACCTACTACGCATGGTCACCGAGGTGGGGCGGGCGTAAAAATATAATTTAATAAATGGGTCAGGTAGTATGGGTACTTATAGTGAGTTCAATGGACAATAATGTAGTGATTATTTATCTGAAAGAAGCGAAGTGACATTTTCTATATTGAAAGTTAAATTAAGTGTTCTTTTTGCAATTATTCCTTGTACTCTTCCATGAGTTGGGTCGTTAAAGAAATGCCCTATGGGTTTTAAGACATACCTATACTACAAGTATATATTAGGGTCCTACTCAGTTATGGCTCATTAATACGTGTTCATAAAAGTTATAAGCGGTTAAATAAAACTAAAAAGTCTTATTTATAATCACATTCAGTATGCGATTATATTCAATTTTAAAAGTTTTTATTCAAAATAAGTTCCACTGGAGAACACTTTTAAAGTTAAATTTTAAATTTACTCCTATTCTATGTACACAGCTTCGCAACGTGTTACTGCTGTTAAGGAGAAGAAGCGGCAAGTAAATCCCCAGCAACACATCTAGCAAAAATTGTTTTTCTTTATATTTTATCTAATTTATGTCTAAAGCTCTTTTTTATAGATTTTACACAGAAGCCTGTTACAGAATTAGTTTTCGAAGAATTAATGGAGTTGTAGCAAACGGTGCATACTCAGTAAGACACATATATAATAAAAGAAAAGAATATTATTGTCGTTAAAATAATGCCGAGATGTGCTAAAAGTTTATACTGCAATATATCTCCATAAATTCCTTACACGTTTGGCAAGATAAAAATGTTGTACAGATGACAGTATAAGAGGCTAGAGTGAGCTTCTATGTAAATGAAATTTTGTCATTTAAATATCCCTTTTTGAGCAAGATAATTTTAATTTAGTGAAAGGCAGATCTAACAGTTCATTACAAAATGGCAATATCAGTCTATTACTATGCCTTGGTGTTGAAGTTGTGAACATCCTTATACTATACGACAAGCTTTTCGATCACAAAACTCAAAGTCTCTATTGGATACTACTTAGAGAGGGTGAAATAGAGCTTCTTCGACCTCATCCCGCCGTCTCCCCTGCAACATCGGAAAACCAGACGCATAAAAATGCGGCACCGACATATGTTGGATATTCCACATATAGTCCAGTTCTCCAATAGTCCATATTTGTCATACACACAGTGGAACTCATAGCCGAAGTCTGTCTTTCCGGAAACTTACAACGTGAGTGACTTCAAGTTTCGTGTGAATAGGTACGTTCTAGGTAAGCGTGCTCCATCTTAGACCATATTATTATATCCGCTATAGCTCGGGCGCGATCATGGTCAAACGCGAACTTATACTACTATAAAAATAACGTCTGTTTTTGTATATAAATATTATAGATTTTCTTCACTTCATCCTATTATGAACATTCTTTTACGGTGCAGGGTATCAACTTTGGAATATGCTGCCTCTTACTGTCAGAGAGGCCAAATCCTTACCAACATTTAGAAATTTACTCAGAAAACACTATTTGTCCACAAATAGCTATTTCTGATTTACCTAATATAATCATGCTAAGACATTTATTTATTATAAAAACTTATGTGTTATTGTATATATATGACTATGTATATATGTATGTGTTTGTATATTTATTTCTTAAATTAGTTTGAGTATTTTTGTATTGTGTATCTATTGCCTTTTTCCTGCACCACCTATTTCGCCTGATTCAATCTCTGTTATTTAGGTTGCCTGGAAGAGATCGCTTTGAGCGATAAGGCCGCCTGTTGTATTGCCTAGAAAATATTGTAAACATGGTCTGTTTTTGTAATTGTATATTTTGGTGTGCAATAAAGTGTTATCTATCTATCTATCTAGAATTTATTATGAAGTGTATCAACTACTTAATTGCAGCAGTATCCAAATAAGGTTAGAAAATGCTCGATCAATGCTCGCTTCATGTTTCGAATCCAAATCATTGAAATAGGCGTGAACACCTTAACCAATATACTACCCGAATACTGCAGGACTTAGGAAAATAGTTTTGTCGACTTACCTATTAATTCGTAACGCTTGTCCTGTTTTCTTTCAGCAATAAGAGGCCGCCACTGTCACCCTGAAAACGAACAACCAATTGAATTAGCGAAGCGTAATATAACACGAGCACAAATTTCAACACCTTCTGTATCTTAAAATACCCTAGATTCCAAACGTTTATGTCATACTTAGGTAACTTACATGCAAATTAAATTTACTAGTTTGAAATGAAAAAGCCATGTTGGCAATTTTTATTTTCCATTTTTCGACTTATAATTAAAAAATGTACTTAATATTAATATCATCAATCGAACAATATTCATGCTGCAGCCACACCTTCGTTAGTGCTAAAACCTTAGATTGAGGCGAAAGTCGAATGCGTCTTACTTAAACTGTTAAAAAATGCCGTTACCACATAGCTGCATTGGTGTATATACATACGTTATCTGACAATATTTAACGTTATTAACAATGACGCATCTCAAATAACACTTTAAACCCATCGCCATATTTGCGTGAAACTTCCTTTATCTGTAACACTATCGCAGATGAAGCCGCACCTCTAGAAGTATTCTGAACATATTTTTTGAAAGAAAAATAATTATGACAACCTTTTAAATGTTTATAATTTTCGAGTAAATCACGTAAATATAATTTACCTTTACATCGTTCTAAGTATGCTAATTTCTTCTTCTATACGTAAATATTATGTGTATTAGAAATTACATTTCTATCTATATAATATATTATCTCAATGTATCTATCTATATAATTAAAAATCAATGCCACTTTTCGTTGTAATTTTATAACTTGAGAACGACTTGACCGATTTTGATGAAATTTTGTGTGCGTGTGTTTCAGTGGGTCCCGGGATGGTGTAGAGCCACAATTGGAACCGGTAGGTGGCACTGAGATCGGGTTCTACAATCCTCCTAATCACCTGGAGCGATTTTGGTGATTTTGTTTTTTTGTGTTTGAGTGGTTTCCCGGATGGATTAGATTCGCAATCATACCGGTAGGTGGCGCTGACATCGGGTTCTAGAATGCTCCTAATCACCTGGACCGATTATGGTAATTTTGTTTTTGTCTCATGAAACAGTCTTTTAGACATTCAGAAAATATGGCGCTACGAAGTTCGCCGGGTTAGCTAGTATACATATATAATATATTCATATTTTCACATTTTAAACAAATTTATATAGTAAAAATTATTATACTAAAATTTAATGTGACAGATACATAATATTCCTTTGTTGCTTCCGCTAAACCTGGGATAATTTTAGTACTAGTGACTGTGCCACGCACATGCAGCCAAAGGGATTATATGTTATTTGAGTTGCGAAATTGTTCATTAAACATTGACTGGTAACTCATCTATACCCACTAATCTAGCTAAGCATATTTAAAACTACTATACTGTACTATTTCGTCACAGTCACTAACATTAAGGCAACTAGAGCAGGGGCATAAGAAGTCTATCTTACCTGACAAGAATCCTTCTGTCCAGTCTTAGGATACCCAGCGCACATCATGTTGTCAGTGATCATGGCGGCTGTGTATTTTGTATTACGACAGTCGTAGTTACTTATTACGGGTACTTCCACTTCTTGAAGAGTACAAGACACTTTTCCCTCTTCGGTTAGAGTGCCCCATCCAGCTGCAACGGCCTTGACACCAACGTAGAAGTTTTCTGTGTAATTTTTTTAAATTTTATTTTCAACTAGCTCTATCCACCACTTTGTTCTCACGATATCGAAGTTCAGCGTACACAAAGATTTAAGATAGAACTTATGTTTTAATTCTAAATTTTTTATTCAAATCCATTGAGCAATTATAAACATTCAGACAGAAATTCTTTCAGCTTTACATTTGGGGTTGGCACAATATGAATACATCCGCTGTCACACAACAAATCATCAAATCGTTCATACAATCTATCCATATCTTTTCGAGTCTACTTTTACACTTGTATCCATCGCTCAGACTAAGTAATTGTAAATCGTTCTCACTTAAAATTCGTCATCTAAGTATTTAAAAATTATAAACAGATACTTCCGTTTTACTAACATAGATTATATTTTCCCATTTCCATGTTCTGCACTAGCCTCCTTTATCCGAATTAACTACACATCACTCGCCATACTTGTCCATGGCAGATTAACGGATTTGACCCAACCATAATACTACTGTGATAGTTTTACTCAAGATGTTTTCCTGGCAATAGTCGCATGGTAAATGTTAACTTACACAATACAAATAAATACTTTCTTAGATTCATATTCACATTGGTTTAATTAGACTCGAATATCTGAACCACTGAGCTATCACGGTTTTTTTAGACCCATCCAAGCCATTAGTTATGTTTAACTTTAGGCATGACACCTTAATTACTTATAAATATTTATTAGGTAATTTAATTTTCTCTAATAAAAAAGTGTGATTTAATATAATTGTTTAACTTGTTTTAAGGCTAGCCAAGAATGGGTTTAAGGCGACAATTAAATCCTTCTGAGGCAAATCTGAAAATTCATCAATTAAAAATCTCTCTTATAATAATTTTAAGAAAGTTTTTTAAGTGATAAATTGTTCTTAATTCTTGTATTATTGTGGTTTATTATTATGGTTATTATTAAAGACATTTTTTTATGTCTATACTAGGCTTTTCCGCGACTTCGTCCACGCTTGACAGGTAATGTAGATTACAGTCGTTTCGCCAGTATTTAAATAATTTAAAGGGTCTATTCAGCAGAGCAACGACTTTTTTGTATGAAAATACACAAATCTAAAAACCCGGGATAAGTAATGTTACTAAAGGCATACATAACTACATCTATTTTACTAAAGATATCTAATAAACATAGGAACTACCATAATAATATAAAGCTACTCTAATATTACATGGTTTCAAAGTTAGGGAACCCCGGGGAATATAAAAAGTCCCGGATTGTATTGTTTTACTATCAATCGGATCCGAATCAGCTAATTTTTATGTATAATACCTACCAAAAACACTGCCCCGGGAAAATTCCCGCGGGATCCCGAGAACAAAAAGTATCGCAGCATTTAAAAAAGAATGTATACTTTCGTTTTAGTCAAAACTGTCGGCATAAGCTAATTTTTATGCGCCCGAACCGAAACTTCAAACCGCTCCCGGGAAAATCTTGCAGGATTCCCGGGATTAAAAACATCACAAATTTTATTACATAGAAAAAAAATAGCATTGGTATTCCATTTTTCTTCAACAATAATAATTCCCAGAAATATTCTTGCAAGAATTCCGGGATGAAAAGTAGCGCAGATTTTAAGTTTAAGAATTTGCTGTTTTAGGTGAATCGCGGACAAACAGACAAGAAATCTTAAAAAATCCATCTTGTTCTCCATCGTTTATATCGTCTATTCCAGTTTTTTTTAATAGCTTTAATATACAGACACGGTATTTTTAGAATTTTATAATATGTATTACAGATAAATTAATCAGCTAACATTAGTTCTCTTGTAGACAAATTATATATTATGGGATTAATAGGTACCGTGGAAACAGAAAACTAGGAAGAATAATTTCTCAGTACAAATCTTAACTGAAAGCTCTTACATCCTATATAACTAGATGACGCCACCATTACTCTTTTCTTGCTTTTAGACGTGCTATTAGTAGCTTGGATTGCATATTGTTCAGAGTTATTAAATTAAAAATTATAAGTGTGGGATGCGACTTGCAGTGATACACTAGCCCCGGCACATATTTCAATGACTAATTCAGGTAATGACACCGCTTCAGTTGAAGACGTTTGAAATCTCTTCCTAAGGTAAAATCTTAGGAAGAGGTTCCACATTTGTGCCGTTTGACAGTATCCGTAAACAGAAGGCTGATTTTCATACATTGGGACAATGCAAGTAGCCTTCTGAACATGTTTCCCCCTAGTAATAATCTGCTATCAGCATTGAATAAAGAAGACATTTGCCGAGTCGCCTTTGCCGGCGCAGCGCACTGCAACGCAGAGGTTTCGGATTCGATTCCCAGCATAGTATGTTTTGGAAATATTATCCGTTATTTACTATGGTATGGGGGTCTGAATTCAGCCCAAGAGTAGTCCGTATATTACCCATAACACAAGCGTAAGTTGCTCAATAATAATTTGAAGAAACAATATGTGTTTGTCTGCCGGTTATTTTATTTTATTATTTTAGAATAAAAGTTCATAGTTAATGCTTCTGAGTGAGTGTCGTTTGTATATTTTTATGTATGATTGGTATTAAATTTCATATCTATTCATTTCTATAGTTATAAAGGAGAAACCAATAAACGTATTAAAACTCATTTTTTTAAATAAGAATATTTGCTATGAAAGCTACTACATTACTACCTACATTTTTAAAAAGATAAGGAATTGTAAATACCGTATTCTTATGATCAAACAAAATTAAGTTTTATAAATTTATTGCCAATTTTCCCGGCACTAGCTGTAGGTACCCAACTAAAGTAATTGACAAATAACAGCCTTACATACGAAATGTGTATTTAAATAGACTCACGAGAATTGGTAGGTAAACATATAGGCTTGATTGTGTCCGACATCGGTATCCTGTCGTTCAACCGCAGCAGGGCAATGTCGTGGTTGAAGTTCGCGAGCGTGAAATTATTTGCGATCACTCGTATAACAAAACGGGTCTCGGGCCTCTGAGTGGCGTTGCATCTGTTATGCTCGCCAAATGTCACCTTTATCATGAACCACATAAAACTGAAAAAAGCACAAATGAATTAATTAGATCGTAAAACTTGTTCCAAGCTAAGGCCAAAAATCTGATCAATATGCAAAAACAATGACGACATCTACCAAAATTAGTTTTATTTACAAAATATATAGAGTCAACGTACGTCATGACACATGTATCAATATCTTCAGTACACCCACAAGGAAACCAATATTAAAGATTTTCAACTTCTTACTCCTTTATTCATAATAATTATACAAGATTTATAGGCTCATTAAAAAAGTTAAATAAATAATTTCTGAATGCGATTTTGAATTACAACTTTTTTACGAGCCTATAAACTTCATATAACTATTATTAATAATGGGGTTTGACAAACATAAGTAAATTAACTAAAACAGTGTTTCCGTGGTCTTATTAATGATACTGAGAAGTACTTCAAAACAAAGGTGTGTTCTTATCATATTATCAAATGTGTTTACTTCCAGCATTTGGTGCTGTAATTTATTATGTACAGTACTTTTCATCTACAATTGTTTTCTCATTTACCAGACTGGACCTCGTAATTTCTTCTAACACCCACCTGTCATTATTATGAACATGAGATAGTTTAATAACACTGATAAGCTGCACGAAGTCACAAACATAGAGAGAAGAGATAATTATAACGAAGTAAACAATTTTTTTCCAAAAAATAATACATTAGAAAGTCTACACATGCATCACCTTAGTATCCAGTATTGAACAGCATTAGATTGAATAATGTATTGTATTCGTTTAAGCTTAGGTGTCAATTGTATAATAAAGAGTCAAGTTTGTGTCCACATTAAGCGAAAGTGAGACAACGGACCACAGTCATGAATACCATTAATGACTGTTCATTCATTACGCTTTCACTCCGGTGTACATTGTTTCCTTTGCGTAAACGAGGCAAGTTTTCCATACACAAAGACGACATGAAAACTCGAAGTGCCCGAAATTGCGCACTTGTCTTGAAGCGACCCAAAATAAATTACCATACCTAACCAGATTGAGCTGTCGACCTAAACAAAAGTCACACAAGGCGCCTAAAATGGTCATTTCATGGGGATAATGAACTTTATGTTAGGTGTCCGCTTCTGGGCCGGTTTGAAGGTGAACGTACCTATCGATACTGATTGGAATTCACAAATTCGACCAGTGAATTTATTTTGGACTTGTTTGCCAAATCTTAGATTGTCGGACTCCGGTCCTAATGATTTACGATATCACCTGCAGTTTAGTACCTTTATTTGCATTTTTATTTGTGTGAAATTCATAATTGTAATCAAGTGTAATCAACTCGTCGTAAAATTTAATCATCATGAAATTAAATTTGTATTATATCTATAGACAGACAGCTTAGTTTTTATAAACCATTAATACTGTAAACTATGCTACTGGAGTCCATGACATTGTATAAAGGCTGTATCAACTCTTTAAGACTTTCATGTGACTTTTCTCTAAGTTAACATCCATTACAATTTTTAATATCAATAATTTTTAAATATAAACATGAGGTGTGTTTGAACCTTAGCAGTGCTCCTTGCTACGTGCTCGTAGAGAACAACAACGTAATAAAACCTGCACATTAATATTAGTGATGTATGAAGCCCGCCAGTCCGCTAACCTACCAATCGTTTTCTCTAAAATGGAGAAGCTCGACTCCAGGACTCTGATTTCTATCTATGGTCCGATATATTATAATGTATAAATTATTTATACATTAACCTACAACTATATGAATGAGTCATTACAATAGGAAATCTAAATAATAGTTATAATATTTCGATTAACCTTAATTAACATACCTATTTAACCTTTGTTTTTTTATTAGTTCTATACCTACAATTTTTTGGGGATTTATCGTTTTGTTTAGTGTAAATATTTACTAACGTGACGCACTGTAGGTCAAAATCCAAATGAGAGGCTTATCCAAACATTAACGAACATCCCACTGACGACTTGATATCCTCTCCAAAATAGCGTTGCGAGAAGCATTTTAAATAGATCTCAAGTGTGTTTAACTAAACTAAAATAACATTTTTACTCTTGTATAAACCATCAGTATTAGGTATACGAGATACTATTATCTATGTGGTATACTATAAAATACTTTAAAATTTTACAATCTGAGTTTTAATTTAAAAATACATAATCATATAATTATTTGTACATGCATTGAAGTTACGTGTCACTAGACAACTTTACACAGTTAAAACAACCTTCCGACCTACTTTTCCTACCGACTTTTACGAAGTTTTCGGTTTTGCAGTTATTTTTATAGTTTGAAAACTGATTAAATTGTTTAAAGATTGATTAAGAATTGTCTTTTATATGCATAATTATCGATTTAGATAAAAACCATCTTCAAATAATAGCTAAGCAAGTACGTAATATATGCAAGTGTTTTATAACATTTATCGCGGGAAACCTTTTCCTAGGAATAATAGCTAAAATATTACACGAACACCTACCATGTTATTCTAATATTAAAATCATTAAGAAGTTGATGACAACAATATTTCCACGTGGAAAAAATTATCCAGCCTGTGTTTCCATTTATTTTTATACTATACATACATTCTTTTGTTCAAATAGTTATAACAGATTTATCGGATCATTAAAATGAAGTTAAAAATTGTTTTTCATAATTGAATTAATAATGCGTTTAATGAAAAAACTAGTCTAACTTTTTTTACCAAGCCGATAAACCTCGTATAAATATTATGAATAAGCAAAGAAGAGTGGAACTAATATCACCGAGGGACATATTTGTTTATATATCTCAAGTATGAATTTCATATACCGATAACTTGAGGAATTGTGGGTTACCCATAAATACCATCCCTTATTTCACCCGGTTCAAGATTACTTCTGAAACAGACAATTGTTTTTTGGGGAATATCCCTTTCTTCAGAATACATTTGCATTTATATTCACAGTACACATTTGATGCAACATATAAATAAGACACAGATATCCTAAATCTTTTTGGAACTGAAATTACCAGAGATTATACCTGATTTTACGAACCATCCATTATGGAAGAAGTAGCAAAAGCAAATAATATTGTCTTATACGCGATGATTGTTGGACCAAGTTTATCAGTAAACCATAACAAATGCGTTTAGTATATATAGTATATTAGTTTTGTATATAAATATTTTTTGTTAATGAATTAATTTATTTAAATTTAAATTAATATAAATAAAAATATTCAATCTACGTGGAAGTTTTTGACAATAATTTAAAGAGCGATGTTTTACTATGGAGTTTATTAATTGTTTTTAAGGCAATATTGTAATATATAATAATGTCAGCCCATAAACGGCAGGTTTGACACATCGGTTATCTCGATGTGCAGGTTGCATCACGATGTTTTCCTTCACCGTTCTTAGCACGTGGTAATTGTAACAATATGCACGTTAGATCAGAAAACTGACTAAGAGGTGCATGCGTTCCGGTTAGGATCGAACCCGCGCCCTTCAATTCAGGGGCGCGTGCGCTAACCATTACACTACCAAGACTTTTTTAATTAACAATAAATATTGTAATATTGTGTTGAAAATCTAACTGTTCACCGAAATGAACTGTTAGAAGTACTTTCCCACTTTGAATCAGTCAAAGACCTACAATTTTAATAATGCTTTTACGTGAAGATGATTGTAAAATCTAAACATTCATGGATACTTGACAGTAGTTAAATACGGAGATTGTGCAAAGCTATATTCTAAAAGAATCAGAACAATAACCATTTAGATATATAATTTTAAAAATAATACATTAGAGTACATTCGCATAGTTCGTTACATTTTTTTTTTTGCAAGAAAACTACAAGTATTGATTCAAACACTTTCCCCCTTATTTATAGTTATATGGTTTATAGGCAACTAATAGTTAAGACACTGGATTAGCGCTTGATAGTCCGCGCACAACGCAAGGTTCCGTTAAGGTAAAAAACGTACACTTTTTTTAGTTTTAGCTAAGGAACCATAAAAAAGCACTTAATAGAAAAAAACCTAGACATCGTAACAAAGACGATGCAGATATTATTCAAAATGATTTTCATGGAAAGTGTTGTTAAAGCTCTACAAGTTATATTTTCTTTCAGAACTTTTTCACTTCGTAATGTAAAAAGGGGGAAGACACAAATTTCTCGACGGCAGGACCTATTATCTAGTTAACTAGTATTAACGTCATTAAAACATCCTTAATATGTTTTCGAGATCTGAATAACGATGTCCCTGTACGACTATGTATATACCAGAAAAAAATATCCCTCAGTTCATCCCAATCCTTCCTGTAAAGATTCTTTACCTAGTAGTTTAGGACAAATATGACCATGACATACATGGACGGACAGCCGGACATGTTGAAATGATTACATAAATGTTCCGTTTTGCCGCAACGGCTCCGCAACACTAAAAAGTGTTGTTCATAATCACAAAGTGCATTTAGAATTCAATAATTAATAAACTTTTCATTACGCGCCTATACTACTTACTTTCCTATATATTTCTGAAATATGTTTTGTGCGCAGTAATTATGCACTTTGTGAAAAAGATGAAAGCACTAAAGAGAAAAACAGGACTAAAACCTTTAACAATATCAAAAGTTCGACTTGAAATACGCAATAGAAACTGCTACTTTATGGCTGTAAAGATAAAAAATATAAACACCATAAATATAATTTATAAATTATATATGACAGAAAAATGTATGACTGCTATGCAGTAGATGTTTTTATTCGTTAAATAAATATTTTGACTGTAAATTTTGACTTCCCATTATCATATTAAATTATTATTTATATTTAGACCCTATATTGTATTATCTATAATTCTAGATATCTTCTTACACCTATTTCTAAATTGTGGCTTAAATTTCATAATCTTTTATATTAAAATTTGACATAGTATCTACCTAATTATTTTAGGTTGCATAGATTGAAATTGTTACTCTATTTATATTAAATTTATTTGACTTTATTATTATTACTATACCAAAGTATAATATTTATTATTATTATACCAAATCAGAATGTAAGCAGCTTATAAGGATCAACTACTGTGAAGGAACATCACACGGCAAACCATAGGAAAAAGTTTTTTAACAAAATGTTCGATTTCTCATACATTAATTACACCTCACCTCATTTTATTCAATATGAAAATGGATATTATTCTATTTTTAATAGGCATAAATAAATTACTTTTCGAAACGCACATTATTTCACCCCAATAAGTAAGTTCGTTTCGTTCGTCAGCGTTCAAATGATCGGCGCAATTTGATTTTTAATTAACGGATGGAAAATAGAAAATTTGTAATAATATATAACCCTTTCCCTTGGTTTGTCGTTTGACACTCCTTCACAGAAATTAATATTAAAATGGTATACACGAATAACACACGTTGTTAAAGTCCGCTGGTTTCATTGCTGACAAGGGTAATTGATGTTTTCAAAATCTAATGATATTTTTTACTATTTAGCATAATTTAGAATTTGACCCTAAAGACCCACTCAAAAATTCATGCTGTATATTTTTTTTACAATGTAGTTACGCTACATAAGTGCAGATTTTATACATCATAATGTTTGCACACAGGTTATTGACCTTTCTATACTGACATGGAAGTCCATACACTTAATACCCAAGATGTTTTTTTTATACAAGTGTTGCAAATGGAGCTAATTTAAGCTCTACCTAATATCCTCGAGCATCTCTGTTATTATTAAAAGTAGTCGTTATCTACTACGTTTCACATAAATTTATGCTTGTTTACCATAACGGTAATAGAGACTGGATCTATCTGATATTATGTTACAGTGTGAATTAGTTCAATATAATTTTAATAATAGAGTGGCTTAATAATAATAACATAAAAAGAAATATTAATAAAACATTGATTATGCATTTTAGCCAGCGTTCATTGACATTAAAGAATCTTGACATAAAATATAATAATAATAATATTACTACACGCGCAGGGGGGCTTTGCAGTGAAGCCTTAAGTGAGTAGCGACACCTCGTACCCGCCTCCGTGCTTGCCTTAACCAGCCGGCACGGAGCGGAGATTGCTAGAGCTAAGACTCAAGCTCCAGGGGTGGAAGTGATAAATGGCATCACGTCAGAAGTAGCTTCGGTGAACCTGCAGCCCACCTCTCTACACCCCTTAGCCACTCACACCCATGTTGCCCCTGTCTTTTATGGCATTTTTTGGGGCCCATGCAGGGAGTGGCGAATCAGCGTCTGCCCATTTTTCCATGGTCCCTGAACATTGCGACGGGCAGATGCCACAGTCGCCATATTCCCAGACCGCTAGTACCACTAACAGTTCACCCCAATAGCCTGGTACTTTCTCTTCTCATTTCTCTCAATAGTCCTACACTGGCCGGGGCTTGTCCTTGGGTGCATTATTATATGGTACAGACAGGGATAATCGCCGGCCAGTGTCACTCCATATTTACATTAAATTTGTCAAAGGGCCTCTACGTGTTGGCCTTCCCCACGCAAGCCCTCCAAATGGCCGGGCCATTTTTATGGCCCCTGGTCTTCAAAGATATAAATTGTATATTACTACAAGTAACCCAAAAAAATTTTTAAAACAAAAGACCGAAAAGAGACAATAATAACTAGAATTAGTAACAGTGCCTTTGCTCCATATTCACTATCAAACATTATAAGCAATGAAGCCCTAATAACTGCTTACAATGGACTGGTCGAATTAGTTCTGAGATATAGAATCATATTTTGTGAAAACTTCACAAACATGGGACTTGTTTTTAATCCGCAAAAACGATGCATTAGGTCAATGTTTCGCCTAAAACATCAGACTGCTGTAACCCCTATTTTCAGAAATACAAATTCTTACTTTACCATCTCTCTATATCTTTAAAGTACTATTGTAGCTTAACTCAAATCTATTTCACCGCTTATGAGATGTAGTTCCACGAAACAGACGTAATAATGATAGGCTTTGTCTACATAATGAGCAACTAACTTTATGAGCAAAAGTGTCTTCTGAATAGCTACCATGATCTATATTAAATAACCCCATGTGTTAAAGATTTAAATGATCGATTGTTTAAAATGAATATAAATACATTACTGGAACAAAAAATATATTATTACAATATTAATGATTATCTAACTGACAAAAAATAATTGATTGTTTTTATTTATTCTTTTCATTTTTCAATTAAAATGAAATGTCAAGACTGTTTGTAAATTTTATTTCGTATAGTACCTCCTATGGTAAGTCTTTGTGGCGATGAAACAGATTTTCAAAACTACATACATATAAATTTATTTTTGTCAATATAAGTTTTAATTGATTATATCAAAGACAAATAATAATTTGCAATATGTACATCCTGTAGAGCAAAAAATCTGCATTCTATGAATTGATCTCTTTTCTTTTACTTTGATTTTCTTAATCATTTAAAATTAGAGTATCTCTTTTTCGTCTAATACTTTTCTCTGACGTTATACCTCATTTGCCGCACCATATGTCTTCGCATCATTCTCCATACATTCTAGACATTTATTTTTTGCCTGCCTTAAGTATTTATTTTAGATTAAATTTACTTTTTTGTTTGGAGGCCTAGATATGCCTTCTGCGTTTTTATTTGGTACATTTATATGACCGATGACCTAGCATCACTAAGTTAAATTAGTACAAGGCATTAAAATATAATTTTAGATATATTAATTTAAAAAAATTACCCTTTAACACAATGTGCTGCCGTTAAAACATATTTGTCAGCGATGACCACACCACCACAATAAAATCGGTTAAAGTAGCTGAGTCGTGCCATCCAGGGGAACTCATGGGCACCAGCTTCATCACCTCCCACTATACGCGATGCTTCATTTCTTTCACCGCATTCTGGAATCATTCAAAATATATTTGTTGTGTAAAATTTACAAAATATTAGCTGTTACCTGCAATGTTGTCCGTTTTCATTTTCTACTTTCTGAGTGAAAGAAAACGCAATTAGAACGCTGAAATAGGTATTTTTCTTTATTTCATACTAAAAGCTTATTTTTTTTCTGATGCAATAAGCAAACAGACAGACGGCCCACCAGATAGAATTACTTACCTACTTAACTCAAGGATTTAGGGCTGCCCATTCAAATTTTATGCCTTTCAAGTATGCTTATTGGTTGACAAAGCTAGCCATGTCCTTCTAATCTAGAGCATACAAACTGTAGGTAGCCTTGCCTTTAATTAAGTTTTGTACAACCAATTAATCGTGAATATGTAACAACGAATCAGATTCGAATATCTATGTATATCAATTTTCATAGTGATCAGTTGAAAGATATAGAGAATGATGGACTGTAGCACCATCTAGTGGCGAATTATAGCAAAATGAACAACGGAAAAAGATTATTAGTCTTCCATGGTGTATGTAAGTACATCATGGCGCAAAAGGGTAGGGACAATGAACATTCACTGTTTTTCATTTAGCTACGAAACTCAAGAAACCATTTCAACAAAAATATTTCAAAATGTAGTCGGGTAGATATTGTTTATTTGACTTGACTTTTTACAGAACTTTCCGCCTCATAGTTTCAAAAGTTGAGGTGGGAACTGGAATAAACTGTATAAACGACGGAGATGCAAGTTTTTTTTTTACATTTGTTGTAGGTTAGTCAGTTACTTTGAGATTCACGTAAAAACTATTTAGCCGATTAAAATGCGGTGTTCGCTGATCATCAGCAAATTCTTAAACTTAAATCAACGCTACTAACCGCTACTTTTTATCTTGGGAATCCTGCGGATGATGGCCAGATTAAAAATCGTATTCCAGTGTGGTTTTTTCATTGACCGATAGCAAATTTTATGCTTGATAAAATGTGTAATGTTTTTTATCCCGGGATTTTCGCGAGAATTGTCCCGGGAGCGCTTTGTAGTTGTTGTTTTCAGTAAAACAATTTGCGTACTTTCTTTAATGCTGCGGTATTTTGTTTATCGGGAATCCCGCAGGAATGTCAAGCGTGAACAAATCGCGGGCATACCCTAGTAAGGAAATACAATCATGACTTATAAATACTCGTCTAACAATATCTCACTAACGGGCTCTGCTTTCGTTTCTTTTAAATTAAACTAGCACCTACCTACCTACCTATGCAGCGCATAGAATAGGTATATATTCTTCCCAAATTTTAAATTGAATAGACCCAAAAGATTTTATTACATATAGTTGTGAAAAATTTAACAGACGGATGGACATGGACATTTTTATCCGTGCAGGAACGGAGAAAGAATACAATTTCCTGCGGCCCGGCGGCCTGTCGTAAGAGGCTACAAAACAACCCACAGCCAGGTGGTAGGGCATTTGCCCGACTGGATGGCGACCACCCCTGGTCTAGAGTATCCCGCCATAATAACCCTGTGTTGTGTTTCGGCATTAGTGACCAGGTTCCAGGCTCCCTAAAGAGAGCAGCAGCGCATTCGTAGCACCTTTGGTGTTGCAAATGTCCATAGGCGATGGTAACCGCTGTCCATCAAGTGGGCCGTCTGCCTGTCTGCTGATCTCCTGCAATAAAAAAAAATTACTATTTTATAATGGTTTGACCTTTACCAAAACGGCTACAAAACCTATATAGGCGAAACTGAAATATAAAAAAATACTAACTGCATGTGCAAGTAGCTCGTGGCAAATTCTGCTCTAGAAGCGGTGGACGGTTACCCCACACACCGCCGAAGAAATTCTTTGTAAACACACCACGGCTGTCTCGGACTGTGTTGCCCTGTTTACAAACAAACCATATTTCTTGTTTGATTACAATTTGATGTTCTTTTTCATCTGCTTAATATTACTCGCTTAGCATATCAATAAAGTTCAAGTAGATATCAAATGTTAAATCCTGAAAAATGCGCGTGCATTTGGAACAAATGGAACAATGGCAGTTTAAATATAGTTAATACAATTACTCTACGTACAATATTTAAGAAAAAATATAGCAAATTATTTTGATACAAGAATACTCTTATGCTCACTTTTGAAACCAATAATTAAGTTATATAATATTTTATAAGTCTTGTCTACAATAAATAATAGTATTAAAAAGTACGTTTGGTCGATAAAATCAAGTATTTTGTATATTGTATTTTTTATTACAAAGCTAGCATAGTTTTCAATTTCTAAATTTATATATACAGAAATCATATTTTGTGTGTAATTATACAAATACTATTTATTTGTATAATTACACACAAAGATACACAGATGTGCAAATAAATACAAGTTTATGTAATAAAAACTTCTGCCAGATCGGTAACATGATTTCTAAAATTTGTTTATATATAAACTTAATGTATGTAAAACTACAAAACAAATAACAAAATAAATAAATTAAAAAATAAACGAAAGCAAATAAATACCAACCTCAGAGCGAGTGAAAGTCAAAGTCACAGTCACCACAATAAACGCGCATTTCCACATTGTAAATCTGGTTTTGAGCAATATAATAAAATTATAAGGAAATGTTTCGTTTGGCTAATGTATTTATTTGGCGATATTTTACGGGCGGCGCATGGCCGGCGAAATGGTTTGTTGTGCGGCTGAGTCGGTCGCGCGCGCCACAAGCCGACACTGAGATGCGCCACCGCGGCGACCGCGACCGTCAGGCATCCATCGGACGTGTTTTGGCACAATAATCTAATACTCACCCCACTGGTCTAATAGCAACCGCAAACATCAAAAGTAAATCAGGCGTGACGGAAGTATAATTAGAGCGGCTGCAGCCACGGACATTGCAAATAAATTTAATTATTTTAGAAAATTCAAAACTTTATAGAATATTCAATTCAATCTCTATATTATAAATATTCATTCTCTTAACAAAAACGTACGTGCATAAAAATATTTTGTAAATAATACCAATCGGTATATATAATGATAATTACAATAGAAGAATAAAAATAATATTATATACTCTAACTCTCACACTCTAAAATAAAAAAAAATAATTGTTCATACCTACTCAACACCTACACCTGCTCCACCAACTAAATGCAATATACCATTATTACTATTTTCTCAATCGTAGCATCACTTATGAATACTTATGATTGTGACAAATTGTACAACGAATAACTTGATAATGAATGGTAGCATTATGGACAATATGATATTTTTTTTTATAGATTAAATAATTATTTAATATTATTAATTTTTTTTTATAATTAAAAATAAATATATATGAAATAAGATAGAATGTTTATTATATAAAATCGTACAACCATTATTTACAATAATTACGTAAAAATTTAATGTTTTCTTATATATATATAACTAGAAATGCTCACGACTTCGTCCACGTATGAGTTGAAATTCCCGCGGGACTCACGGATTATAAAATACCGCGACAGTTAAAAAAGAAAGTTAGCTATCATTTTAGTGAAAAATGACGCAATAAGCGAATTTTTATCCACCCAAACAACCACATACCACTCCCCGGATAAAAAGTAGTGCAGATTTTAAGTTTAAGAATTAGCTGTCGAAGAACCATTCCAGTAGTTTTTACGTGAATCCCGAACACGTGTGTCGGTTTAACAAAACGACAAACAGGTTAGAATCTAAAAAAATGCATCTTGCTCTATCGTTTATATAGTCTATTCCATTTGTTTCTTTTTAATAGCTTCAATGTACAGACACGGCATGTTTAGAATATTATAATATTATAGGTGGATATTGATATTCATATATCAGAAAGAGGACAAGCGCTGGAAACTAGATCAATTTTACTTATATAAAAACCTAAGCAGATTATAATACACCTTCAGTGAAAAATTATCCTTGGTTAGGCTTGGTTTAGGATTTAATGGATATATATATGTACAGACAAACAGACAGCCATACGCGGAAAGCGACTTTATTTTATACTATATAAATATAACTTAGAATTATTAAAATTATTTACTATCTTTGGGGATTATTTAAAATTATACTAGAGGCTGTGATTCAACAGATTATATTGGTAGATAATGATTTGCTAAATTTGAATACTTTGCAGCAGTGAATAGTGAAGAGGCACCTCCAGAGCTACAAAGGTTGAGGGGTTGCCAGCTATAACGTCATTACCTAGACTCTTCTATACTGAAATAATAACCGTGTTTATAAGTTATATATAATATTATATATTCCTTACTAGCTGTGCCAGCGACGTCGTCCGCGTAGAATTTGTTTTAAAAACCCCCCCAGTTTTGAAACATTCTTCATTGGTGCTCACTCATATTGGTCTTAGCGGAATGATATATAACCTATATATAGCCTTCCTCGATAAATGGGTCAGTAGTTCCTGAGATTAGCGCGTTCAATCAAATAAACAAACAATCTCTTCACTTTATATATTAGTATAAGATTATTACAGGTTTACTTACAAACCTTAACTAAACGGCTTACGCTAATAAATGTCATATAAATAAGCCGATAAGTACAGTAATAATAGAAGTTAAACCGTACATGAAGACTGTAGGTTGCATTATTTGCGTTGCATACTGGACTGAGTGTCCTTGATCTCCAAATGAGTTCATTAACCTATAGACACCATGTGGACATCAAATCTAGGATCTGAATTAGTGGCGTCACGAATCGTAGGCCTCCTTTCATAACACAAGTCCACAAAAATAAGTTGTGTGTACAGCACACTCAACTTTTTTTTGTTGATCTGTGTAATTATTCCAGAGACGTACGCACTCCCGCCACCGATATACGGTGGAAATACCAACGAAGCGGACGAAACGCTATGCTTCCCCTTTCATCATACGCACCGCTGAAGAGTGGAACTCTTTACCGTCGTCTGTTTTTCCTGAAGAATACAATCTAGGTGTTTTAAGTCTCGCGTGCTTCACCTTAGACTGCATTTCCGCCTGACATCAGGCGCAATGTCAGTCAAACGCGAACCTATTCATTGTAAAAAATAAATAATAGTTTTAAAAAAACTAAAAAAAACACGCTTTCACAAAAAATCCAACTAAAAAACAGAAAATAAAATTTAATAAATTTGGTTTCTGATGAATGGGGTCTTAAAAAAAAGCGTGGGGTGTATTCAAAGCGCTTTTTTTTCTTCTTTAGCATCTTAAAAAGCGCTTTGAATACACCCCACGCTTTATTTTAAGACCCATTCATCAGAAACCAAATTTATTAAATTTTATTTTCTGTTTTTACTTGGATTTTTTAAGAAGGCGTGTTTTTTTTAAACTATTATTTATTTTTCATTTTTTAGTTGATTTTTTTAATGTTTTAAATACAAGCTTTTGAGATCCTGCATATCATGTAGCAGCAGAGTACCTAGCCAAGACAAGTAAAACGAGCCCAAACACGACGGGTCTATCTCGTTTAGTACAGGAATTCCTATGGCCACCTTCCGACTCCATCATCAGATCAGCTCCATGGTACTATATTATTGCATTGTCATCGACCTTTGATAGGTGTGCAAAGTTTGAATTAAATCTGATCGTTCAAAGTAGGACAAAATCGAGCTCAAAAGGGTCGGTTACAAACATACATTCATACATACATACAGGTGAAGCTAATAAAAGCGTGTTAAAAAGGACTAAAACGAAGGGTAACGCATTTTGTAAAAATAAATCAACAACTATATGGAGGGATTTCTAATACAAAATATAAATGTTCATCGCTTTTAGGATTCTAGTTCAGAAAAACGCAAAATTAGCTTGAAGATTTTATATTTCTATAGATATAGGTTTCTCTTAAAAATAATCATTTGAGGTTGTGGATAATTTACGATTTTTTTAAGACCTCAGTCAGCTCTTTCGGCAGCACCGCCAGCCGCCTGGTTTTATTATTGGGAGATGAACTGGACCTATAGAATATCAGTAAGTATGCCATATTACATCATTTATACACTTAAATTTTTTTTGCCGTTTTGTAGACCAATTGAAATAACATCCCTTTGTACACTCCCCAAGTTACACTTAATACAATTCTGGAGCTGATCCTGGGATCAGTTTTTTCCAGATCCCAGTATCTGGATACTCAAACCGGATCAAAACAGGGGAGGAAGTTCGTTTAACAAAACCATGTTGGAAATGTATTTCTTAGTTTCAAAGAATTAGACGGGAATACGGTTAAACTTTCACTACAGAAATCGTGATTAAAGTATGTTGGTTAATAACAAAAATGAGCTTTATAAGTACTACTTGCTGAAAAGGTACGTGACATTCGGTTTGCAATGGTAGAAACCGTTGAAAAGAAATAATCACAAGCGTATAGTAATCTAAAGCATATGGTGACCGAATAACAGCTTTAAAACGCAATCTAGGTATATAAACTTTGTTATCCGCTGTCGCTTATAACTGGACCGTAACTTTATGTAATTGACGTTCGGGCCGCTGATACCTAAAAATAATGACACCTTAACATTCAAACCGCGTCTTTATATTTTAATCCGAGTAAAAAATCCATCAATCGATAAACAAATGTACCGATTAATATTCTAATCTTGAAATCAGGCTTACAAATTACTTACCAGACAGATAACGGTTGCTTCCATTATAATGTAGCTATCTTTGCCCCTGCGCTTAAAATTGTGATTATATTGAAAGGAGGTCGCGTACACTTAACAAGTAAAAGAAAACCAATTAAAAATAAGCTTGCACTCTCAGCGGAAACTGTTATAAAAATATCGGTCAGTATTATTACTAACTAAATCATGAATGATTATTTGTAATATAAGTGTAACCGTTTGTACCCATTTTTAAGAAAATGGCCCAGACGGAATTTTGTGAAATTTCTCATACTTTTAGTTTATATAGAGGAGTGCCGAATGTTTTTTTTTAATTATGAATAAAAATACATTAAATCAATAAAAAAACATTCCACAGACTACCATGTATTTGAAATACACACGCATACATACTTTTGTTTGTTGTTAAATTCAAATTAACGGTGTAGCCTTGGCGAAATTTGAATATAATAGTATATAATATAGTCTTTGACAACAGAACCTTAATAATGTTCAAACTTATAATTTAAGTTAATTGTGGTCGAATTTCGACCTCTGGGTGACCACTAGTTTGTAATGAATATGTGCTTCAAGAAATTTATTTTATTTCCTCATAAATATTCTCTTTTTTCATAAAACAAAATATGTTCAATTAAAATATAATAAAAAAAAAAAAAAAAAAAAAAAAAAAAAAAAAAATATGATAATCAATTAAAATATACCTAAATCTATAATAAGTAGTTATGGTTCTTGCTTCGGCCTATAATCCCCTTAAACTCACTATAAGTATATACTAAGGCTAGGTTCTAGATTCAGGTTGGATACGTTAAATAGCTGGATTGCCATATTGATCCGTGATCCTAGATAGCCATTGAGCTAGTACCTATGTTTCATTATTTCTATGTAGGTGCCTATGTAATTATTCATGACGTTTACTTAAAAATTATATAAGTAAAATTAGTAGACATCTGTAACGACATTGCACATAAATTAACTTTTAACGATTTAATAAATAAGTGACTTAAACAGGTTTTTTTTCTTTTTTTATATTAAATAGGTTTGCGTTTGACGACGATCACGTCCAATGCCGGACGATGATGCGGACGAAAATGGAGCACGCTTACCTAGATAGTACTACCTATTCTACTAGTCATCTCTGTAGTAGGTCTTCAAGAATGCCCATCCCGTAAAAACTTATTATTATTAGCATGACTTTATTTGGATGTTTCGCTACACAATTATTTAATCTTGATAATGAGACGAATACGAACACACAATATAAAAAAGTGAAGCCGCGAGAAAAACTTTAGTTAAAATATAAATTTCTCAATATGCAAAAAGTATGATTAAAACTCCATTGACTGATGTACTCTTTTTGTAACCTTCAAAAATAAACTTAAAGCATCTAGTGTCTTCCTGGGGAAACCGGACCCGCCCGCACATAAAGGCCGGAGAGGAGGGACGCACGCCGACCCGCGCGCCCTCTCTCACCTCGCGATGAGGTAGAGAAGCCGGAGAGACCCAAATCTCCGGCTACCAAATGGAGAGGCCAGCCCGCAAGGGGCCGGCCACCGTCCGTCCAGGCTGGTGGTGAATGCGCGAGCGAGCCCGCAGCCTGGACAAAGCACTCTCGTGATCGCTCAGGGGTTTTAGTGGGTATCCCTAACCGCGGCGTGGCAATAGTTCCCCACATCTCAACGTGGGGTGCTAGTGCCACCCCGACCCGGCGAATCCCACACACGGGCCGCGACCTTACCCTCTCGCGCGGCCTAAGATCCGTAAACGGATTTCCCCTGTTTAAAAAAAATCTAGTGTCTTCCTCGAAAGGTTTCTTCGTATAACGTGACCATATTAATACACACCTGATTGAAACCACAAATTGTTTAGCATATCCGACCCTACAACTTGCTTTCAAAATATTTTGAAGACAAAAGATAAACAGCCTAAAAGACAACAAAGGCCGAGTGTACACAAGTGCATCGCTCGCTTGTTCGGCGTCCGATTGGCGGCTGGTAGCAGGCGAAAGTGATACTTTCGAATAGCCGTCACTATACTTTACTGTCTTTTTGCACATCCACACGAGGCTATATTAATTATCAAAATCTTCTATTTTGTGGGTTCCGTAACCATTTTAAAAATCTGATACTTTCCAGAAATTCATGTAAGCAAAACTGAATAAACTGATTTCCATGAAATTTTGTACTTAGATTGAAGTTATAACTAAGGTTGTAATATCGACTATAGGGATGAAAATAGAATATCTTTATTTTAGAAAAGGGAATAGTTTTGGCGAAATACAATTCCGATATATCACGTAAATCTGGGAAAAAAATATACGAACATTAATACAATCACGCCTCTTTCTCATGGAGGGAAGCAGAGACAATTATTTTTTTATTCGCTGAAATCTTAGAAAACCCCTTTCGCTTCGTCTACATATTTTACATTATGTTTGTTTGTAGGAAATAATCTCTTAAACTACTAAACCGATTTTGAAAATTGTTTCACCAGTAGAAGGCTACATTATTTCTGAGTGGCATAGGTTACATTTGCTTATCATTAATATTTTTTTAATAACGCCCAGCGAAGTGGACTCGCGTCAGCTATGCACAATATATGTATAAGCTCCTTAATAATGTAGGCATCTATTAAACCAAAACATATACCCATATTGCTAATGAAGAAACACGTTTTCCTCATAAACCCATCAGCAAACATTAAGGTGAGTCACGTAAATATAAGAACTCTATAACACCTTCGAGGAA
Source organism: Dendrolimus punctatus (assembly GCA_012273795.1). Taxonomy (NCBI): domain Eukaryota; kingdom Metazoa; phylum Arthropoda; class Insecta; order Lepidoptera; family Lasiocampidae; genus Dendrolimus; species Dendrolimus punctatus. The sequence continues at coordinate 16,028,549 of CM022535.1, read as the reverse complement.
CCTCTTCAAACTGTCATAAGTTAGGGTATTGACACGAACATACATATAAAAAGAAAGAAAAATCTTTAAAATATTTTTATTAACACCTTTATCAAACAAAGGTAAAAAAACAGTGAAGTACACACGTTACGTTATTAATGTCTATAATAAAACTATAGAATTAATTTATATAATAATTGAATTAAGTTATTGTCTATGATTATTAATAAAATTTATAAATTATTTAATTACAACAAGACTTAATATTACGTTAACAAAGCAATTTAAAGTGATAGGGATCACAGATGTAGCCTAAAGAGCGATCTTAGTAAATTATTAAAATAAAACATATAATAAGTTAATTTTATAACATTTGATTTTTCGCACATTATATTCCAACAAACTTGAGTATATCTTGAATCGATAACATAATTAAAAAATATATAAATTGCATACTAGAAAAATATACGGATAGGCTTTGAATGGACGAAGGCGGTTCGCTGCAGCTAGTTGATACGCTAGCTAAGACTTTGGTCCAGGATCCTGGGAAATCCTGGGGGATCGTGGAGGATATCTGACAGTCGCCGTGAGTGATAGGGTCCGTTCAACTTAGCCCAGAGTCGAAACGCATCGAAGCGTCAATCTCAAGGTTTCATAGCAGACTCCCCTTATCTTCACAACTAAATGCACATAGTTTTTTTTAATAGCCCAAGTTCAGCAGAGAGGCAGACGGCTCATCTAATGGAATGCGGTTACCATGGCCTATAAACAACTGTGACACCAAAGGTACTACCAATGTGCTGCCGCTCTCTAGAGGGAGACTGAAACCTGGCTACAAATGTCGAAACACAACTCAAGATTGTTATGGCGGCATACTCTAGACCAGGGGTTGTAGCCATCCAGACGGTCAAATATCCTACCACCTAGCTATGGGTTGTTTTGTCATCAGTACCATCCCGCCACAGGAAATGTTATTCTTTTTCCGTTACAAGCAGCATATTATTATGGATACAGACGAGAAAATAATATACCCAATCCAAAAGTATGAATGCCTATTTGCCTATATCGACGGGTGCAAAGTAAAAATAGATATCTGCAAAATAGCTACTTTACAGGAGAACGAAAGGATGGTCGTATTAACTTCGTAGTATTTGAAAGAACATACGTAGCTGGCTTTTTTATGTACGAAAAATTATTAAAATCATATGATATATGCAAAACAAATAATGTCATATTGTAAAGAAGTGTTTTATTAAAACGATTGTGCAATAAACTAAAAATCATCATTTTGTAGATAACTTTATTTACTTTGCACCCGTCGATATGCCGTGCCACTTCGCTTTAATTTTGAAGTATTTGAGGCATCGATGTGCTTTGACTCTGCACTTCAACTATACATTATCTCACTTGTTTGTTTATCTCACTTGAGCTAGAACTATACATTATCTCACCTGTTTACCCAGGCATTAGGTTAGGCATACCACATTTTCTACGTAGCACAAAGAAATCCTGCCTAATGGGTATATCTCAGAAATTATCCTTTCGAGATTTGCTCCTGGTGATAGTGGCTATTGTCATCGGCTGGCGTAAAAGATTTACATGTTTTTGTACTGATTTCTGTATTATATATAAGTATTTTGATACCAATAAAGGTTAGGTTAGTGACTCTATATTGTTTTTCAAAATCGATCAATTAAAATTTACCTATAATTTGAAATTTGTCAGTCCTAATTTATAAGATATTTAAAAGGAAAATTGTTTATAATTGTGCACAAAATCAAATGGTATAAGAAAACAATTATAGCAAGCCCTAAATTAATTAACAATATGTATTTACAAAGGATAAAATTGAACACTTAGGTAGTTATCAACAGCGACTTAATCGTAATGGTAATCTGCACCACCGGCCTTTCCAAATTATACACAAAGTTATAAAACTAAAAAAACAAACAGATAAAATATAAAAGTTAAATCTTAATTTTACGTACTATAATTATTAGAAAAATTACATTACTACTCCGTTGTGTCGTTGTAAAATATATAATGTGTATTATAAGTAAATGATGTGATGAAATTTTGAAAAAATATTTAAAATTTTACAGACGTAGATTTCTTTAGGTACTGATTTTATATTTTAAAAGTTTAAAGTACGTATAGACCGCACCAAACTTATATATTATAGTCCGTTATTAGCAACGTTTGACTATAGGATAGATATTCTTTATACAAAATCAAGTATTAATTAAGTTTCCTATACGTTGATTGAGGTGTTTCTTACCGACTCATTTCTTTAACAGCAATAATACAATACGAAGCGGCGAACACAGATGCTATTACAATTTCGTCAGAATGGTCTAACACTGGGTCATAATTGTTGTTTTTCATTCACAAATAACTATCATGACGCCATTGGTTTACCATTCTGAAGATATTTTATTACAAGATTTGGGGCCCAGGAAGTTAACTTAATTTTCAATTTATAAATAGACTAAAAAATGTTCCTCAGTAGAAGTTATTTTAAAGTAATCTGAAGTTCACAGCTAATAGTGGGCATAATGATTGACGTCGACTATATCACTGATTATAATTTTATATATCAAAAATCATAATAATAATAAATTAGATATTTTCTTACATTTTTCATTAATATTTTCTATTAACAAGGTTAGTAGATTAAAATTATTAATAAAAGAAAGATATATTGTACACACATTAAGTTATCAACTAAATTGTATAAAAATATTATACAAAGGCCTATAAGGCTGACCTGTTTACATAAAATAACGAGTATTGTTCCAGATTTTCATTTAATTCATTGTTTATTAATATTGATTAATATAATAAAAGTCCTAGCATTAATAAAATTCTTATAAATTACAAGTAATTTAAAAGTTACTACATACATTTAACGATACTAGAACAATAAATTAATAATTAACAAATTAACATATATATTAATTATGATTGTAATTGTTAGGTACTGTTACTCTATTTTACAAAAGCGTTGTTATTACCTTCAATATTGTTAAATAAAACATTAAAATATAAATAGGTCTGATTTATGCTACATTTTTGAAAGTCAGTATTTATAAAAGGGTAATAAGAGAATTTTTCTGAAATTTTTCATTTTTTTAATGAAGCAGTTTTTTGTGTTATATATTTTATTTATATTCAAAGTGGCAAATCCGTCAGTGGGGGAAATTCGTACAGCTCTCACTATTTCAGTGTTTTAATAGTTAAGAGGACAACAAACCAGTCACTGCAGCTGAGACACCATTGAATTGTGTGTCTTCGAATTGAACCTACTTATGCAAAATGGAACCAATCCACATACACATACCACATAATCCACATACAAATAATGTGTATATATTTTGGAAAAAATATAATATTATACATTAGAATATACAATATTCTAAATAGCTTTTTTTGGAAAATTTTAATAAAAACGGCTTTTCTCAAAACTGACAGTGGGTGGTTTCCATTTTGCATAATTAAAATTAAGTAAATTGTCGTTGGCGTTACAATCCGTTCAAAAAAGTTACAAAAGTAAAAGTGTATGAATTTATCCCGTTGACGGACTTCGCCTCCTTGACTATATATTGTGACAAGATTAATACCCTCAACGAGGTTCGACTCATAATTTTTTTATCCTTATCCTGTTGGCATTCTTCCATTTTCTGGAATAAAAATATTTATGCTGTGCTCATCTCTAGTATTTTAAAGTATTAACAATATAAGAAACTTCAAAAACTTTATTCAAGACTGTAAGCGTGTATGTGAACAAGTATCAAACATAAATCCATACAGACCCAATTTTATATTTAGCTTTCCTGAAACATTGAATTTGAGACAGTTTTTGATAAGGCAATAATGATCTAGACACAAATATGTCAATATCGGTCAATTGAGATCCTTCTTTATGAATTTGCTTATAATTATTCTAAACCTAATAAAACATATTAATATTTAATTAACTCACAAATAAAATATACTTTACAGTACCTAAATAGAAAATAAGTACTGGATTTTAGTGATAAATTACAATAAGCCTTGTTAAGGTTTATGAAGTAAGTTTTATGGGTATTTTTTTATGTCTGTTATGTATGGTGTAAAATTGACACTATCTATGTAAACTACGAAGAAGCCGAGTTCCTATATATGACTATTTTATTATTATTTATTTGCGTAACAAAGGTTAAAATTGCCATAATCGCCGTACAAGTAATGTTGACATTCTACTTTATAGACCGAGGTTCGATGATTTTGATTATGATTATTTTGAAATTATGAGACCAGTGCGCAATATTAGCACCATAAAAATATAATATGTCCAAACATACCACTCATCACACTTAGCAAATATTGTTAAAGAAGAGGTCTTCTTTTTAACATGGCTATCTACAATTTGTGTGTCTGAACAGAGCTAAGTATTCATGAATATTCAGACTTAAAACAATCGTCAACCAAATATGTAAGAGACCCAGACATAGTCGTACTCTTGTAGCAGGAACCTCTGCCAAATTGTACACCATTGAACGGACATTTTATAACAACTCTAAAAAGCATATTTTACATATTAGTCGAGATGTTCAACAGAATCCCGGTTTAAAAATAATCAATAGCCTACAATTATTATTCATTTTTAAGAAATATATTAAAAGGTTTTTTAATTCGAACATAAGCAAGTATCTCTAAGGTTAGCTCTCAACCAAGGTAAGTAGCGTGTTATCCTGGTATATACTCCGGGATAGCCGGGACGACCACAGCCCACACCCCACGATACAATACCTGCAAAGAAATATTAATTATTCTCTTATTTTATATTATTACTCTACTCTTCTTCGTTACATAAAACTAGGTCAGTGACCATGTAAATGGCTACTGAACTATTTTATTCATGTCAGAAAATTCTTTAATAAAAGCTATTTAAGGGGGCTAAGTATAACCAGGGCTTTCTATGTGGGGGCACGTAGTACCCTTAAAGGATATTTCAAAAATATCGAAAAATTGCCATATAATTGAAAAATGTAAAAACATCAATTTTGGTATCCATTACAAAAAAAAGCATTCTTTAATTGCTTTTTTGGAGTTGAGCTACAAAAAAATTGACTTACAACTTTTGAGAATTAGCGTGCCCCAAAAAAGAAGTTATAAAAAAAACAAACGGTGTGCATCTCGGGACGCCCGACAAAAGTGATAACTTAAATTAATTTAACATGAGGGAAAGGGAAGCCAGACAGACAAAAATAATCTTGAATTCTTCAAATAACGAGTGAATAAGTGTTTTCTCGGCAAGGTTCCTCCATCCTAGACTGCGCCATCACTCGACATCAGGTGAGAGAGTGGTCAAACGTAATGTCATCATTCATATTCTTTCTTAATAATCGTATGACCAACACATGTTACAATAATTTCTAATAATATTTATTTATTTATATAATACTTACTTAAAAAAGAAGCTTTCAAATAACACCTTAAAACTTTTAAAATATCATGATATGAATATTTTATTAATTGTTTAAATAATAATTAATATTTTTGCTTCCACAAATTTAAGACGTTACGATTTTGTGCACTCATATTATAACATGTATGAAGCCGCGACATTTTGTAAAGTTATAAAAACGGACTTAGTTGATTTGGCCATCATCTACCTTAGGCAATCTATAACACTGAATATTAATAATAATATTTTTCAGTATTCATTATATTAATTCTGAGCGCATTTGGGCGGTCGGGACACATTTTAGATGGCCTTTATGTGAGTGCAGTAAACCTTTGCAATCATATCTGACTGCAACGCAGGCTTTTGGCTCAGTTCTGACCTGGCAAGTTTCGTAAACGAAGATTTGGTTATTTCTAGTTTGGGTGTCTAGGATAACAGTCTCAGGGTTGTCTATTGTATATTTAAATATATAAAAATCTATACTCAATTTTGCTGGTCAATAAAAAAGCCCATCCGTAATTTACTAAGTTTGGGTCATAGAATATGTGTGTTTGCCTTCCTAGTATTTATTTAGTTGGGCTGACAACCATACTGTATGGCAAGTTTAATCGGAAGATAAAAAAGAATATCTAAACAACACATGGATGCTTCTGTCAAACGTACCAACAATCTGGTACTTCTCTCCCTGCTGTACCAGCAACGGGCCTCCGCTATCGCCTTGGCAAGAATCCGTGGATGCTCTACCCGCGCATAACTGAAAAAGACAATCATTTTCTTATTTACATGTTCTATAATCTTTAATTAACAGAACAGGCATATAATATATTATTTTCTTAAGTTTTCGTGGTTAGAGTACATAAAATCACACTGTAATAGACACAAGCCCGCGTTAACTAATTATTATTTCTCCGAATTCAACTGTATGTCAACCATTAACAGGGTCTTTAAATTGAGTTTCTTTCCAAATGTTTATGTATGGCGGCGTAAAATTTTGGGATAGGTATGCAAATAAATAATAAAAAATTGATCAAATTGGAGACATTTTCAAAACTCAATCTGAGTATCACGGAAGCGTCTCAACATCAGTGCCGAAACAGACATAAATTTCTCATTTATTATTTTCATAATCGGCTATATTTACGATACTATGGCCTGAGCAGACAGAGTAAAAGAATAAGTTTGCTAAAGTCAGAGTATTTTTGAACTTTAACTTTATAACTTTACGCCAGGTCCCTTGCGGGGTAGGCACGAACAACAGAGCGCCACACAGGCCCATTCTTACACACCTCACTTGCTTCTTTGACATTCATAGCTCTTGTCATGCACGCTCGTCTGTTCTTAAGGCTCTCAACATCACCTTCTGCTAACACATGACCAATTTGATCATGGAAGGTGTGTCGTGGCCTTCCGCGACTTCTGCATCCATCCACTTTTGCATTGTATATCTGTTTAGTCATTCTTTCATCATACATTCTTTCCACATGCCCGAACCACCGGAGCATTCCTTTCCTTACCTTCACCCCGACACTCTCTTTCAGACCAACTCTCTTTCTTACTTCGGTATTACGAACGCGGTCCGCGAGCGTCACTCTGCAGATTTTGCGCAGTGCTCGCATCTCGACCGCGTTTACTCTACTTTCGTGCTCTCTATTCCATACCCAACTCTCGCTTCCATACGTGAGCGTAGGTACCAGAACCGCGTTGTGTATGGTAAGCTGGGCCTTCTGGCTGAGGTTCTTAGCGCCTAGAAGTTTACCTAACGCTCCATTCACTATTCCCCAAATTTACTCTTCTTTCTATGTCAGCGGTGTGCCTTCCATCCCTGCTAAAAGCACATCCAAGATATACAAACTCATTCACTTGTTCCAGCATAACATCATCGACCATTATACTTGCATTCGTTCTGGTTTCTTCTCTTTCAAACACCATAACCTTTGTTTTCTTCGTATTCAAATGTAAGCCTCTCGCCTGACAGTCATCTTTCATCATTGTGACTAGTGTTTGCAGTTCTGATGGCGATTCGGCTAAAAGCACGGCATCATCCGCATACAGCAAAGTGCTAACAACTAGATCACCCATCCTCACCCCAACATCCATCAATCTTAATCTCTGGAGACAATTGTCCACATATAGGACGAACAGCAAAGCCGACAGCACGCAGCCCTGCCGGACGCCAATATTGACGGCAAACCAGGGCGACAGGCTGCCGTCCACCCGCACGCATGCCATACAGTCCTCGTAAGTGGACTGGACAGCACGCAGCAATTGGCCATCTATCCCATATCCGGGCAATATGTCCCAGAGGTCCTTCCGCACAACCCTGTCAAATGCTTTCTCTAGATCCACAAAACCGCAGAAAACCTTCCGGCCCAAAGCCAGCTGCTTCTCCACGATACTGCGGAACGAGAAAACTTGATCCATACATCCCCTTCCATTTCTGAAGCCCCCTTGTGCATCCCACAGTAATCCATCGGATTCATTCTCCTTTCAATAATCTTCGCATACACTTTTGATGCTGTGCTGATCAAACTGATGGCCCTGTAGCTGGCGCACTCCATACGTGACCCCTTGCCTTTATAGAAGGGCACGATGACAGCGCGCCTCCAGTCCTCGGGAACCTTTCCCGTCCTCCAACACAAGTTGCATAAGGACAGGAAAGCGTCCCGGACGCAGGTTCCACCATATTTGATCATCTCAGCAGACACACTATCGATTCCTGCTGCCTTTCCATTTTTCAGACTTCTTATCGACCATTCGATCTCTTCCAAAGTGATCTCGGATGCTGACTCCTCGGAGTCGGTCACAGACTCGGTCGTGGTGCCAGCATCCGGGATATTATCATACATTTCTCTAAAATATTCACTCCATCGCGCTAACACCTCTTGTGGGTTAGCAAGAATGTCCCCTGCTTTAGATTTTATTCTTTCCATTCTGGAAGCTGACGAACAACCCCGAGTCTTCCTAACCTCTCTCCAAAAGAGTTTGGTATTCGCCTCGAAGTTCTTCGTCAGCTTCTCTTCTTCTTTCAATTTTATTCTTTCACGCTTCTCTTTCACTAAAGCTTTGGTGTCATTCTTGTAGCGGCGATAAATTTCTTTCTTCATCTCTTTCATACTGTCATTTTGGTGCAAAGATGCAACATAATCTAGCCAGGCTTTTCTTTTTCTCTCTACGCTAGATTTAACATCCGCGTCCCACCATTCGTCACCTTTCGTTGTTATATGCCTCTTTGTGCATCCACATACTTCTTTTGCGCTTTCCACTATACTTTTTTTCATACTATCCCAGTCATTATCCACATCTTAGTTGGAGAAGTCCTCTTTTGCAAGCCTTTCTTCGACTAGGCGCGCATACATACTCCTTACACTAACATCTTCCAATTTTTCACACTTTATTCTTTCAAGCTCCCCGAAATTGGTACGCTCTCGCCAGTGCCTCCACTTCTTGAAAAGGCCCACAAACCGGCTTATCACCAGGTAGTGGTCCATTTCAAGAGTGGGGCCTCTGTAGGCTCTTGTATCCATTATTGTATTTCGGAGGCGACTATCTATTAAAATCAGATCAATCATACTTTTCTGTTCATTCATTCTCCATGTATAGTAGTGTATAGTGTAGTATTTTTGAAGCTGATGGAAAATGGGTAATAACCCGTAAGCTCAGTCTAAATACATGTATCAAAGAATTGTGATTAGATATCCTTTTAAAAAGCTTATTGGTAAGACATCTACTATTCCAACGACGTCAGTTCCAATTCTGGCTAAAGATTACACCCCACGTTTGATAACTGCGACGTGTAAATCGTCCATTCCCGTAAAAATAAGGAGGCCCAAACCCAGGAATAGAACGTTTATGATTTGTTATTATTGAATAAGCTCACCTCCTGCTTATGCTTCATACCGCATTACATGATCTACCCCGCGTCTTGTAAGGACCTAATACATTTCATTTATGTAATGGGTACCAGAATACTAAATGTCATTGACCTTTTATTGCCTATCTGACAAAGAGATTATAGTCTGCTTACTTGCATAAACTAGTTGATTTTCAGCAACTCTCGACTCGACTTTTTTACTATGTTATATCTAAATACATAACCAACTTACTTAATGGCCTAAATAAATTAGAATTTACATACCATGTTGCCGGTAATTCTGGATGCACTATACTTCATTCTTCGACACTGAGTCAATGTTAATATGGGCACACGTACTTGCTGCACCACCGCTGGTAGTTGACCACCCTCAGTAGTTCGGCCCCACCCGACTACTATTCCTTCTTTGCCAGCAGGTTCTACGCCTATAATGAAAACCATTTTTCTTTAAAGCCGTACATTAAATAATTAAATAAGTACCACGGTGCTTAAAAATCCACAAATAATGACGGATAATAAGTAGATGATTTCTGCTATATGTAGATATCCAACCCACAGACATGTCAATAACTTTGAAATCCCACTTCCGCAGGGGGCTTAGTATGGATACGCAATTATCGTTATTAAGACAAAAATTATTAAAAGTTATAAATATTTTAATAATAATAATAACCCCGAACGTTGCGACGGGCAGACGCCATAGCCCTCATATTCCCAGACCCTTCGTATAACTAGTAGTTAACCCCAATAGCCGGGTACTTTTGTTCTCTTTTCCCACAATGGTCCTACACTGGCCGGGGCTTGTTCTTAAGTGTATTATTATATGGTGTAGACAGGGATAATCGCCGGTCAGTGTCACGACACATTTACATTTGTCATGGGGCCTCTACGTGTTGGCCTTCCCATGGCCCCACGCAAGCACTCCAAATATCCGTTTTTTTTGGCCCGTGGTCGTCAGACATACATTATAATGAATAGACAGACAAATACACACGTTGTACATCCCCAAAACAAGCAAGTTATGCATGTGTAATGGGTAATATACAACGGACCACTCTGGAGCCGTCCCAATCACCCATGTACTTAGTAAATAACGGAAAGCTCGTTTACGAAATGTACTATGCCTGGAATCAAACCCGGAGCCTCTGCGATGCAGTGAGGTTGGTCCACTAACGCTTAGCTCACTCAACCCCAAGGCCGTCATTTAATTTTTATCCCATGTTTAAATTAGGACAGCCGTTTTTGTGTATGCCTACCTATATATGAATAAATCTCATAAACTCACGGTTTACTATGTGTGGTAGACACTCGACGTGCATAAATTGAGTGAATATTATATCGTAGCCTCCTGGATTTTGTACGAAGTTAGATATGAGGTCATATCCTTAACTTCCCCTGGACCTTCCAACTGATGACCATAACGTATATCAGATGGGTGAAGGTCGATCTTCAGGGTCTCTTAGACTAGAATTAGCACTAAACGAATATAATGAAAATGTATGAGAATGGCATAATACAAATTAAACGATGCGTCATTCCCATACATTTACCATTCTAGGGGGGCTGAACAAGTAAAACGTTTTGAATTAAAATTATTTTTACTCTGATATTATAAAAGTGAAACTATAGTATCGTATTTAAGCGTACGCTCTTTTATATGTAAATAATTTTATAATCTCTTCTCTCTGTCATCTAGCCCGTTATAAATATAAAAATTTTATAATAGCAATCTTACCAGCCGCAGGTAGGCATACAGGTCTGATAATTTTCGAGAAGTTGACTGGCTTACGAAGTTTCAGCAGCGCAATATCGTTGTTATAAGAATCAGCGTCGAATGACCGGTGTCGGATGATAGATGTGACCGCGCGCATTATTGCTGCACTCTCTGTGGTTATAGTTTGATCGTGATCGCCAAGAATAACACGTATCCTCGAACGCTTTAGTCTGAAACCATTGAATTTATACTTTTAATATTCTGCTTTGCAAGTAAATGAAGCCTGCTACATACATACGTAAAGATAAATTGTAGTGATTTATGTGTTTAGATTGTTACAAGAATCACCGATGAAGCGGGTATTTTGTGATCTGCACATAAATGTTGGTACGATTTATCGTTAGGTATTATTGTTATGATGGTGGCTCGTTATGGAATCTTTTTGCAGTGAAACACGCCTTTATAGCTAAAAGATTTATTCGGATGTCTTGTCTCGACAGTAGTCAAATCGACTCCCGTCGATTAATTGTTTTACAGATGTTTGTAACAAAATAGAAGCGCTGATGATACAATTTCATAACAATAAATGTAGGTATGTCGCAGGCATGAGGTCTCAGATTAGCACGCTAGTTAAAAAGCATGCCCACCTACCATACAATTATTTAAATAATTAAATAAATTTAAAAATTGCTACCTAACTAGATCATTACGTCACCTAGGTAGGTCATGAAGTCGTAGTGGCGTAATGGCTAGCACACGCGTCGAAGACTCAAAGGGCGCGGGTTGGAATCCTGGCCGGAATGCATGCGCCACTTAGGCAGTTTTCTGACCTGATGTGCATATTGTCTCAATTCACACGTGCTAGTAACGGTGAAGAGAAATATCGTGATGAATACTGCACATTGAGATAACCGATGTGTCCAACCTGTCAAAGCCGCCTTGGATAAGCGTGAAGGCTATATAGTCTGTTCCCCTATAATGGATGCCCGACCCCAGCAGCGGAACAATTATGGACTGTTATTATATTTTGTTATTATAGATCATTACAGTAACAGAAAAAATAACTGCTTACTTATATTATTCCAAGAAAACATATTTCACTTTTTTCTTATTTAATCGTTTTAATATTTAAATAACGAAGTTTACGAGTATCATAATTTATAGTTGCCATGCAGACGATGCCTTTGCTGATAAGGACTATCCTTTCATTATGTAGAAAAAACCTGTAATAAAGTGTATGAATGATATCCACTTGACGATTACGATTTACTTGATGATGCAGATCAAATGATTACGCAAGCGCATCCGTTTGAAAAGGCTAAAAAAATATATGAGGTTGGGGAATTTGGATAAATATTTTGGAAGTGCTGAGTCACGCGTTCCACTTTCTTATTTGTAAATTGGTTACGGGAAAATTGCTTCGCCCCTATTTGGAATTAACTACTTTTAATGGTCGTTCATCAATGAGCTCTCAAGATTTGTGAATATGGATTTTACAATGAAGTAATAGATAGATACTTATTTTTGCTGGAAAAAGAAATTCACAAAGAGGCAATATCTACAAGGTGAGAATCGTCAAAATGCCATACTTAAATCAGGCTAAAATAGAGTTACATATCAAAGGGTTAAAAGCTATATGTTTCAAACGACATTTTGGGAGAGATTTAACATGTTTTATTTTGCGAAGGTGGCAAACAGGCTGGCGACTTATCGACATAAAATTGATAGCTGTCGCCTACACGTTTGCAACACCACGGACGAAGCCAATGCGTTGCCAACCTTTAGGATGGGATAGGACTGATGCCCTGTTTTCATACTTTATGTCTCAACCTTAAGGAAATATAAAGAACCTGGATTGTAATTAAAATCTGTAGTTTTCTTTTTTAAATATAGTCGATAGTTTATAAATGATGCGTTTCTTCGTGCATCGTTTGTAACTTTAAACTTTTCTCCCGACATATTTTTTAAATGTCGTTAGAAACACAGCCTTTCACCATTAACAATGTATACGATTAATTTTTCAAGTGTGTCTTCAGGGCCAAATTCTTAAATATACGAAATATCGAACAATAATATTCAAAAGAGCCTTGGGCCGATTTTAATTCAAACTAAAGCGCTATCATAAAAAATCAATTAAGCTAATCAAGAATAGAACACATACTGTTTATAACACCAACTTATAGTGTACTTTGTATGGATTAGTTTTTGTAAAGAAAAAGGTGAATATTACTTAAAATATTCACCTGTGTAATATTATTTGAAAAACGAACAAAATTACATGTAATTCTAGCTATGTCGTATATACGACCAGAAAATATTGTTACGAGCTACAGGACTCGAATTAAAATGCCGTAGGAATTACTACAGAATTCATTAGAACTATACAAACAAGTATAAAACAGGTACAAATATAACTGGATACAACCAGTACAAACTGCACGATTCAATAAGACGCGCAAAGTCAGTCACTATATCGGTTATCGAATATACTAGTCTTGCTTTGATCGTGGTTCTCGCTATACTACCCCACCCCTCCTTTGGGCATTGTTTTATAGTAAACTCTACAATAAAACAATCGACTGCGTGGACTAAGTTTTTTTCCACGAAACGTAATCTGCACACCTGCCAAATTATTCCAGCGAACGGCCATAAACTAAAACAATAACAATAGTGTCTACTTGCAAGTTTTAAACACAAAGTAAACAAAAGAAGTCAAATGCGGGAAACTTAATAAACCAGGTGTACATTTCTTTGTCGGTATGTAGCAATATTATGGTAAATGTTCATAGTTCATAGCGATTACAATACTCACTTTCTAACGCAATGTGCAGCTGTGACGACATACTCCTTGGTGAGCACGGAAGCTCCGCAATGAAACTGGCCATCGTAAACGATCCTCGCCAGCCAGGGGAATTCGTTGATGCCAGCTGGCACCCCGCCCACTATGCGGTTCTCCTGGTTGGAACCGCCGCACTCTGCGGATATCGAGAAAGCGAATTGTAGTTTATTGAACTTAACAAACTGGCCTGGCCACGTTTCCGCAATTGGACCACTCTCCTACATAGTAATAGTCGGTTATGTTTTACGTCAATTTATAAATCCAGCTCGACATTCTAAAAAAAGACTTGGTGTTGGTTGTGTGCCTACATTACGTCATAATCTTAAAATAGTTTTAAGTTCAGGTATTATTCACTGTTTTACTGTAAATAAAAAATTGTTTCAGGAAAATAAATTTACGTTAATTATTAATATACAATACGTAAATTAAATCATCATCCTAGCATTAAACCCGGTTGTATATTCTATTTTATTTCATCCACCTCTTACGATCTTTATATCTTTTATTGTTAAATCATTCCTCGCGACGCTCAACTAGTATTTCTTGGGCCTACAGGATGCTGGTGAGATGATATGAAGGATGTTTATTTGTTTGTAAAACGTGGCCGTACCGAAGTAAACGATTACCTTGCAGTTTTTTTTTACTACGTCACGGATGCTGTAGTATGGTGTAAATTCACACAAACACCGCAAAATTATACATATTATTGTGATTTAGTACCTATGTCTAAATCACATGATATATACATTATATAATAGGTAGGTATATTTAGCACACTTAAGTACTAAATATAACTTGTTCTAATATTATTGAAAAGGGTAAATACAACTTACAATATTTAGTAAACGACATGCTCTACAGTGTTCTTGAGACGGATATTGTGCAAATATGTTAAACAATACATAGGTACCTACTAATTGTTTCAAGCAATTAATAAGTTTTAATAACATATTAGCGTATTAATTTTATATACAATAATTAAGAAACAAGTTTTAATGCTGAATATAAAAAGGTTCACGGCGTATCAAAGTGATTACCAAAAAACATAGCAGTTTAGAAAAAAATCATTTAATTCATGCTAAAATTTAAATTCATAATTGAGTTCGGGTGTTGTAATCTTTTTGTATTTCCGTTAAACATACGGACAGAAAACCCACTTATGGTAAATGGTAACCCTAACGTCCAAAGACAACTGCAATACTATGAATGCGCTGCCTACCTTGTCGAAACTTTAGATATTGGTTTACCCCCTTTTTGGAGATCTTCATATTTAAGCGTCCTGGAAAAACTAAGGAAAGTGCTCATTCTGCAGTCGGGGACGCGCCGTTCGTATGGGTAAGGTCGTGCGGGGCGTACAGCAGCACCAAAGCGTGAAAGGCATCGTCAAGTCAAATTTAAACATTTTTTAAACTTTATTGAGACAAATTTACATAAAATCAAAAATTATCATCAATATTAGTGGTGAAATTTTGTTATCTGCCCTCTACTAATATTGACCAGCCACTGGCTAGACCGGTGGTTAAATTGTATTCACTACTCCTCTACCTGGTTTTCAGGTTTTAATGTACAAAATGTTCTGTTTATTTAAGGTCCCGTAAATGGTCGAAATTGGGGCGTGAACGAAACAAAATGAATGTTTTCTTTCTTTCGTTGGATACATTTTAATACTAATATTGATACTTATATAAGTACATAAATGACATTTAATATTATAACAATGACCAGAAAATATTATCATCAAAATTACCGGCTCTATTCATTCCGGGGATTATTTGCAAGAGATTTCTTTTTAGAGATAAAACCGCCCTTTGCATAATTACATGTAGTTTTACCGGTTTATTCATATTGAGTTAGAGAACGTTTGTAGGCCTCTCTAAGGTTCTTAAATAAGCCCTCAAACTCACTCTAACTCAATAATAATAAGGCCGCTAGTTTGTAGGTTTATTTTGTATTGGTGTAGAATAAAGAAGTATCTATCTATTCTTCTATCTACATAAGTTACTTATTTGAAAGTAGTGTCCTACTTCTACCAGATAAAGTTTTACGGAAGACGTGTCGTTATTATGATAAGAATACCAGTAGTTCCATATCGACGATCGTAACAGTGAGTGCGCAGGCGCCGCCATTACTATCAAGATCGAGCCCATTTCCACTTTCACTGTCATTTCCACAGTTCAATGCACATCATTTACTTTCAATGGCATTCCTTGTATTTGTAATTACATCTTTGTCATCTGTGATGAGAAATTTAGATCTTTTTTGTTCACCGTTTAATAGGAAATAGTGTGTGTATACATCTATTGTCTTAATTTTTCTTAACTTCTGACTTTCATTCAAGAGTTATTTTACAAATGGTTTTGTCTTTGTATACTTTTTTTTCCTCTTTATTCACAAAACAATAAAATTACATGTAATCGAATACAATAAAAGAAATTAGAAACTACTCATAATCTCTAATGACTGTAAATAGTAGTTTGTATACTTATTAAAATTAATTAGGTAAAAATCTAAGTTAATTAACTACAAACATAGTGCGGTTCCTTTAAAAGACCGGTAATAATATTAAAACAGATTAGTTTTACCACGGAAGAATACGAGGAAATACAGTCGCACGGAGAAAACAAAACTATAAATTATAATAAATATTAGATAGTGCCACGTTTTATTCTTGCCCAGCTTTTGACATTTTACTACTTAAAAAAATGTAGACCAGATCAGTGCAAAATTCAGTTTTAATTAGATTGTTTTAAATTACTAAAAAGATGTTTTAAATACACGTCAAAAACCGGGAGCAGAATTTAATTATTTTTCTAACACGCGTGTACATGGATCGCCATCACCGTCGCGCCGACACCGCGGCACAGCCGCGCCGACACCGCGGCACCGTCGCGCCGACACCGCGGCACCGTTGCGCCACCTAGCCCTAGTTTATATAAGCGGGCGTCAACTGTACGATAGGGCAGCGGTATATGAGGGCGGACAATATTCGCAAGAAAAACAACGTATATAAACGTTGTTTTTCCTTAAAAGATCATTTGCGTACATCACCTAATCAAGATTTTTTACAATTAATTATACTATTTAATTATGTTTAAAAGCCTTAAGGCCGCTACGGTTCTTAATATTTGATCCCTTGCCTTACCATCGATTGAATTTTGACATTAAGTAGTGTCAATATATGGAGCTTATGTCAAATTTTAATCGATAGTAGGGCAAATGAACGTAGGAGCCATTAGACAATCTAAGCAACATCTACAGTTAGATTTACAGTAAAAAAATGTTTAACATTAATCGTTGAAAGATACAATTTAAATAAAATTTTATCCAAAAATTTATCTTGTAAGAAAACACAAGGTAAACAGAAATTGACAGAATCGCAGCGTTGTGGCTGCATTTTCGGAGATGCTATATATACACTCATGCTTAGGAGCTTATCGGAGTTAGATTGGTATGTTTTTACTGGTTATTTTTATTTTTAGTCTAAGTAATTAAAATTATTTTTGAAACTACAAGATAAAATTGAATAACAAATGTTAAATAAGACATAACTTTACCACAAAAAGGATGACTATCATATATTATTTACATCATTACTCTAGAGATACACAAGCACTAAACAATGTTAAACAAATAACTCACGTCATAACTACGATGCAAATGAACTACTGAAAGTAAAAGTACATAAAAGCCAACGTCTGTTATGCTGTGCACATTCAACTTACCCATCTTTCTAGGAAGTGGGTTTGCCCTGCCGCACTCTAAAACGTGAACCAAGATATTAGAAAGTTTATCTAAAAGGTATAATCTAAATGTAATGGAATATTACCGTGACAAGAGGATGAAATTTGTTCTGATCTGACTACAAACATGCTTGAAACAAGAAGAACGACAGGTGGTTTGAATAAAGAAAGTTTTTTTTCCTTTGTTTTTTGGCCCTTTGACCCACTTGATGCAAGCGGTTACCAACGCCTATGAACATTTGTAACAACGAAGGTACGACCAATGTGCTGCCACTCTCTATAGGGAAATTGGAACGTGGAAACTAATGCCTGAACACAACTCAAGGTTGTTATGGCAGTATACTCTAGACCAGCGGTGGTAGCCAGCCAAATAGGTGGCTATTATATGGCTGTGGGTTGTTTTGTTGCCTCTTACGGCAGGCCGCCTGACCGCCCGGCCGCAAGAAATTATATTCTTTCTCCGTTCCTGCACGGATAACAATGTTTGTTGAAAAATTTATAAATTGATCCAGCGAGCAAATTTTCTTAGAACTGCAACTTTTTAGTAACCTAGACCTTCTGAAAAATATGAAATCCTCCTAAAATCGTTAAATTCTTTCATCCTGTCTGGTTTTACATAGGTCAGAAGTATTTGTCTTGATCATTAGATTCTATACGGATAAAATATCGTAGGAAGGTGTGTCTATATCATGCCGGTACAAAATATATTTTATAGTTTTAAAGGCCGATATATATCATACTTTTTACAAGGAGCAAAATTTAAACGAGTTGACATTATCATGATTTGGTGTAAGTGTAATTTCGATACTGTTTCTGAATGAACATATTATGTATACGAATCTAAACTTTAAGAATGGAAGCCGCTTTGACAACTTCAGCTAAATAATTATAATTTAAGAAACGTGTATTATAATAATTATTATACATTTACATACCTACTTCAAACAATGACAATGTGTTTTATCATTATGTACTATATATGTGTTATATATTCTTAATGTTATATGCATGACAAGAGCTATGAATGTCAAAGAAGCAAGTGAGGTGTGTAAGAATAAAAGCCTGTATGCGCTCTGTTGTTCGTGCCTACCCCGCAAGGGACCTGGCGTGAAGTTATGTATGTATGTAATGTTAATATCATAACTTGAAAGTAAGACTTACTAATCTTCATTTAATTTACCCGATATCATATTCATTTAACTCTAAAACATTTTAAATTACTTTATATTTCTCAATAAACTTGTGTATGCTAAACTTTATACTGGCTACAAAAAAAATGTTTTTTGCTATTTACTACAGAAAGTAAGTAGGTAAAAATGTAGATAAAATGTTAGCCCCAAACCAGAGGATACAGTTGGGAACGTTCCTAAAAACAGCATCACCGCGAACGCTTATTCGTAGGCCTTAATAATGGCCAGCCTTTAGTCTCGTGAGGCCTAGCGTTCGGTGGCATTTTTAGTCTTATTTAAATCGGTTAACAAATAAGACGTATTGCTATTACTAACCACATGAACAATTCTTGACCTGTGTATCCTCGTCATCATCCTCGATACTTTGTTCATCCAGGAGCGGCACCTCAAGGCCGAATAATGCGTCGAATAGGAATCTCGAACTTCTATTCCCTGAAACCTAGAACGAGAAAATAGTATCGTTAGAAAACTTCATGTACCGAAGAGTAAAATGACAAATTATAATTAGAAATAAAATATTATATCTAAAGCTATTGAAGTATTTGCGCTACTAAAAGTTAAAAAATAAGATTTTTTTAACAAAACCAAAACCGACTTCAAAAATCGAAATAAATAAATATTTCGAATATGAAGCTGGTGTTATTTTTGTTAAAAAAAATTAACGCTATAAATTAGACCTAATCGTACACAGTCAGTAACACTAAGATAAAAACAAATAGAGCAGAAGCATTACAGAACATCGCAGCTTCATTCATTCAGCAAACTATGACGTCATATTGTATAATTAATTATTGTTTAAAAAACATAATTAACATACATTAAAAGTATTCATATTATATTTTTTTAAGCAAGATGATAAGATGCTTTTTTAGAGCCTACTGTTTATGTGTAAATAATGTTAGAATTTATATTGTAATACCAGCTGATGCCCGCGACTTCGTCTGCGTTGTGCGGTTTTTTAACTATCCCAAGGGAACTCTTTAATTTTTCGACATCAAAAATATTCTATATGTTAACCAGGATTATAAGCTACCACCATACAAAATTTAAATCGGTCCAATCGTTTCGGAGATAGCCCGTGCAAACTCGCAAACAGAGAAACATTTTTTTTTTCTTAAAATCTAAATTAGTTCTATTTCACTTCTTACATCCCCCTGACTCGACTTTTAGATATTTTTTTCATTGTACAGAAATTCGACCGCTACAGTTTTATTATATGTATATGTATAGATGTTACAGCTCATGATCGTGCCACTGCTGGGCTCAGACCTCCATTTATAGGGGAAACGACGGCATTTTATGGGATACTAATGGCCAACAATAAGTCGCTTTCGCAAATTCATATTATAACATAACTAGTATCAAAATGAAGTGTAACTTTATCTATCTTACATATACTAATACGATTTTCCAAAGGCGACCAATTAAGGCCGTTTGATCCAAAAAGCTTATGCGAGCAAAGCGAGCGCATTTGACGCGAACTGCGTCAAAAGCTTTAGTAAAACCTACACTCATGTACAGAAATAAAGAAATGCACAAGACTAAAATCGGGGGCTAGCACGAGTACCCTCAGGCCCCTTCAAATACTTATATCTACGTAATAAATATGTAAAACGTCTGCTTTATAATTATTATGATGTTAATTAATACCTGATGTATCTGTCAACGACTAATTGTAATTATAGGAAGTAGGTAATATCCATAACTATGTAATTAATTATATAATTTAATCAACATTTTATATAATAATAATTGAGTTCTTTAACAGTGAAGTCAATTACCCTGCATTTAAAACGCAGATACATAAATCGCGTGTCTGTTAAGAAAGGAGGTAAATGTGTTGGATTTTATATGTGACGTAACTTAACTTTTAACACGAGAATGGCAGTCATTGCGTAAGTTGTGAATAAAACGGATGTTTTGGTTATTGATGATCCGTCGATTTTTTTAAAGCATAATAGTTATGTCATCGACCCACAAATTATTTATTACCCTACATCTGTATATGTATTATGGCTACGGCCTTTGCATGCTTAGCAGGTCAGTGCATATTGCATCATAATAGTTCTTATGCCGGGGTCACACTAGCGGGAATGCCGATTATTAACGCGATGATGGACGTTTAACGTAGGGTAGCCACGACTTAACGCGATAATTTGACAACGGTGTTCACATTGCTGTTTAACGTTAGGCGATAGTTAATTGGCGGTACATCAGAGATTAACGCGAGAAATGCGTTGAAGCGGATAGATACAATATCGGTCACTGTGTACCGTGAGCGTGACGGAATCACCCGTGTTTATCTTCGTTAAATACATACTATGGCTATGGAGTCAAGTAACGAAATATAATAAGTTTTCTCGAGATTCTGCAGACAGAGCCATGTTTGTGGGATCCGAGACGCAAAGGTTTCATGAATCATGCGTCGCAAAAAGATGATGATGAGAATAATGGAATTTTATATATAGGTACCTTTTAAAGCAACTATTGAAGAAATTAAAAAGAATAAGCAAAGCCTAATGAGTAATTATACAACCCGTTTAAACAAACATAAAACGTCCATCTTGCTTTATATTCAAGTAACCTTAGCGCCAATTTTATCGCCAAGAATGGACATTCACATTGTCCGTTCAAGTGTAGTCACTCACTTCGAGTTAATAATTAACGCAATATTTACTGTGATGATATGCATTGACGTATCCCGTTAGTGTGCTCTAGCATTAGAGGCTCAGAAAACTAAATTGGCCGCTTGAATAAATTTCAAAGTAGGTAATTTGAACCATAAACTCTTTTTTTTCTTTTCTCATTTTGCCAATAATTTGATGTCGGCCAATGTCTTTTCTTTACATACGTTTTTATTCTAGTGAACGTTTTAACATAGGTCCTCTGTTACAAAAAATCTTAATAATAGACAAAGTAGAGAACAGCTAGTTAATAATAATTCTTTATTTACTCTCACACTAACAATAATTAAATTAGTAACAATTTTTCTTATAAACTGAGATGGTGAGAGCCTGGTGTCAGTAAAAGGAATAAACCTGTGTGACTGATCACCAGCCTCCTTCTCCCCAGAAAAACCAGCTAAGCAAATTGTGCAATATTGTGTATTGAGTGTTATGTGTGACTATGTTATCGTGCATAATAGATGTAGATAATAATAACTGTTTATAAAATAAGAATTACATATAAATTAGACCAGCCTACTTACGAAAATGAGATACGACTAAATTTTAAAATATAATGACGTATATATAATATAAATATTGCAGATTTTAATGTAATAATTAAATAACAAATAAGTAGTAATATTAGGAAACCATATTTAAGTAGTAACTAAGACTAACAATGCTTCAGTGGAGTCATAATCGAGTTTTAAAAGTCACTCGGTCAGTTATATACGTATATGAATCTTATTCTAAAACTATAAGTGTCGGAAAATCCAACGCTTTAGGCGATGGATTTATAATGATGATTACATAATGTTTTGTTTACCATTTAAAGTTGACATTATAAAACGTGGTTCACTTTCGCGATGAACGGTGCGCACGCGACGATGCGATGTAGCGACCGTGTTGCGCAACTTCCCACCATAATCTTCCACAATAGACTCTAATGTCAATGTTACTTTCACAACATTGCCCTGCATTTGCCACAACATCATCTTTTTCGACTCAATTATATTTGCAATAAGCGAATTTACTTTCGCTTCCCGACATGCGAACCGCCAATTACAAGGCTCCGATGTTACGCATTCAAATCTTACCCTAAATACATGTTGCAGTTTACGGATGTTGAGTAACTATGTGATTTAACTTTCAGAACGTAAAATTATTTTATATACAACCGGAACCAACTTTAATTACTATGAATTACCACTGTTACTGTTTTTGAAGGTATATAACAAGCTAGTTATTACATACTTATTACACTAACCTGTATGTAAAACCCGCTATTATCTGTGCACGGCCTATTATTATCTATAGATTCTGCATCTATTACACCACCCTGATTTAGTGAAATGATGCGTATAATGTAATAATCGGCTTAGCTCTGGCTCTGGCTTAGTGGCTAAAGCAGTATCTCATTTACATGACGTGGGTTCAAATACTAGCGGAGTGCACAAACTGCTTAGAAAGTAGTTTTACTGACCTATCTAACAGGAAACCAAACATCATGAGAAAATTCAATCAATGAGTATATTTTAATATTTTATACTAGAGCTTATTAAGAGGCCATTCAATGATTAAGTAACGGTCCCGAAGAGGAGGGGGGTAAATCCCATTCTGACGTAATATTTTACAAGTCTGAGATGATTTATATCTGATAGCATTCAAAGAGTTATTAACAATAACCTTAATTATTTGCTAAAGAATATAAATCTTTGATTTACGTTAAACTGTGACTTTTAATGTAACCTATCCTAACAACGTTTATTATTCGGAAAAATGAAATTGAATCTTACGTAAGAAGAGGGAGGTGGGGTTTGAGAAATCTTATGTAGGTATCCTAACATAGTGTAGATGGATGGGATAATAAATCTTCAAAATCAACCTTAGTAATTGATGATTGGCCAGCCTATACTGCTGCTTTGCTCGCGCAGCTTTAATACCGATCTCCGGACTCAATAGATTTTTCTCGTCTCGTTATTGTTATCATTCTATTGAAAATAGAACCTGAAATTCCGGTTAACCATTTTATTCAACCTCATTATAAATGCCCCGTGAAAGGAAAAGAAAAAAGGCTACAAGTGTCTATTAATCCCATAATGTATGAAAATGGTGGTATATACCTGTTCAACCACACATTAACGAAGCTTTAATGTTGTAATATAACTACATACCTCACATGTTAAAGATGTCGTAGCTTGAACGTAATATATGGCATATTATACGAGTATATCATCATCATCCGAGCGTTAAATTCCGGTTGCGTTCGGAGCGTTCACTCCGACGCCCAGGGTCCGCTTTCCTACTTTTTCTACTACACTTTGCGGTATCTTCAGAATCCCCCGTTTTGAGACCATTGGTACGCATGCCAACCTTCACAACGTCAAGCCATCATTTCTTGGGCCTTCCCCTTCGACTGGGACCTGGCAGAGGCGGCATGGCTAGACATTTGTTCCCTACATAAATATATTATCTAAGTATATTGAAATGTAAAATTACAGAGAGCGCTAAATATGCCAAAGCGCTAAATATATCACGTGATCTGTGGACTGTATTAAAATTGAGAATTTAATCCAGTTCATCGGGTTAAGAAATGAATTACAAGGAAAAGCTTACATGATCGAACATATTGATCTACTTAACGAAATCAACAACACACATACCAAATGCAATCGTCTCTAACATGGAAACACGCAAGAACACTTTCCCTCTATACTGTGAGTGACATAACGACGTATGTATGTCGAAACAGATATCTGGTCGCCAAACTATTATCTAACTTTGTGATATAATATAACTAATGAGGCTAAGGTTGCGCATAACTTTTTACTGTGTAGTAAATTAAGTTGGAGGATAATAATTTTAGTTTACAATATAATTATATACGTACGATACATACCAGTGAAAGTGACTTTATTGGGATGGTTGAATGGACGGATGGATGGTGTACGCCGTCTATTTTTCTAAAAGGAAGTCCGAGCTCAGCATGGGAATTAACATTGGAAATTAACAGATTGTCATAAGATTTGGTATACCTGCAATGTGGGACTATTCTTTACCCCGTAATATGATTTACGCAAATCAAGACACGTGGAGGGAGCACTATGATTAGAAAAAATTCTTTAAGCATCATTTTATCATGTGTATTAGTTTCATTAAGTTCTTATAGATTTTGCATACTACTATGACATCTGAATTTTTATATTTAGTATACAAGACAGTGTAGGATGTAGTATCAAGACATAAGGAAAAAATAAAAATAACCCCGTATATTATGGCTAGGAAGTAAACATATTTCTAGCTCCAGTATTTCCTAGTGTGCGGCTTTAAAACTTGTTTGTACTAACAACTTTTCTTTCCGCTAGCATATTTATGCAACACGACTCCTAGATTTTCTTTATTTCCTGAAATAAAATACCTTTTACACTATGTTAACATGTACAAACACAAACACATCATTTTAAGTAATTATAATAGAAGACAAAATAACATCATTCAATTAAGGTCAAGGTGAGATCTAAAAGCGAATAAAATCTAGAAATCATAGAACATATCCTAATTTAAAAGACTGTACCGTGACCCGGTTAATGATGAATAGGTTTCGCAAGTAACCATGACAGCAATAGCCGGCAGTTGATAAGTCAAACGCTCGAAGTTCAATGTCGCCGCCATTGCCATTGGGTGCGTGTTAATTTACAACAATAGCTCGAGATAACAACGGACACCAACAACTGTCCATTTGTTCACTGACATAATTAAGAGTTCACTTTAATTATAAATATCTAGAGTATCTTCCTCTTGTCCGGTGAGTTCCGAGACGGGGCATAAAATCCCAAAACAAATGACAATGTGAAAAACCTCTAGAAGAGCAGCACGGTATGCAAAAAATTTCATACAGGACCCAAAAATCACAAAGCTTCTGTTTGAAAGAAATTGATGAATAAGTAACAAATAAGTGTAATAATATTCACTTATATATTTCTCAGTGACATGCATTACAGAACGGTTTGATGCCAATAATCATTACAATCAAAAGTAACATTTTAAAATAAGCTGTATATGATACTGGCTGCCCAGTGTTCCTGTAGATTTCCTACATTGACTTAGCTCATACCTGAGACCATAGTCATATCTACTGGAAGCGCAAACAGAACATGGCTGTCAATAGATTAAAAATAAAAAACGTAAAATATGTTAGTCATAAAATTACGTAAAATAAATATGGAAGGCATGCTCCTGCAACAGCCGGTAGCAGAAAGTCTAATAAATTTTGCTTAATGCTTACAGAATGTCTTACGGCACTGACTGGGTCTATGAGGCCCTTTAAGAAAAGTCTCACTAATTCAACTACGATACCGCAATAATGTTTTATTAATTTGGTTTTAAAGAGAGTGAGTCCACGCAGGCACGCATAAATATGGGCTGATGTTTTATGTAAGAAGGCCCTTGAGTTTTCTGTTTGCTTACTAATGTACATATTATAGTTACTTAATAGGATTTAAAGGCTCCCTGCATTTAAACCATTTCTTAATCTTAATATTGGTGCCATTATAGAAAATATGATGAATGTTTATGATTGTAATAATTTATGAGCCAACACAATATTTCTGGTTAGGAACTGTGAACAATAATGTATTAAGACTTTACATTTTCGACTAATTTGGTCTAAGAAATTATTATATACACGCCAAACACATACAGGCCAAAAAGAGAAAAAAGAAATTGTGACATTACCCAATAATACTAAAGTTTAGAAGCGTTTTAAAGTTGCGTTTTTATACCGGAAGATTTTATTCATGCTATAAGGAATGTTGGGCTACTAAATTCATAAACCACAAACGGCTCCACTTAGCTGATATAAGAATGTTGAGATGGATGTGTGGCGTTACAAGAATGGATTAGGTGAGAAATAAATACATACCTTATGTACTCATTTCTCACCTTAATAATACTTTGAAGTAGCACCCGTGACTGAAAAATTGTCACGGAGAAGGAATATAATGAGGAGGGATGAAAGTCACGTGACAAAAGGAATTGTAGTAAGGAAAATTCTTGGTATCATTCTTCAGAGTCACCAACATTACTCTCGATTAAGTAGATATTGTTCTAAATTATGAGCTTTAATCACTGATCAAAATCATTAGATCCGTCTTTAACCTAAAAAAATAATGTAGATAGGAAGTTAAAAAAGTGTCAAATATTTTCCGCTTGAACAAGTATGTTTTCGCTTTTATTGAAGCGTTATGCCCGTGAATTCGTAAGGTCAGCAAGTAAACTACTTTCCAAAGTATGATTGTGAGGTGCCTTTCACGCGGTAATGGTTGTTGTGCTCTCGTTTTTCTTATCCCGTTTGGTTATCAAATTTATAAGAAGCTGCAATGAATTTCTTGTAACGTAGGAGTAACGTATGTAACATACATTAAAGTTAATTGTAATTTTTGATAACGTAAGAGCTAGATTTATTCGTTGCTGTCGAATCTCTTTGCTTTGTTGTGTGAAAACATAAGATAGAATACATATTGTAATTGTTAATTTAGGGTCTTAACTCATTAGGTACATGTGACCACCACCGTCGCTTCCATACATTTTTTAATGCCAAAACCGAACGGGCCTGGCAAACACTAATATTTTGTTTCAAAGTCGTGGGTTCGAATCTTAGCCGACGAGCATGCACTGCGTTCTGACATAATACTACATGTACGACTCGCTGAAAGTGAAAGAATGTATCGAGAGGAAACCTGGACCGCAAAAATAAATTACCAACGATGTCTGAAATCCCCCAATTACAATTCCCCGTTGGACAAGCGTTACTACGCTTATGCACGGATAACCCATACTCCTTAAAATAGGAATTCAAGAACCCAGCAGTTTATGATAAATGAGACTAGGGTGGAAGAAGTGTACATAATATGCGTATATAATAAGCGTTGTATGCACGTACCTTGGTATTTATTCTGTACTTGCATTTCTCCTACCTACAGACACATTGTATCAGCAGTGAAATAAAAGTAAATTTTTCTTGAAAAAGTGCCTGTAATCACTAAACTAGATAATGAAAAAAACGCATTACGCAAACAAAACTGCGTGCGAATTCGTGCGTATATACAACGAAAGTAAAAGCGCACGTTGCAAGTCAATGCACTAAAATGCCATCAGACCGTTAGCCGTGACCGATACAGTCTGTCATTTAATGATAACTAGGAGGCAGTTCTATCGTAGGTACTATGGTATCCTACAAGTACTTACATGGTTATGAAGAATCTCTGTATCTGCCGGGCTAACTTCTCTAGCATCCGAAGAATTTAACACGAGGACCACGTAAATAATAATCACGATTTTCCATTGGCACATTGTCGTGGAAGCCAGAGGTCGAGAGCGGATTGTTATTATTGGTCCGCGCCACTATTTATTTGCGCGACATCTCCGCGCTCAGCGCGTTCACTGGCAAATTCGGCGTAAGCGATTCAATGGCATTATTTCGCAAACGGCCCGCCCATGAAATGCAGGCCGAGTGTCGGCCGCAGCCGCGCGGAGTACACCGAGTGCCGGCTACATCGGCGGGGTCTTCGGCCACCACCTCGCGCGCTTTCTCCTCACGCCAAAAACCTAATGCTAAGATCCAGTAGGCGCCCCACCAGCGGCCAGGCAAACGCGAACTACCCGGCCAGGGCGACGTTCACACATTCGTGCTGATCACCATCCACAGCTCTTGTATATAAATGCGTGATTAAACTGGATATTCATGAATTATGTATATCAAGATGTAATTCTTGTTGAACATCTACGCATTGTTCATACGATTGAACACGCGACAATCATAATTCATACGGTTTTTTACTCCACTCAAATAGGGTTTCATCTCGGAGTAAGGTTTAAATTTATCAAACCTTTATTTTGTTATTCTAATGCCCCTGCTCCCTGTGCGCTCATGTAAGTGACTGCATCCAAATGAGTATTATTTATAGTGTTAATAACATGTTAACGATTAGTTACATTAGTGTATACAGTGTATGTGTCACCGTAAAGTTGTAAATATCATTATATTATAATAATATAGTATATCTCGCGAGATTGTAAACTGTCGAAATATTGTGAACTGAACATACTGC
Organism: Dendrolimus punctatus; assembly: GCA_012273795.1. NCBI lineage: Eukaryota > Metazoa > Arthropoda > Insecta > Lepidoptera > Lasiocampidae > Dendrolimus > Dendrolimus punctatus. Next base: position 15,999,992 of record CM022535.1, on the reverse strand, counting down.
TTACAATTTTACATAGGTTGTATTTTTCGGTAGATTATAACCAATCGACGTGAAATCGTGAATTTGTACAATGGCATGCGATGGGATGTACTTCGGGCGCTGATTGTTCGCTCTTACAGTAGGTCGTTCAGTATCCATAGAGTTAGGAATAAAACACAGGTTTAATAGTATAGGTAATAATTCCGTCATAATAATATGAAAATTCTATATTTTTTTATGAAGTTTATGATTGGCAACTAGGCCTTTAAACAATTAACTTAAGTACTTCCCCCTTCTGCAACCCCTATATCTGGGAAACAATGCACAGAATAAAGCTCACAAGCCGAGCGAGCGAAGCGAACGTACCACGACAGCGGTCAGTAAATGTCACAATCGATTAATAACCATCACTTAAATTATTTAACTACTATTTAATAAATAGTTACTAATTAATGAATGGTGATCGGTCTGTTCTGGTCCACGCCGGCCGATACAGCGGCACGCTCGTTCAGCTCGTGCGCTTTGGTGTAAAGTCGTAACTTTTCGTGACTTTCGACTACGGCAGCGGTTTGCGAGCATAAAGTCAATATGAATAAGACCGTTAATATTTAGCATTAGACCATAAACTACCCACTACTGGAATCGAACTTCCCCACTTTTAGAGGGACGCCCACGCCAATACAACACAGATTGGTAGGATCTACACATCAGTTATGTCGATGGACGTGTTTCTTTACGGGGACAGAGGGGGAGGGGGTATTTCTTTACAGTCAACACATGGTGATTCATTGCAAGAATATACACATACATCAGAATAATAGCCTAAGCCCACCGGGCTTGGTATATCCAGGATGCGAACCCACGTCACTGGAATGAGGCTCATTTTTTTTCCTAAAAGATGAAAACTATACACAACTATAGCCATTTTGGCAAAAATGCTTCCCGGAAACTATTGCGTCTACATGGATGTGACAGAAAGCTTTAGTCTATTTAGAACTACAAGTAATGTAGTGAAAACATGAAAAAATAGATTAAGGACGGACGACGACCACGTCGTACCTACATATAAGATGTGATTTTTTAAATAGTCAAATCTTGTTCGTGCCTACCCCGCAAGGGACCTGGCGTGAAGTTATGTATGTATGTAAATCTTGAAAAAGCAGCAATGTTACTCAATGACTTTTATTGAAGTCAATAAGTACAGAAATATCGTTATCTCCTCCTAAAGTCACTAAAATTGTAAACCTCCTAAACTCAAACTATGCTGCGGAAGTCTGAAAAAAATCAAGATTTCAAGATTCACTTTCAATTACAAAAATTCTTTCAAATAAAATTCTTTTGAACAAAGTGCGAAGACAACTTAATGAGATATGAAGTATTATTGATTGATTATTATTGTATTGTTTTTATAGTTCCGCAACGAAATAACGACAAGGGGCGTGTGTCGCCTCTACAGAATCTTTGGTGTGCGTGGCTTGCCAAGCATTAACTATTTTATTTATTTAGTTTATGCTGACGGTTGCAAATCGCGTTGGAAATGACGACTAACCCTTAAATACAATTAAAATAACGGATTTGGGTTTTTCCACTTACAATTACATAAAAGCGAAAGTGAACTTATTTCCTGTTTCCATATATAGATGTACAACAGGTTCTCATGAATGTTTGTATAAACGTAGAAGAATACTGAGGAATGACAAGCATCCAATAAAAAAATAATTACAGGAGGCGCCACCAGTTCATTTTTGTTTAGAAACCAAACATTTTATTTTTTAAAGCACACTTTTTTAACTTAGATATAATTTGAATTAGTTCGTTTTTCTTCAAATTTTATGAAAATCATACACAAACTGGCCGGTCACTGTAAAATCGTATTGAAAGTCAAATTCTTTATTCAATCTGGTTATTTTAAACCATTCCCAGAAAAATTGCCGCGGGATTTCCGGGATAAAAAATAGTGAAGAGCTTAAGAATTTGCTGTTGACCAGTAAATACCGCATCGAAATCAGCCCAGTAGTTTTTGCGTGAATCCCGAACAAACAAGAAATCTAAAAAAGTTGAACCCTGTGCTCCATCGTTTATATTGCCTGTTCCAGTCGTTTCTTTTTAAAGCTTCAATGTACAGACACGGCATGTTTAGAATTTTATATTATATATTTTACTGCCAAAAACTATATTCTATTTATTCTGAATTGTTTGAGGTCAAAGATTAGTGGAATTGAAGTGAAATGAAGCTTCTTCGTAGCGCATCAACGTATTCGTGACCAAGTGATCATGATCATAATTATCAACATACTTGCCTTCGTTAATTCTTCACTTCTTTATGAAAACTGGCAAACAAAGAATTACGTACTTAATGGTAAACGGTTTTTACAAACTAGGTAAATCTAAGACCAAAAATTATGTAACAATTATTACTTCATAATAGTATGTGCAGACTATAAAACGTACTAGTAGACGCAGAGTATTCATAGTAATCCATTATAAATAAATCCGTTCAGTTTGTAATAAGCGCTTTTATTCCCCGTGGTGGGTAGACCTCAATCGGATTTCTTCGCGTTAAAAAAGGCGCCTTTACTGATAATCCACGATAGAGATATGATTTATTTTTTGGTTCAAACGCAAGATTGTTATGCTATGAATTTGGTAAGTTAGGCACCCAAACAGTGGTGGATTTACACTAGGGGCAGTCGGGGCTAGTGCCCAGGGCGGCAAATTTTCTAGGGCGGCAAAATTTGGAAAGTGAGAAAAAAAAATCTATACAATATATAATTAACTAATTCTTTTAAATAAACATTTTATCAAGAAATATAATTTAAGTATTATGTATCAAATTAAAATTTTGTATATTATAATATAGGAAATTTAAGTAAAAACTATTCAAATAGTTTAATTTATTTATTTCCATAAAGGTTTAAAAAAATTAAAGTTGATATTTTTGTTTTCTGGAATTGATAAATTTATGTTGTTTTTTGAAGAATTAAAAATATTTTCAAATTATGTATGTCTTTAGATAACAGAAACTTTAATTGAATAATTAATTTTTCTAAAATTGGAGAATCATCCAATAATATACAATATATTATTATAAATATAATATATATTAATAAAATATATTTATTTATTATGTATTACATATAATATATAATACATAATAAATTTCCTGCAATCAATTAGTTATTCTAATTCTTAAAAAATAAGATATCAAAACTATTAAAATAAAATTTAAGTGCCCCAGGGCGGCACGTATTTAAATCCGGCCCTGCACCCAAAAGTTATGCAAACTTACTACTTTCCTATACCCTGGAAGAACAATTACAGAATAACAATCACCGAGTAAAAATGTTTCTGATAAACTCGAAAATCTTACAATTATTTCGAGGTTTTATTTAAAACGGATGATAAACCGAATTGGTCTGAAAACTATAATCATCTGTATTTTGGAAACGTTTCAGACGTAGGTCGAAAAACAAAGTTACAACTTTATGATTTCTTTAGAATGTTTTGATTTGGTGTAAAAAGCAGTTTTAACCATCTTACTTCACATGTTGCCACTATCTCGAAGATTGGTAAACTTCTGTCTATGCTAAACGAAGGTTCCTTTAAAGGTGATCCTCCACTTTTTCGTCATTTGTCTACAGAACCCCAAAAAGAGAAAGAACGATCTGTGAGTAATCATGCAGGACATATTTTCGAGTTTTATGCCTTACGACATTCCTATTATCCTTCTTTGAAATTTCTCGTTTAACAAACTTACATAAACTTTAATTCTAGACACATAAATTTTAAAAATAATACTCATTCGTCAACATAGCTTTTGTAATGCTCGGAATTCACTTGCGAAAAGTTACCAATTAGTTTCTACGGTGGCCAAATAAGTTATGTATAGCGTTAAAAATGACGCCGTTAAGGAACAGCTATACATTAGTGTATATGTTATAGGCCGACATTGAAGGTCTGGCGCTCTTAGGTTTAACTAGTCAACTCTGAGGTCCGATATAGTCCTAGTCCAAGTCCAAATAAATGCAGTTTTTCTGCCTTTCACTAATTTTTGCCATAGTAAGCCTAGCAACATTTCCTTTTATGTTTTCCATTACAAGTGTTTTTTCTCGTCTTTTACATTATTTTAGCTATTAAACTGGTTGTGTCTGTTCTACAAATCATTAACAGGAACACGTATATAAAATTGTATATTTAGGAAGATACGTATTTTTAGAAGAGTTGAATAAGGGTTTTAATCCCAAAAATAATGGTCTACGTAAAACTATAGTGTACGTTGGTGAACCCCGGGGATAACCAGAGTAAATAATAAAACAAAATTATATTTGATATACTTTATTAACGTAATATATATTAGCAAACAAATTACAATATACTCTTTCAGAATTGCACAGTACTTACCTGCAGCTGAAACGAACGGGGCCAATCGAAATGATCCCGACGTAGAGTTGTTTCGTCATGAAAATAAAAAAGTATAAAATGATTAGAACTAAAAATACCTCTCGATAAAGCAGCTGCCGTTGTATAATTCTCATTACATGGGACTAAGTAGATATAGTATTCCATAGTTAGAAAGCCCTGCCTGAGAATATAAGCGAAAATATAAGTGTACTTCTGCCAGTTTGATGTTTCAACAACAAAATAATTGGCAATCTAAAGATAAAAAGAAATGAATCTAAGTATATTTTGAAATTTATAACATTGAATTTAACGTATATTTTACGAACAAGATTTAGAATTTATTTAAATATAACTATGCATAATCATTTATTTAAATCCAAACATTGTATCTATCTATACTATAATAAATCTGTAAATAGTTCGAGTTTGTACATTGCGTTTAAAAATGTTAAAAAAATCAGGAGGCCTAATTAGGACCAGCATATTCCGAATATACAATTTTTAGAATTTTTGTTTGTCTGTTCTAACAGACAAATCGCGTGAAAATTACTGAATGGATTTAAATGAGTTAACCCGATTAATGATATCGTTTCCATAAAATTGACATATTAGCTAAATAGACGGCAATCGCGTTTTTCAATTATTCACTTACAAATAATAAATAATAAACAAAATGTCTTAAGAAAGTCATTCATTGTATTTCTTTAAATCAGGTTGCCTTTAACTTTTCATTAAAAATAATACTATAAAGAGGAAATATTTGTATTTTTGTAACGAACATACTCAAAAACAACGAGACGATTTCAGAAATAATTTCACCATTAGAATGCTACATTATCCAAGATTTATATTAATAGAAAAAAATAGGAAACCATACTAAAACTTCAATAATAACCCCAAGGTGTAAAAAACATAGTGTTTGAGTAGGTCCCCCGATGGTTGATTGTGGATCTACCACAATTAGTCCCGCTAGGTAGCGCTGGAATGGGTTTCTAGATTATTATTTTTTCCAGGGCAGGACGTCTGCCGGAACCGCTTGTTAGATATTTTCCTGCGCAGCTGTTCAGATATATATGCACGTAGTTCCTTTGTTATTATTGTGAATTAAACAAGAAACTAGTTTTAGGGCTTATAAATATTTAAAAAAAAACCAAATTTACCTGGTTTTTCACGCCCCATAACAGAGGGGCAAACTAGTTTAAATATAATATTTGAATGTTCTGTACTTTTCGTGTTTAGAGTTACTATATTAAGCTGGGCATCATCCATATACCTATCATAACCAGTTCCCACATCTTACCAATCGGTGATTAGCCATAACTAATGGTTAAACTTTGACTTATGATCTATATAAATAACGTCCAATAACTACCAAAGGTAAATTAAGTTACTAAGGTATAGGAAACGACCATTAATTTCCGTCGAGTAAGACAAGAGACCTACAAGATAGCGCCATCTGTGCCGTGCTACTGAAATCGCTTGCTAAAATTTGTAACTACGGTGTAGTGAAGTTCATGAAGCGCATTTAGTAAAATAAACATTTAAATACTTCAGCAGTTCTAGCTTCTAAATTGAATTGCTCTTCAATTCCAAACCCGAGCTTTTTGTATATATTTAGTAAAGTAATAAAAGTAATACCTACATACCTACACCTGCAGCTTTGATATCAGGATCGGGTCGAATGCTGCTTCTTAACGAGAAAATCTCTAAATAATTTAGGACGCAATAATAAATAAGTACTTTGACATGTGGAATTAAACTTTCGATTAAGTGAACTGTGAAGGTCACCCACCAATAACTCAATGATAGCTTCACGCGAGACATCGAATACCTCTGGGTACGGAAACGAGAAATTAGAATCACACCAGCCATGAGTCTGTTATGCCTTATATTACGAATTAAATTTATAATGAGGTTTCTGGTCGCAATCAGATTTCTTACATCTAATACTACAGGACTTTAAAAGAAGTATGTATGTACGTTATTTTACTAAACAAATTGTGCGGTCTGCATTTCAGACATCTGAATATTGTACAACCCATCTGGGTGAAGGCAGTTTCATGCTAGATATAAACAATAGATCTAATAACTGGTTATAGCGAAATGGTTTTCTTTTAGGGTGTCAAAGCTACTTTTCTAAAACGGAACGTGGACTAGACAGCAAATCAGCTTTGTACATAAACAGATAATAGAATGTACACGTGATAATAAAGTTTTTCAAAAACACTTAAGAATCAAGGACTTAATAGAGTTGTGTTTTTGATTGTAAACGAGAGGTGTTTATAGAGACTAAAAGATAAACGTAATAGATAGAAGTTCTTTAAAAAAAAGAAGAGAATGGATTAAATAAACGTACCATACATTTCGATAATAAATACAAAAGAAAATAAGACGCTCTGCCCTGAATGAAGACAGGGAGGAGAATATAAAAATGGAACATGTTTTCATAATACCCATCCATCAGTCTTAATATGTCAATGATTTTTCCCGACTGGATCTATGGGAAATTAGGGATGGCCAACATACGTAATTCTTTACGTACGTCAGTCTTGATTCTTTTAAATGAATCTCTTAAATCATGAGAATCATTTGAAGATGTTCTATAACGCATTTTAAAAACTAAAAGTATCTATTTCTAAATGGAATTGTACAGATTACCGAAAGTAATGAGTCTACCAGCGCTTCCATAGCAATTTTAGTTGCCGTTAAATTAGAAGCGACGCGACAAATTCCCCAGGAACATATCTTTACTTCAAGGTTAATAAAGTAATATAGCTCATTTTCCAGTAGTAAAAAATGTGTCGTAACTTTAAATTATACTGGAAATTATTCTGAAAAAATTTAGATGATTCGAACCTTCAACGAGTAGTTGTTAATTTAAGACATATTTTCGTATGATTTTGTAGCCAATGACAAAATCAGACGTTTACATCTCTATGGAAACCTTCATAGTTTGTGGACTGCTATGCACTTACCCAGTTTAATCTACTTCTGAAATGAAAGAGCTACCGAAAGTTTAAGTCTATGCAATTACCTGACATAAAAAGGGACGGGAGTTTGGGAGATTTTACAGGAACTTTAGGTTTTATTATTGTTCAGTTTTATTTTCAAAAAAGAATAGTCTTGTTGATAACAAACACTAGTTTTAAGATATTAGTAGTGTCTGAGCAATAATACTGAGACGAGACTTTTGTTTATTAGTGTTAGTAAGGCTACAATTTAGTTAATCCTACAAAAGGGGTTAGAAAGATTTACCTTTCACCCGATATATATTTGGTTTATTCATAAACACTTAGTCCTGGCAAGATCTACAAACAATGCGGAGCCATTATAGAAAAATGACTAATGGAACCTGTTCAAAAGCTATTCAGCTATTTAAACACTGACCATATTTTTACAGTTAGACACAATTTCCGTTATGTTAATGACAGTGAAATAACTGTTAAATTATTCATCATTTCAAAAGTTAGTTTCCAATATTTATGATAAAGATAAGTTAGAATTTGTTTTTCGAAATGAAAATAGTTCTCACTGGCTTGTAAGAATCTGCACAAAAAAACTATTCAGCAGTATTCTCTATTCTCATATTCTCTACTCTAATCTTACTTTTTGTAAATGGTTTTTCAATATTTATAACCTAAACCTTTTTTAGTTTTAGGACAGAATATGTCTATCTAATAGTCAAGTTTAATTAAAATGCACAGAGTAAAAAAATAGATCTATGAGGGTTACTAATTTTATATTACAGAAAGTGACAAAAAGCAAACACAGTATTGGGAAATTGTGTAGTACTTTTTATTTTATTTGTCTCCTAAACCAGACATTAGTGTCTTATATATGTTATTTAGGAGTTTCTACTAAGTCAAAAAAAAGAAAATTAAAAGGTATATTTACATATCTAAAGAAACAACCCTACATATTTCATATTTAAGTTTATTTTTACATACAATTATCCTAAAATCATAATTATACACCTACAAGTTTCCAGTAAACAGTTATTTGAGAACTTAATACTGAGTTATCAGGAAATAGTGATTCATATTTAGTAATGTCAATTTAACTGATCAAAATTATTTACCTAACAACTACTTTGAGGAATTCTTACAGATTTATCCTAAATTGTACTTATCGTAAAAAAATCATATTACATGGCTAAAACCTTAAAAGTATGTCACGACAAGTACCTAAGTACTACAATAAATAGAAGACCGTCTTACAATGAGTTCACATTTAAAGTATTCTATTTCAAAATTCTTCTAAAGATATATTTCTAATGGTTTCCTGACGTCGTCTCCTAGGTGGTCTCGCGTGTGGACCACATGCTGTGTAACTAGTGCTCCGGAGCGTACTGCCTACACTAGCTCGGTTAACTCTGCTTTACTAGTGTACTTAGCACGAAACCTAGAGATTGAAAAAACCTTTAATAAATCATTCATAAATATATACTAACAATTGTAGCTACCTGCATAGCATTAACAGTATCTTACTAGCATAGAAATAGAAAAACTGCCTTTAGCAACTAACTGTCAGCTAACCAGACCTACACTTAATTAATGCTATGTAGTGCATAAGGGCCTCATTGAAAATCTAAACACATCAACCCCTGTTCATTGTGTGGGAATACTCTTAAAGATTCACTGTATTTGTACTGTATGGTGGTTGTGTCATAAAGACATACTTACGTAAGTTTAGAACCTGCCCCCTCTACTTTGCCCACCCCCGTAGTTGCCCCCCGTGTATCCGCCGCCGCCGCCGCCCCCTTGGTTCATATTGTACGGCGCTACACGGTTATTGCCGTACTGCTGGTTTCTGGTTGGACCCCCAGTGTAGCCTTGTTGGTTGTAATTGCCAAAGTCCTGGTTTCCCCATCCCCCACCGCCGCCGCCCCCACGGCCATTACCACCCCCATAACCTCCCGCTTGGTTGCCACCCCCCCAACCACCCTGGTTATTATCCCATGGGTTAGAATTGTTCCATCCACCTTGGTTGCTGCCATAACCTCCTGAAAACATGACATGATGAATTTGTTATGGAGCAATTTCTAGAGCAGACAAAAGATATGTCAACAAACCAGGATCAAAAAGCCAGGTTCTTTATTTCAACTCTATTGTCTTTGTTCTAAACTTGTTAAGGCTTAGATCCTATTTCAATAAATGATTATAATAACTTCCATGTTGTTTTTTAAAATTTCAATTATATACTTAGTCAATAAAAATCTTACCAGCATTATTCCAGCTTTCATTCCTACCGCCAGGGCCTCCTGGCCGTCCTCCTCTTTGCTCACCACCATCTTTAGGGAGTGCTTTCTTTACATCCAGTTGTTTGCCATTGATTTTGTGTGGAACATTCACTAAAGGAAAATTATGCCATATTTTAGTAATGATAAATGATGATTTGCAAAAAAATTACAGTTTTCCATATACATTTTTCCTAACTGGTGCACACATAACTTAAAGGACAATTAACTGGAGGAGCAATATAAAATACTTGTTAATTATCATGACGACTCATTCTTTGATACTACCTGATGGGTAATAAAGACAAAAAGTGTAGACTAATAATCACTATTTAAAATTAAAAATCTTTTTTTTATTGTTTATGTAAAAACAATGTTTCGAGGTGACATCCAAAAAATATACAGTATCCTCTAATCTGTATGGCAGTTCTTAGTCATGAGGTGACTGCATGGCATATGCTTTTTGATAATTATTTTACAGCTATCTGTAACTCATCTGATTTAAAGTTGGCACAGACTATATGTTTATTATTATTGTACAGTCTGTTACTGTCAGTTTAGGACACATTGTGGAACTATATGTGCAAACCAAAAGCTAGATATAGGTAAATCTTAAATTCAACACAGACTACAAGTGTAAGTAATGGATTAACTGTAACTTGACTTGCGTACCTGATCACCCATTGTTTTAGGAGTCAGGTATAGCTTAAATCAATTATTAATATCCACAGTCAGAGAAGCCAGAGAAGGACATAATAATCCTCACTGGGGCAAAGCTGTGGAACATATCTAAGTAATTGAGCACTTAATGACTGGCAAACAATAGTATAAGCATGAAAGTATTAGTAACCTAATGTAAGTACCAGGAGTCAACACTTATTACGTGTTTAAAGGACACAATAATAGTACTCCTTTTTCTGAAATGTAGTTCCTTTTTTACATTTGTAATGTGACAATTGTTCCTAGGTTAATAGCATACCATTTTTGTATGAAACATGTCTAGTGCACAGGCATCAGTTGCTAAAAGCATTTAAAACAAGGTGCAGACTATGCATTTAAACTAAAAACTACCACATTTCTATACCAAATCATTGTTCTTTCCGACTTTCCAGCTATCACATTTGTTCAATGACCTCTATATAGGTTAATTACTGATAAATACTTACAGCAAACTTTATCAACTGGATCATAGTCATCAAATTCAACAAAACCAAAGCCACGCTTCTTGCCTGTGGCTTTATCAGTCACAATGCTAACATTCTGTACAGTGCCATAGTTAGAAAAGTATTCTCTCAACTGTTCTTCATCATGGTCATCTTTAATGCCACCTATAAATAGTTTTTTTACTGTTGCACCTGCCTCTGGATTTTTAATATCTTGCCTTGCTACTGCACGCTTCGTTTCCACAACACTGCCAACAAATGAAATCATAATTAGTCATACACAAAGAACTGTTTAAATTACGCTTCTAATTATGAAATTTTGTCGACCCCACAGAAAATGCCATGTGTATAGTTCCACACAACATTCACCAGCAGGGTCAGTCGATTTTTGCAGCAAAAAACGATACAAAAGCCAGAATATAACTTTCATATAGCTGGACTGCAATCATGACTTCAGGAATATTTAAATGTATAAAACTTACCGTCCATCGATACGATGTGGCCTATTGTTTTGCGCATGGTCAACCATGTGCGCTTTGGAGTACGTGATGAAACCGAAACCTCGCGATCTCTTTGTCTTGGGATCCTTCATTACAACGACGTCTACAATTTCACCCCATTTTTCAAAATGTGACTTAAGGGAATCGTCTGTTGTACGATAATTTAAACCGCCGATGAAGATCTTCCTGTGGACCTCGGGCTCATCCTGAAAGCAAGACGCTGGTTCAACAAGATGGCGGATGGCGTGGCGTGGCCCGGCACAATTACGCATCAACTTGTTTTCAATACAAAAATTATAACCAACAGAAAAGTTATTTGTATAAAAGATTATACTATATGTGAATAATAATGAAAGTCTAAAAATTAAAGTTTTACTTACATACTCCTCATCACCGTTTTGTGGCCTCATTTTGTAATCAATTCTTTCCTTTTCCAAATGGTTTAGATTCAGATTAGCTACTGAGGAAAACAATTAAAACGAGTTGTAAAAATGCAGACTTTACAAGCGAACAACCTTTTAACTTCTAAGTTACTTAACGATTCAAGACAACCACACACCTACGAAGCCACGTCAAAAAGAATGAATTTCAATGAATGAAGAAAATCTAGGGATGAAAACGATACATAGAGATGTGTTGTTAACATCGATATTTTTTTGGAAATAAAATCGATGTTTATCATTGATGTTCACAATCGAAAAACATCGATGCATCGGTTTCATTTCGAGTGATATTTTGTTTGAAAGAATTCTGAAATGTTATAGTGTTTGACTGTATAAAAGTAGTAAGGTAATGTAACAATATTTGTAACCCAATAGATTTCAGATATAGATACAGATAGGGTATCTATTTAGTTGAAGCTATAGAAATCGTGCTGAAATAATAGGCTAAGTTTTAAAGATTTTTATTGACATAAAGTAATAAATATTTATTATTTATTACATAGGAAATATCCTTTAATCTCTAACCGAAGAGTCAAATTTCATTATGATACGTTAAGTAGTTTTCATATGATGCTCTAACGGGCAGATAAATAAAGTAAATTTCCAAAAAGTTGCATTTTGTAAAAGGTGCTGAATAATCTCGACCACCTACAAAAGTGTTATAATCATATTAAACATGTATTAGAAGCACAAATGGGGATTGTTCACAAAAAATACCCTCTGATTTTATATTTTTATTACGTAAAATAGGGTATTTTAGGATACCAATTTGAATATTTTTGTATTTTAAGCGTCAGTTTTTTTATAATTCGATTTTAAAATTATTTCTCCGATGACATCATAAGGGATAAGTTCACATTGATTTCTTTGCCTAGAAAACAAAAATAATAAAGCTTACTAATCATAGTAATTTGTGCTACTATTTAAATGTCACTGTCATTACTCATTACGTCGTATCGTGATCATTTTAGTGTTTTTTGTCGATAGGCTTATAATTTTTCGTGTTCAACCATTATTGTTTTCTATTATCGTTAAATTTTTTAAAGTGATCTTTAGGGAAAAATCCATGTTGCAGAACTTAAATATAATGAAATACAGCTAGATTTTTTTTACACCTGAAGCAGGCAAACAGGCAGACGGCCCACCTGATTGGATTTAGTAAGTTCAGATAAAGATCAAACGCATTTCTTACAAAATACAAGAAGATTGTACGTTTTTTGGAATTTTAACTAGACAGAAATGATTAGGGACATTAAATGGTTTTTCAAATAGCTAGATTGAAAAAAGTGAACAATCCCAATTGCAATTTATCTCGTAATACATTATTTATGTAGGTTTATGGCTTGGCAGCTAGGCCTTTAAGCCAGATCTTAGTTTACAATATAGTTTCTTCATTTTCTTAGCCTATGTGTAGCACAGCTGAACTGTAGGTAATCAGCTAGTGCCATTCAACGGAGTTCTTGTGACAACTCAAAAGGCCACATTTGACTATACAGTTCACATTTCTCACAAAACGCATAATCACTACTCAAAAACTATCAATATCCTACAACTGTTGTTCGTTTTAGAGTAATTTTACACATTTTTAGAAAATAAAACTGCACAGCACAACATCTCCATTCAGTTCCCGCCAAAAACTCCACTGGTAATACAATATCCAAAGAACATCGAAGTTTCGATACATTGAAATTTTTTCTAGCGGTGTTTTTGGCCATCGATGTTTTCGAAACGTATATGAATTAATATATCGATGCCTTTTATAATCTCTGCAGAAAATGGTGGAATTATAAAATGAACGTTGGCTTAAAGGCCTAGTTGCCAATCTATAAACATTATTAAAAAAAATGAGCGAATGAATCCAAGACCTACCAAATGATCGACAAACTACTAAAGCTCTAATGTTGGCGGTAGAAAATATCGACAGAAAGATTATAGCTATTTAAAAACAATTATAATTATTAAATTGTAAAAAATATGTTATTTTGTAATGATTTTATTAAAATAAGTTTACATGTTTCATACGCGGCTTTCAGAAACCTTTCGACGACTGACGATGACGCGCAGTGTGACCAGATTTTATTTGACGACTCTACTGCTTGTGGAGGTTAAAAACTACTGAATTCTACCAAAAGAGAACAAGAAAATACTAAAAATCTACTATTTTTTTTTATTTCGTGTTACAATGTGTATGATTTCTTGATTAAACGATAAAATAATAAAAATAACAAAGAAACCACCATCAATTAAAGAAACATTGGTTTCTTTCATTGATGGTGGTTTCTTTGTTTCTTAGTTAAATTTTAGAACTTTATTTTTATGGAGTAACAATGGTGAAACAGGATGATGCTAGTGAAAGCAAGAATTAAAGACTGTGTAACAAATCGCTTCCATATGGGAGCGTGCCCAGAAGGGTGGCTGCATTGCCACGCTTTATGGCGATACTTATTTGTTGGGCGAAATATGAGCCTGCCTTCTGATCACGGTCGGCATCAAAGAGTTTCTTTTAAATCTCTTTGAAGAAACTTGTGAAATTAAGCTTAAGTGGTTTGGGCGATACATTGATGTTAAAAAAAAACAATGTTTCATTTGCATCGCAGGAACAAGCGTCAAAAGTTTGTAAATGGTGATAAAAAAACATCGTTCACAAACATCGATATATCGTTCATAAACATCAATATTTTTAACATCGATGTTTCACTTTTGAAAACTTAGATATCCTAACATCGATGTTTGTATGAGCGATGTTGCATCCCTAGATATGCCAAAAAAGTACTAGAATAACTGAAAAGCGTGAATTCTACTAAAATATACCAAATAATTTTTACATACTAAATTCTGTTGCCAGTACCTCAAAATCTACCAAAAAAGTAGAAATCTACTAAATCTGGTCACGCTGATGACGCGTTCATACAGGTCCGATGACTTGTGTAGTATTTAAAAATAAAAACGAGTCCGACAATTTATGTCGAATATAATATGTCACTTTATGGTTTTGCTTGTTGTTTTGTTGGTTACAATCAAAAATATTTGAATTCGATGCAGCGATGGTAGCAACCGAAATTACAAAAAGACTGCGTCTCGGGACGCCCGACAGAAGTGATAACTTAAACTAATCTAACGTGAGAGTAACGAAGCGGTTTACCCTCTCATAAGAAGTTATCATTTCAAAAACCTGTTCATCCGGCTGATAGCTGCTCAATCGGAAATCCGGAAATAAACCTACGATAGCTTTTTGGCTAAGCGTGAATGTCGCGCTAAACGGAAGTCCATAGCCCAAAACTTGTCGACAGCTGACGGCAGACGGCCAAGCTGTAATGGCGGCTCCAGATTAGTGCCGTGAAGCTCTGTGAACAGGCGTGAACGTGAATGTGGAAAGTATTCGCGGGATTCTCGCGCGTTCGCGCCTGTTCCCCGATCGGAGTCGGTATTTTGTCCCGTAACAAAGGGTTTGCGCGTCCATTTCACGGCAGGTATATGTGTAACTTGTGAATGTAGACAGGTACGACTTGCACGACTTATGCCGTGAATTCACGCCGTTAATACACGGCATTAATGTGGAGCCGCCATAAACTTGTCAGTTGTCTGTCGGTTTTATTTGACAATCATTACCTAGTTGATAGATGTCTATTGGCGGCTCCATATTAGTGCCGTTTATTAACGGCGTGAATTCACGCCGTGAATTCACGGCATAACTCGTGCAAGTCGTACCCGTCTACATTCACGAGTCACACATATACCTGCCGTGAAATGGTCGTAGAAGCTACTGCTGCAATTACTTTAGATAGATAGATAACACTTTATTGCTCATCAAATATACAATTTCAAAATATACAATTACAAAATTTACCAAGGTAGACAGAAACAAAAGGCGGCCTTATCGCTGAAAGCAATCTCTTCCAGGCAACCTAACTTAAGGAATAACTTAATCTAACCTGGCGATGTAGGTGGTGCAAATCATTAAATATCAAAAATCTTAAATAAACATACTTAAACAACATAACTTACAAATAAAATATTTGTAAATAAACATTATTTGTTGCTCTGAAAATTGCTTTTCTGTTTCATTGTCCCAAATGTTACGGTGCTGTGATGCCATATTTATAACAACTGCACGGGTCCATACGCATCTGTAGTCAGAAGATAACTGGCACGGCACCGTGAGCCGTGAATATGGATGTGACCGCGTGAACACCGCGCGAACGACCCGCGAACCCTTTGTCACGGTACAAAATACCGACTCCGATCGGGGAACAGGCGCGAACGCGCGAGAATCCCGCGAATACGTTCCACATTCACGTTCACGCCTGTTCACAGAGCTTCACGGCACTAATCTGGAGTCGCCATATAATGGTATACAAGTTAGTCGTGGTTATTTCCACAGACTAGTATTGTATGTAAAGGTAATGTTATTTCTTGAATAACCGTCCGCCCGCTTATTGGCTGGCATTTTTCATTTTATTAATTACATCTAGCGATGGGCGTTTTCGTTAAATTTTGTCATCCGATGCGCATCGTTAATTGTAAACGGCATCCGATGCCGGCATCGTTATTTCTGGCACCGATGCCATTTGCCAAAATTAGTTGCCGGCTAAAGTATCTGCAACTCTGCGTATGACAATGGATGCCTGTTGTCTAGTAGTTATGTAAATTATTTAGATACGATATTCAACATTACGACTTCTACTGGTATATTGTTTTAAAAGTGTGGAAGTTAAAAATAAAGTAAATAATAAAAAAAAATAAGTTAATTAATATTAGTCTTTATTTTTTACAAAATTATAGTTTACATTAAGAAAAACCATTTTTTCTAATTTGGAACTTGTAAGACGAGTTCTTCGTTCATTCAAAATATGGCTTTGGAGAATATCTGTTCGCATGGCACAGAAGTTATAATAATACTGCACCTCGAACGGTATATTTCTATAATAAATAAGTACCTATATTATTATAAAATTTTCTAACAGTTACGCTCGCTCTTAGTGTTGTATTACGTTGATTGTTTACCTTGCACAACCACCGATCGTACCGAGAGCACCCGAGAGTTAGCGAGCGAGCGATACGTCGAGTCTTCGGTTTGTCATCGTTGCGTTTTCCGTGGCGTGGTCAACGGTGCCTCTCGCTCTCTCGCATTCGGTGAAGTTCGCATCGGATATTGCGGGCATCCGTTTTTCAATATATCGGCATCGGATGCCGGCATCGTATACTGGCATCGTTGCTCAAAAACGTTTTTACAAAAACGACCAACTCTAATTACATCACTAGTTGGATTGGACTAATCTGCTATTGGAATTTTGTTTTTTGGATAAAAATAAAAATTAAGACAAACGTCGAGGAATTGGTTCGATTACCTACTCATTATAAATTTTATTAATTATTTACTACCTACTGAAAACAACACAAAAATAATGAAACCTAGTGGCGGTGATGACTACGTAAGTTTCGATACATTTGCTGATTTTTGTTGCTTTCTTTCTGAACGTTTAGAGCGCATAAGATTGTGTCTGCAAAAATTGCTATATAACTTAAAAAACACGTCGAGGAAACGATATTACCGTTTAACACGTTTCAGTTGACATTATTGCCATGACTTTTAGGAGGAGCCTGAGCATATGCGTAAATTGTTCATCGGCGGTCTGGATTACCGTACTAACGACACATCATTAAAAGAATTCTACGAACAATGGGGAGAAATTGTGGATGTTGTCGTCATGAAAGATCCCCAGACGAAGAGATCGCGAGGATTCGGTTTTATTACTTACTCACGCGCCCACATGGTCGACGATGCTCAAAATAATAGGCCACATAAAATTGATGGCAGGTAATTATCAGAATATTATCATATAAGAATCTGTTCAACATTGTTTTGAATCTTATATTAGGTATACAATTTTTCTTGTGAATTTTTTTGCATAATGAAAGTAAAACAATTTAGTAACATATTCATGATTCTTGCTATAGGCACTACTTACTCTTATTATTCGGACAACAAATACTCTGTTTTGAAAACTCTTTGCATTATTAGAAGAGACCTGCTATACTACACTATGCTGAGCTAGTCCTACTAAATAGAAAGCATGTATTAAAATGTTTCTTTCAAACATTTCTTGTTCTGCCAATTTTATATTATACTAAAATATATTTCTTTATATTTTAAGGGTGGTTGAACCAAAAAGAGCAGTTCCAAGAGATGAAATAAAAAGGCCCGATGCAAGTGCAACAGTCAAGAAGTTGTTTGTGGGTGGTCTCAAGCAAGATATTGAGGAAGAAGACTTGAAACAATACTTTAGTTCCTATGGAACTATTGCCTCTGTGAGCATAGTTACTGAGAAGGAAACTGGCAAAAAGAGAGGTTTTGGCTTCATTGAATTTGATGATTATGACCCAGTAGATAGGATTTGCTGTAAGTCTACTTTAACTTGTAATTATCCTTTTCAAGTAGCAATTATCACCTTTTACATAATTTTGGGTGCATATTTATCATGTGAATATGAAGCAATTCAAAATTACTATGTGGTACAAAATTACACCCATGATATATGGATATGAAAGTTGCTGAGAATGTGAGCGTTCTTAGCACTATTATTCCATGTGATTCCACACTGGCTAACATCTAAACAATAATTAATTATAAATTTTTACAAAAAAAATCCCAGTTATTTCAGTCACTTATCCTTATTAATATAATAAACTCGAAAGTAACTGTCTGTTCCATTTTCTACTAAGTAAACTACTAGGCCAATTTGGCTGAAACTTAGTATACATATATTTTCGATGCTGAGTTTGAAGATAGAATAGTTTTGATTTAGTTTCTGGGATGAAAATATATTTGTGTCTCTATTTTTTATGCTGTTATGGAAAAATGAACATACAATTATCATACAATATAACTTGTATTAAGTGGCAGTGGTAGTGTAATGGTTAGCGCACGCGCCCCTGAACTGAAGGGTGCGGGTTCGATTCTGACCGGAACACCTCTTAGTCACTTTTCTGATCTAATGTGTATATTGTTACAATTATCTCGTGCTAAAAACGGTGAAGGAAAACATCGTGATGCAACCTGCACATCGAGATAACCGATGTGTCAAACCTGCCAAGCCGCCTTGGACAAGCGTGGCGGGTATACTGTCCGTTGCCCTATAACGGGAGGAGCCCAGCAATGGGACATTTATGGGCTGACATAATAATTATAACTTGTATTAATGCCTGCTTTTTAAACAAGAGGCACGAATTAGGTTTTGACCCATGGATCTGCTGCAGGGTAAATACCAATTTATTTATATTTGTTTTATATAAATTGGGTGAACAATGAAAATACAACATGTAATTAAATATCCTCATCACCATCATCCAAGCTTCAAACATTAAATTCTGGTTGCATTTGGAGCATGCACCTTGAAGCTTTGTGTGCACTTTCCTACTTTTCTTTCTCCAGTTCATCACTGTATATGTAATTTTGAGTGCTTATTATATGAATTTGTAGGTTCATATGTAGATTGCATATTATTTTACAGTACAAATGAACCACAAGGTAAAGGGTTACCGTCTAGATGTGAAGAAGGCTCTGTCGAAGTCTGAGATGGCGTCTGGCGGTGGCGGGGGTGGTGGAGGCGGTGGTGGCGGAGGTGGGAGGCGCGGCGGGGGACGTGGAGGTGGCTCCTGGAACCGAAATGATAGCTGGGGGGGCAACTCAGGTAACGTTAATTAATCAACTTGTTGCTAAGGTTTTTATTGTACCATTATTTTCTCCGTGTACAAATTGCTGAAAAGCACTGTTAGAATCATGTTTTACCGTCTATCTTGTCTATCAGATTTTCGTGTTGAGTTGGGTACTCACTTGTGAGCTGTAATTGTAGCTAGTAGCACATTACTGTAACCAAAATTCAGCCCATGATTGTTGGTTTTTGCCACAAATCAAAGGACTTGGGGCACTTGCAGTATACTCTTAGTACAGTGATTTACGGTTACAGTAGCATTTAAACCTTTTTACTGTATCCAGTTACAGTTAAAGCTTGCTAATGTGTATGTGACCCCCAAGGGAGCTCATTGGACGTTGGGAGTGAAGATTATTTTCTACATTCACATTAGAGCTCATTATTGTAACCAGATACAGTTATAGTTGCAACTTTAAAATGAATATCTTTATGTGATAACATATAAAGAAATAATGAATCTAAGCAAGAAAAAAGTTATCTTATGTGTAATAGTACATTATGGTACTAGTGTGTAACATTGGTAATTACCGCCGAGGCGCCATTGAGACTAGAGCCGTAGGCGAGGGTCTTAAGAGAGCCGAGGACGGTAGTCATCAATACACACGTGTATCATACGACGTTTTTCAACACACTTGTGAATAAAATAACAACAAAAACTCATTTTATTTAATAGATAACAGTTTTCCTATGCGCGCGCATTGCGATCGGCCACAGACTAAAGGGATGAGGTTGTTTTTTTATTTTCCGCGCATAGGGTTTGCGCCTATTCTGCCACGTACAAAATGGGGAATTTAAAGTTTTCTTTTATTACAGAGAAAAAAAAAGTTATATATGAGTGAAAGTTTTATTTATTAAACACGTACGAGTTAAAATTATCTATTTAAATAAGAAGTTGCATGAAATGAGCAAGCAATAGGAACATTAATTTATTTGTTCTATAGAACACGATCTTTTTTTTAATATAAACTTTTTTAAGAACAAAGCAATTCAACCAATAAAATTAAAAAAAAAATCTATTAAATTTTATTTAGTCACAGTTTGATTATGGGTGTCATTCTGTGCCTAATTGCGGTGACCAAAGAGCCACTTTATGAGCAAGTGTGTTGAAATATATTTTATACATCTTTGAGACTGAAAGATTGTTTATGAAATTGACCCAACGCAAATCGAATCTTGACTCCTATTACTGACATCTACTTATGACGTCATAATCAAATGTGGTGGTAATATTCGTTAATTTCAAATCAGACGGTGGCTACAATTCAGGGTATAACCAAGGTGGTTGGAACAATCAGAACCCATGGGAGAATAATGCGGAGAGCAGTTGGAACAACCAGGGTTACGGGGACCAGAGCAGTTGGGGGCAGGGCAGCAACTTTGGTGGCGAGTACCAGCAGGGATACAGCGGTGGACCCGTGCGGGGCAACTTCAACACCCCAAGGTCGCAGCCATACAACCAAGGTCATTATTGCTCCTAATTATACATGGCTTCTGCCTAGACTTCTGTATGAAAACGGCGCCGCCATAATTTAAGGCTTTTAATTTATTGAAAAATAGCCTTAAACAAGACTCCAGCACCCAAAAGTGTGAGTTGAAAACGGGAATAAATAGGCAGAATTCAAAGATGCAAACACTATCTCTTTATTTGCAGATTATCACTAACAGTTTTGGAGAGAGAGAGAGCTTATTCATTTTAGTACTTAAACTGTGGATATTATGGAAATTGTATACAATTCAACCAGTCCTACCATTGTGCATGCCACACTCGAATGTCAACTAAGCATTTGTCTTTTCTGTTATTAAGTTTGTTTATAATTTGGGCAAAAATTTTATGTCCACTCATCTGCCCATCTGTCTTTTGGGTGGCTTATCATTACAAAAAAAATAGTCAGATCTTGAAAATCAATAAGACATAACCTAATGATCTCTATTAATAAATCGAAATATTCATTTCTAAATTAGTAAAAATTGTGTTGGTTGATTGAAAGTTTTGATTGAGTTTTTCTGGATAGGCTGGTGGTGCTAGCTGTAATACAAAATGGTGATAGTTACATTTTTTACTGGACGATTATTACTATTAGTATATAATATACTAGCTGTCCCGGCAGACGTTGTCCTGCCCTGAAGAAATAAAATTCAGAACTCGACTGCAGCGCCATCTGCCGGATGTAAGCTATCCTATCTTTCAAATTGGATCAAACTGCACACGGTGTGCAAATTTGATTAAAATCGGTTAAGTAGTTTAGGAGTTCATCACGGACAAACAACGTGACACGTAATTTATATATAGAGAAGATATATTATTATTATTAGTTATTCCGAAATCTTTTTCTTCTATAGTTGTGTGCACCTTCTAAAGCATACTTTAAAACAGTGATTCCCAAAGTGGGCGATAACGCCCCCTTGTGGGCGCTGCAGCCCTAAAAGGGGGCGGTAAGAGACCCAGAAAAAAAGGGCATGGCAGGTGTAGCCCTTAAGAGGCAACTTGAGACCTCAGCTCCGTTGTGTACTACCTACTGCGCTTAAAAGTCTTGTTTAGAATGAATGTAGCTCTCAATAATCAATTTATTTAATTTGAAGTTAGTGTTTTTTAAGTAGGTGAAAAAATGGGGGCGCTAAAATAATTTATTCTCAAATGGGCGGTATAAAATTAAGTTTGGGAACAACTGCTTTAGAAGGTGAATACAACCTTCTTTGCATACCTTTGTTCAGGTGGTGGATACGGTGCCGCTGGGGGCAGTTTCAACAGTATGGGGGGCAATGCATCCAATCAGCGTCGTTTCTAGAAAATTGCCTCAACTCTTGTAAGTATAATTTCAATATTATTTTTTTATTCCTTATTAGCACATTTTTTACTGTACACCAAAGCAGTAAAGGTGTATGGTTTTATAGGATGGTGTTTACAGTGATTTGATTAAGATTAATTAGTAAATGTATAAATGTTTAATATGGACTTTGGTCTTTAAATTATATATAATAAATTTTTTGTGTGCAATAAAATATATTCTATTATTTCAGGGATTTTAGAATTCAATGTCGTATTAATTGAATGTTAATAAATCGATTAACATTCCTTTCAATAATTTTATTTATAATCTTTCTTAGCGTAGCAGCTACAATTCACACGTCTGATTCCAATGGTATGGGTTTGAATCTTGTCCAGGGAGTAGGCGCCACTTAGGCTCTTTTTTTTTCCCTGACGAACACATCGTCATCAGCGGGGGTCCGCTTGAGCCGGATCCTTTTCTACTTTTCTCCATTAGAGCGGTCTTCGGCATCCCTATTTCTGAGACCATTGGTACGCACGTCATACGTACTTTACGACCTTGTCAGCAAATATTTATTGCGGAGTTCAGCGGCAGGCAGACGGCCCATTGTGAAAGCGTTCCTTCGCCTATGGACATTTGCAACAAGGTGCTACAATGCCTGTGTCTCTTAGGAGACTGGATGGTCACCAATGCTGAACACAACTCAGGTTTTTACCGACTACTTAGGAGGGGTTCCATTCGTCGGGATCTTGTTTTTTTTTTGCCTTTTATGTAATCGCCATCACTCCGTGGTAATTGTCATCGTGCAGGAACGGAGAAAGAATACAATTTCCTGCGGCCGGTGCTTTCGAAGAGCGACAAAAAACCACGGCCAGTAGTAGGCATTTGCCCGACTGGATGGCTACACCCTGGTGTAAGTATGTCGCATAACACCTTGTGTTGTGTTCCGGCATTAATGACCAGTTCCAGTCTCCTTAAGAGAGCAGTAGCGCATTTGCAGCACCTTTGGTGTTCAAATGTCCATAGGCGATGGTAACGCTTTCATTAAGTGGCGTCTGCTGTCTGCTGAACTCCTTCAATAAATTTTTTTTTAAAAACCGCCAGTGCAATTTAGACAAGCGTGGTATTATATATTATTCGTTCCCCCAAAACATTTGGAGTGCCCATGCCCATTTCCTAAAAAAATATGGGAAAGTCCGGGCCCACCATGGGCGCGTATTATACACGATGTATACAGGTGCAGCGGCTGATATTAATTTATTCTTGTAACCAAAAATGTACGTTTTGGATACTGTTCTTTAAGTACGTAAGTTTGCGTGCTAGTCTTATCACATTGAGGGATGTGAAAGACCGTGACGGCAGGAAAAAGAATGAAAGACGACAAACATTAAAGAAACAAATTTTTGTATGAGATATTATTAAATTAGTCAAATCGTAATCACAAAAACATAATTACATATCGGCCAAAATGGCTTAAAATGTCTGGGCATCCAAGAAATCGTACAACTCAAAGATAAGATTCTCAATATTTTTTTTGGATCGTAGATCATCATTTTTTCTATTTTGAATATATCCCAGGCTTACCCAATATAATGGTTGACTGCGATAATTCGACACCCCTCTTATTTAGAACCTCATGTTAGCTCAAAAACTAATTTCGTACATAAGTATATGTACGTAACGTGTTAGACTTGGTCAATATAATGCTTGAACAAGTATTTATACTTAGTTTTTCGGATTAGAAGATTCCGTTCAAAATTTTTTACTCATTTTAAAAGATTTGAATTCTAACCATCGCAGATGGCCCTAAGCGGTGTGACATGTAACTAGATAGACGTGCAAACGTCAAAAGTAAAATAAACGCTTGAAAACAGTATAAGAGATTCTCCAAAAGCAACCGCTTTAGGCTCACTGATCAGGTCGACCCCTGGGGTCGATGGACTGGTTTGAGTATCATCGAATTATTAAAGAACTTACTCTTCGTCATATGTACTCTTGATGACAGACTAGTGTATCGAAATGTTATGAGAGTAAAATATTATTATTTGGTATCTGGGATACACGATATATCCTAAACAAACATAATTTTGTACATACATATACATAACCTCACGCCAGGTCCCTTGCGGGGTAGGCACGAACAACAGAGCGCCATTCAAGGCTTATTCTTACACACCTCACTTGCTTCTTTGACATTCATAGCTCTTGTCATGCGCACTCGTCTGTTCTTAAGGCTCCTGACATCACCTTCTGCTAATACATGATCAATTTGATCATGGAAGATGTGTCGTGGCCTTCCGCGACTTCTGCATATATATATATAATTTTGTATTATAACGAAGTGTTTTTCAATGCGTAGGTATCAAGTTGCGCATAGTTGAAGCTAGGCAGGCAGACTAGAGTAGTGATGGGAGGTAGGCCACGCGTCAGCTTAGTGAGGTACGAGAGGAATTGAAGCGACTACATTTTTACAGTCATTTCACTATTTTTGTCGCCATTCACAGCTTAAGTAGGGACAGCTGGTTAACTCCATACTTTAGAACCGTTAATCCCATGTACACAGGAACACTCTTTATGTTCGCTGCTAAACTTTTATGACCACTCTTTAAGTTAGCAACAGCTGGTTTTTCATACAAAATCAGTTTTCAACCTCCTGAAGCTAATCTATAGAAGTTTTTGATTTTGGCGATATGTATGTATTTAAGGTTAAGAATGGCACCGATAATGGTTTCCTCCATCAATAGACAATACGCAAAAACAGACATTCTGTAGAGTTTGTCTCACGAAGAAAGCCCCGCGTTCCACCCACGTTGTTATGTTATTTTTATCAAGTGTTTTAATGCAAAATGTTACATTATATTATTTATTCTTTTATTAATACTAATAAATCTTAATCTTCATAAAATATTTTTATCTATCTAACATTCAGTTGCACGACCATAGCGCCCCATATGTGAGACTTCTTTCGTGAGACGGAGTCTATTTATGACACTTGAGAGCACAGGTGTTTTATGTATAAGTATTGATGTTGCCCAGTTGTTTAAAAATATGTTTTAATACTTAATTCTGGTTTTTTTTGTGGGTTATATCACAAGAAAGGAACGAGTTTTTCTATTTGAGATGGGATATGTACTCGTTTCTAGTGTGCTTTAGGCTATATAAAACTCCATACTCTTTTTTAACTTACAGTACTACTTTTGAATCTTACCTTACATCATACATATCCATATTGTCGATACACCTTGCAGATACTTATAGGCTGATGACATGGTCTAACTCGTGATGTTATTTCTTCCATAACTTGTTGAATGTGCCAAACATTTAGCAGATGCTTAGATGACATTGTAGTTCGCCGTCATATATGATATTGGATAATAATTTTAATCAGGACCAACTTTTAGGATTGCAATAACTAAGTTTGATCTAAGATAAAGTTCCTTACAATTCTGGCAGCACGTACTAGGCAAAGTGAATTAATCATGGTTGAAATAATGTGACGAGTTGTATCCGGTAATCACGGAAGAACTACAAATGACAATGGTCCAGTAAAAAATGTAACCCATAAGACGCTTTTGCAACATAGATGGCACCACCAATCCGTTTGGTTTTTATAGAAAATTTCAAAACTGTAAAACAACCTCTTATTAATTAACACATATATTTTTGAACTTAAATAAGTCATGAATTGAAAATCCTAATTCCATTATATTTGCGAATTTAAAAAGAAGCTAAATAAGACTTTCAATTAATGACTGATGTAAAAAAAAAACATATTTTAGTTAGCGGGTCAGCTCCGACGTGCAAATACAACTAGAGTTTACTCGAGTACACAGTGAAAGTTGCGCGATATTATACGTAGCGTAGAAAAAAAGTAACGCTTTGTGATAACGCTTGTATTAATTTCACTTCTCATAAAATTTCCATATCCGGGGCCTTATATGAAAATCGATACTTAATGGAGTAAACTCCAAAATATGTTTTATATAATAAGAGGTTGATGTAAAGTTTTAATTGAGATTTGCTATAACAACAAAAAAACAGATCTGTTCACCTGTGTCGCATTGTCTTACGAATCACGGTCTTGACTAGGGCATTATCATTCTTTAATATTCTTCTTCGATATGTAGGCGGTAGTCTAAGAATAGCTTAGTTTAGCGTCACACCTGCCGAAATTACGGCGCTGAAAGTTCAGTAAAATAACGCTTGCGGTGTTGTTCTTAAGTAACACATCAGCGGAAATTACGTAGCGTTCGGTCTAATGCCGAACCTTTCATTTGGCGATTGTTTTCGTGAGAACGCGTTCAATGTATTTTAAATAGCAATCAACACATCGCTTTAAACTTCGCAGTGGAACCATTCTATGTACTAGATGTACATATCACCTCTTCATGTTCCCAACACTGATCATTTTAATACTTTAAAAGAAAAAGTAGGTACATGATACAGTAAGATGTTTGGGGAATAATTCCGTACGGTGCTTTTTACATCGTGTAACTCGCTGAACTATACGCTCCGTAATTCCGACTTTTGATGGCGTGTTTGGTTTGTCATGAGAGCCGAATACTAAGCCCGATTATTCATTCAGTCGCCGAAGTTTCGGCACCGCACCTTTTCGGCAGGTATGTCGTTACACTTAGCGTGTGCAGACGTGTGCGTGAGATTCGGTTCAATCAGTAGAATAGAGTAATGGAGCTGTTCCTTTTACTGGTTTCTATATCACATGTATCCATAATTTTCAATTTCTACCAGTAATAAATAAAAAATGGGTAGTTTGAATATAGAAGCCGGTAGTTAAGCAATGTCAACGATAAGGTTTGTTCATAATAAGATGTTTTAGGCACTAGTTACATTTCTCTTTATATTTCCTAGACGTTTAGCACTCGTGTCACAGTTTTTAAATTTGACAGGACCACTCGTATACACTTGGTATTGTGTGGATTTGAGAATAAGATGTGTATTCGTAAAGCATCTATTGTAAAAGCTGTTGTTTTTTAAATAAATAATAACTATGGATTTTAGCAATTAAGAGTATTTAGTTTTGTTCAAACAAATTTATTTAATTGGTTTCGATTGAGTTTTATTTTAACGCGACCAAAATGGACTCGAAATAACATTCCAAGAGAAATCAAGCTGACGTGTATTTCTTTTTTTTTATATGTATAAAAATAATAACACCAAAAGCGACATATTGCATTTTAAGCAACCTTAATTCATGATAGATATAAGACATATCCTATATACTTATATTGTTGAAATTATATAAGGTTAAAAACATTTAAATATTTAAAATGTATTTTTATTGCATAAATCTGTTTGGTTATGGTTAAGGAATTATATTTTATTTCTTTGTTCTACTAATGATAATTGTGCTAAATTTAGTAATAAGGTTTTATTTTGGTGTGTGCAATGAATTCAATATACACACGTTTTCCATGGACTCTTCTACACGTTTGTTCGCGAGATAATCACCGTGGAAAAGGCCATGGTAAGTTGACTTTATATCCAAATAAAACTACTTGAAATAACGATATCTCTTTTATTTCATATATTACTCTATAATCCCCTGCTACACCTGGGATAATGTTAGTTTTAGTGTCTGTAACCAAATGAGGCTTACTATGTTAATAAATAACGATGTTAATGATTAGCTATATTAGTTTATATACATATTTTGCAATATTTATCGTCATTAACAATATCGCATCTCAAATAACATATTTAACTCTCGTCTACGTCGACGCTACTTGGGGCCGCTTGCATAACAATCGCCTTTAAATAAAATTATTTAATCATATTAAACTGCCTACATACGTTTTACACAAAACGTATTGACAGTTGTTTAAACATATTTAGCGGCAAATTTTGCGTTGTGCAAGACGCTAAACACAAAACGTATTTAACACCATTTAAGGGTGTTAAATACGTTTTGTGTTTCTTAAATAAATTTAAGCTACCTTATGCAAGCGGCCCATAGTTTCAACACTAATATTATCCCAGGTGTATGTAGGAAGGCCATTAGATAATAAATTAATCAGAGCGCGTTTTAAACAGCGTTCTTTACACGCTTCATAATGAAGGAAAGAGTTTAAAAATATAATCTTGGGACCCAAGATTCAAGAGGAAAAACCCAAAGATACCCGCTTCACGCCGATACGCTGTGAGAGCTTGTTATCACACTGACCGACCCGGCCCTGACTGCTGTAGTAATCAAGATAATGATTCCAACTTGGACCATATCCATTAATTAGCATTTTATGTATGGGGTTATTTCCAATTGCGTATTTTTATAGTTTCGTAGCAAAATAATTAAGAACGTTTGTCACACTACGAAACTCTTCATAGTTTCAGGGCTGCCACAACACTGTCCTGATTTTTACACATTATTCCTCATGTTTTCTTACAAAAAGGAATA
Source organism: Dendrolimus punctatus (assembly GCA_012273795.1). Classification (NCBI taxonomy): domain Eukaryota; kingdom Metazoa; phylum Arthropoda; class Insecta; order Lepidoptera; family Lasiocampidae; genus Dendrolimus; species Dendrolimus punctatus. Next base: position 15,971,378 of record CM022535.1, on the reverse strand, counting down.
AACAAGAATCAGGAAAATAATCCTAATAACTGTTTATGTATTTAACAGTAGGTGTTCATTTCTCAAGAGCAGACTGCTGCTGTCCTGGCAGGCAAGGACATGGGGGAGAACAATACGGCGTTCCTAATACAGTTGGGAACAAACCAGAGGCAGCGGCTAATTGTCTGAAAATAAAAAATAATCATAAATAATCTTGTGGTTGTTAAGGATAAAAAAGATTAACATTTTTAACGAAAATTGGGTTCTGAACCAGATTTGTGAGTAGTTTTACTAGGTATTGGGTTATATATTTTTTTGCATGCTTTTATAGTTTCTATAGTGCAATAATTAAACGACCAATATTCATCATTTAACATCATTTTACTGGAACTGCTACTTTTTGACACTTTACTAAGTTGTAACCTACTTCATCTGTGGTATGTTCATAGGAACATATCATAGATGAAGAGGAGCTACCTTACTATCGGTCAAAATTTGACATGAACTCCCGTAAAAGTAATGGCAAAATTGAACCGATGGTAAAGTAACAATCAATAGTAAAATATAGAAACCGGCCATTAATTTATTAAGAATCATATTTTAGTTCAATCTAGAAATAATGGTGCGTATTTCTAGAAGGCGATTAAGCAATAGGTACCTGTATTGTTGATCAAGATGAGCTTTTTCAATTCGTTTGTCCTTTGCTCTCCTGTTTTGAAACCAAATCTTAACTTGTGTTTCACTTAGTGAAAGTGCCGATGCTAATTCGCACCTGTAATCAAGATTTTAATAATAAATCAATAAACAAATACATTGAAGTCTATTAACCTAAGCCAGTATTGTTTGTTTTACGAGTAGGTAACATGTAACAGAAGACAGGTTGATTTCAGAATCCAAACCAGAGTAAAGAGCGGAAAGTTCGTCTACGATTTTGCCGGGAATCGAACGAGTGGCCTATACGTTTCAATGAACTCGACGGGCAAACTATGACCAAAGGGGCCGCTATTACAAGTCATTAGCAATTGAACATTTTTATTTAGCTTAGCAATGTTGGGAAAGAATTTTGTTTTTTTAAATTTTGTCGGTCCATTAACTAATGTGATAAGAGTTTAATCGCTGCGGTAAGCATCTTGTTGATTCACTATATAGACACTATCTATACCATTGTAGGTATCGATAGTATCTATATATCGATAGTGTAGAAATTCTTATTACTCAGCTTTTGTACTGTCACTAAATCTAGGAATCTATGTATAAATCTTTTGATAACAAGTTCCGAAATTATTTTATTAGTACCTACTATTTCGTTACAAATGAAATTCTGAACTTAAGAATTAAATTTTATTTGCTCGTTTTATTTTGCGGTATATCCATAAATACTGTTAGTTAGTTTAATGCTAGTTTTACCTGCAATACCCTGAGTGTGAACACCACACATGAATTGGCGGTAACAGCTAGGCGGAACATAAGACGGATTATGGCAATAGGGAAGGGGTCTCTCTATATTGGGTGAAGGCGCACGCCGAGGTGAGGGAAACGATAGAGCGGACGCTCTGGCGAAAGCCGCTGCTCAGTCCCGAAGGTAAAACCTCATTATGACAGGTGTCCGGTTTCATTTGTAAGCGTTTGCTCCGAATGGAGACGCTCGACAAATGGAACCGGCGATACAGGGACGAGCCAACTGCGTCCGTCACTAAGTTTTCTTCCCGGAACGGCGAGCGCCTACAAGATTATAAGAGCGATGAAGCCGTATGGGACGATTACCCAATTTTCACGGGCACGGGGATTCTCCAGTACTTGCATCGGTTCAAGTTAAGGAGATCCTCGTGTGCCTGCGATACTGGAGAGGAAGAGACGCCCCTTCACATCATCTTTGAATGCCCCCTCTTCGCGAGGAAGCGTTATAACGCAGAATGCGCCCTAGGCACTAAAATATGTAGAGATGAGGTAATAGAGCTGCTTGGCAAAAAGAAGAGAGAGGTATTTATGGAATTCGCGATAAAGATAATTGAAATCGTCATTAAAAACAATGCAAATAATTAACATGGCAACATATATTTGTATATGTTTAACTATGTTAAACTTAAATAGAAATAAAATAACATAAATAACCAACATATGTATATATATATATATATATATATATATATATATATATATATATATATATATATATATATATATATATATATATAGATAAAACAAATTAAACTAAGAAATAAAAGTAGCTCAAATAAAACCAAAAGTAGTATATAGATATAAAACAAAACATGTAAGTTAGAATAAGAAAGCCTGTATAAAACATATGTGTATACATTAGCATAAGAAATAAATAAAGAATAAAAAGAAAAATAAAGACCTCTGTCTTACCATATGACGGAGGAGAAGGCGAAAAAAAAAAAAAAAATACCCTGAGTGTATTTAACTCATAACATATAACTAGAAATATACAAACCTCCGCGCTCTGGCCACATATTCTCCCCTCGCATATTCCAATTCAAGTCGCAGTGTTTGGTGTGCAGAGAAAGTAGTTCTTTGTCTCCGTGGTCGACTTTCTTTGCGACGTCGCCGAGCAACTGAAAAACGTAGTAATATTATACAACCTAATGAATTAAGATACTTTTTGATTGGAACTTGAAGGAGTGATGTTTACTGTTAAATAGCTTTAGTTATTGTTGAGATTTTAAGATCGTGAAATTTTATTTCTACGTAATTAGGTATCGTGGAAAAATAATACTCAAAAAGAACAATAGCTTTGTATGTTGTGATTGTCATTTAAAGTTTTTGAAACTGAATTTAATAGTAGATATTATAGCCAATGAGGGATCTTAACAACAGCCGAGATTACAGAGTCAAACAAGCATAGTGTTGATGCGAAGACGAGTACGGGGCTTTGTTCAGCACTGTATAAACAATATAGGTAATATACAATAATTTGCAAATAATATAACAGTAAAAGATCGCGTCAACGCATCTTGAGTAGGTAAGTCTATAAAACCGTGAGAAAACAAGTTTCGTTAGTTCCGGCTTACTCGGTGGTGGACACGCCGCAAAAAGATTATGCAAAAACTGTAAGTGTAAGGATTCACCATAGTTAAAAGTCGGTAAGCGATTATGGCATGAGAAAACCGTGCTTGTAAGAGCTCTGGTTCCGCAACATGCCCCGGAAGTGAACGCGCCGCGTGTGAAGTGCGAAGCCTTGCGGTAACGGTTGGCGGAATCATATTAGTTTAATCACGTATAGAGTTGATTTTAATATTAATTAAATAACCAATGTAACAAATATTTTAACTTTTAAATGTATGTTCCTACCCAATATACCAAAATAAATGCAACATTTACAACGGCGTCTGTGGTTGAGCGGGTTAAACCTTTGCCGGCATACTCCACTGCAACGCATAGGGTTCGATTCCTGGTATGGTAAATTTCGGAAACAAATTATCTTCATTATTTACTATAGTCTGGTTGTTCCGGGATTTCTTAATTATAGGGGTTACACAATGTTTTTGTCCGCCGATTATTATTATTATTATATAGTCTATACCGATAGGTAAAACTGAGTCGTCTACCTATGAGTAGAAAATAATTGGTGAAAACTGCCATTTTTACCATATCCTTAAGGGTTTGTAGAATTTTTGTTAGTCGATCTGTCTGAAAGTTTATCTCGAATAATCTTCGAAACACCGCGACGGATTTCAAGGCAAATATTAATTTATTAACACAGGAATTTTATATTAAATGTTTATGTATGGTAGATTTTGATATCTTAAGAAACATAGCGTTTCGTCCGCTTTGTTGCTATTTCCATCATATATTTTAAGGAATTTGCTCGTCTATATGGAGTCTAAATTATAACGTGTGACTGACAAACGCTTGGCCTCTTTTCACTTTTACTTATCAGGTAAGGGGTTGAAATAATATAGCTGTAACACAAAACGGTTATGGTATTTTCTTTCTATTAAAAATTAAAAACATCCCTTTATTAGGGTGAACAAAACAAAAAAAAAGGTTTAAATCGATCAATCCGTTTTAAAACGATGTAATAATGGCCTAGTTAAAATTTAAGCCTTTAATAAGCTTGTAAATCCTAAACGAATAGATGATGCCACAGACCGTTTTTGTTCCTTTTTTATCATTTTTAATTTCAAACATTTATAGCACACCAAATATGTCCTATAAGATTTGGTTAAGAAAAATAAGTAGGTATATATATAAGTGGGACCTACAAACAGTTAGAATGCGTACTCGGTACAAGTGTACAACCTATACTGTAGTCTAAAATTACCTAAAATTATTTCAATCCCAGTCTCACGTGAAACGCAAATCAAGAAGGTTCAGATTGAAGCGCTATACGACAAGCAACATATGGCGGGTTAGTGTCGATTACAATAGCGTCCGGTCAATTAGTGATTGATTCACGATTCAATGCACTTGATAATAATATACCCCGAGATTTTAAAGGACTTCAGTTTACTTGCGACACGGAAATACAACCCATGTGGCTTTTAAGTAACTAACGAAACTCGTGGCTTAGTGGATAGCGGACTCGAATTCCAATGAGGTGGGTTTTAATCTTGGCCTGGGAGAACGCACCACTTAGGTAAATTTGTGACCTAATGTGCGTATAGTTACAATTTGTTACATTTACCACGTTTTGCAAGTAAAGAAAAAACATCGTAGTGAAATCTATATATCGAAATAACTGATGTGTGGAACCCACCAGTCCGTCTTGGATAAGCATCTCGGGCATATCGTTTTTTTTTCAGCAGGAGATCCGGTTTAATTCTTGGTCCGGGTTCTTGAATTGAAATTCAAGGGTTGTTCAGTATACTATTGTCATAAATAATTATACTTCAATTCACGTCACTGGCAAAAAACGGGAGATGATAAAAAAGCAAATAATAAGATTGATGCTAAATTACATTCACCTATGTACTTAAATAAAAGAGTATCGTATTATTGTTGGCATGTCTGTTTTCATTAGTTAGAGACATGCGTGCGAGACCTCGTTCATCTCATATTGTTCACATTGAATCACAATGTTTATTTGTCGGTTTTGTGTTCATATTTTATGAACTAATGACCGCAATCAACTAGGACTACGAATAATTATGTAGTATACATAGGTACATTGAAAACAAATCTACACTCTTTTACATGTAAGTACCCTAGCTAGTGAGCAGCCGTCCTAGTTTCTAATTATTTCGCAATTCTACCATGGAAGATTCTTTGCCATGGTTTTACTAGACATTATTATGGTTATTCATGCACATATAGATAAGGTAGTCTCTGAAAGTGATTTTGACAAAGTTACACATACGGACATTCGGTTCCAAGAGATTTTTGCCAAATTGCTGCCCAACTCTAAAAAGTGGTATAAAAGAAACTTAGCTAAACCTGTTGTTGATGAAATCCATGCCACTTCTTCAGATAACACGTTAGTGTACGCTGTACATAGTAGAACGCAAAAATATGTAAGTAACAAAAAGCCTTCAAAGAAATTTCATCTTTACAATCTTATATAACATTAATAGTAAGAAGGATTCTCGGACTCTCAAAGTAATGCCGGCTAAAGGATGCCGAATTTAGAATAGGATGCCGATCACGCTGCAGTGCGTTAGGAGAACTTACAATTAGTACACATTCCATTAGATCCACACTAACACAAACCACCTATAAATATATATAAGTTCAACACACAAGTTTCAAAATGCTTCATTTGTCGTTTTTGATCACGTAGGCTTCGTTTATACTTTATTCATTCGTCTGAGATTGGGAGTTGAGAAAATAAAAACATGCCGTCGAATATGTATGTTATTATATATTTATTGAGAAATTAAGTACTCTTTAAATTAATTGTGCTATAAGCTCTGTGATTGCGGAGTCCTATCAAAGTGTACTAACAACGACGATTTGTGTCCAATTTGTAGGGATAAGATACGAATGTAAAAAGGGTGAAATTTTGTGGGATCTATGTCAGCTGTGGAACATCCCTTGAATTGTCGGGGTATACGTACTTATGTAATTGGCTCACAATGGAGGTATAATCTCCTAGAGTGTTGTCACATTAAATTGTCATGCGCTTAATCGACTTGAAACCGAGAGCTCTGTTAAGGATTACAGATTCGAGGATTAACTTTGTCTATAAAAATAATATTGGACAAGAGTACAAACTTTCAAATACATTATGATTTTGTAAATGAATTTATTCAAATAGGTAACCAATGGGGAATTGCTGAAAAATTATGTGATAGACCACAAACGTCGCCACTTAGCCGCGATGAGAATGCTGAGATGGGTGTACAGGAATGTATATCTAAGGTGAGATATAAATACATAAGTGGATCTTTGAAAGCATTTTGATCTTTGCACCCGTGACTGAAGAATTGAGAGGAAGATGATTAAGGTGGGATGGGCACGTAATGAGGAGGGATAAGAGTCACGTGACAAAGGGAATGTTAAACTGCAAGATACAGATGCAGGGTACAAATGTAAAGTTAGACCAAAAACAGATGGATGTGATGTGGATCCTTCACTATGTGAAGGATGATTTGTGGTGTGATAGAGGATGTACGTGGGACATTCAGAAAGTTTTGCGAAAAAAATGTTCTATAAGTAAATATTTTAGTATTAAATATTTTTAAAGTACTCTCCACCAGCCTCTATACAAAGTTTCATGTAAGGTGAAAAAAAGAGAGTGAGTGAAACTAGCTTAGAGTCATAAAGTATTTAAAAACTGTTATAAGTAGGTACCTACTTATTTACTTACATAAACTAACGTACATATTTATTTAGTCTTAAAAAATTATAGGCATGTTTTGAAAAAATATAAGTTTTTTTTATTTGCAGTAGACAGGCTGACTCTAACTGATGGTGTTACAGTCAGAAAAGTGGTTACAGTCGCCTATGAACATTTGTAAAGGCATTTAAAAATTTAATATATAAGCTCTGTACACACAGACCGAGGATGGCGATAATATATTTTTAAAATAAAAACAGATGTGGTACCAAAGTGCTGCCGGCCTCAAAGGAATCTTAAGAAACACAGATGGCAGATCATGCCCAATTAAAATTTGAATAAATATTTATTTGGAAATCCAAATATGCACTAATAAGATGTACTGTCACTAAGATTATAATAAAATATGGAAAATGTTTTGCGATCTACGTACCTATATACATATTATGTCAATAGTCGATATCATAACACTACTAGTACTACAGTTACATCCTTAATAGGTATATTCCTAAAAAGCGTGTATTGTTGTTTTAGATTGAAAAATGATTGTGATTAATCAACAATGCCAACAATAAGAGCTGGCGATTAGGGTCGCGAACCCCTTAATATTCATTAGACCTCCCCTAATTACGGCTTCGTGCGGGCAGTACAGCATCCCGAGATCAACACACCTGACTTGTTCGTATTCCAGTTTTTGTTTCCAATACCTTTTGTTGAAATAAATATTGATATTGCGAGACCGACGCTTCGATGAGTTCGTATTGAACACAATGGTTCTTATAGAAATATCGAAGTGAAATTGTTTTCTTTTATTTTTCAATGAGCACCGAGAATGTGGAAGATCGGTATAAAGAAAATTTTAATCACGTATGATTTTTGTCGATAAATAAATAAGACTGCAAAATTTAATAAATATAATACCTATTATGAAATTATTTATTGTAACAATAATTTATTAACAACTTTTTTGAACAAAATGTTTTATTTTCCATACATTAATCAAACATCAAATTGCGCCGGTCATTTGAACGCAATCATTGTTTACCCATTGACTGATTTGTTTACCCCTTGATGGGCTACCTAATGAATTCGCTAGCGAAAGTAGTTTTTAATTTTTCAACTTACGTATAATTAGTTCCTGGACAAAATATATGACATTAAGTATTTTAAAGTGTTTTGAGCATTTTCTTCTACTTTTCTTGACAATGATTGGTCTTTGTTCTTATTTCTTTTGTTGTCAAGTCTTTGATGGCCTCTAGTTTAGTGATTTAAGTTTTAGTCTACTTAATTCACTGGAATGAAGAGGCCCCAAACTTTCGGTTACTCTGGTCTGTGTATCGAGTTAGTAGTATTTGCTTTGGTTCTTAGAGTAATTAATTAATTTGCGTAGGCGGACTCAGTTTCTAGGTGTAATTATTCTAAGCTGTGGTTGTAATAATTTCACCGTAATTGTGTAATTGTCACCATTTGAGTTAAACCAATACATGAACTATCTATGCGGAGCGAAGGCCATATTTTTGCCGCATATATCTTCTAAATCCTGCTTTAAAATCAGGTACTGCAATAAAATAAATTTTTAACATTATCTTAAAACTCGCTGCTAAATCTGTGTCGGATGACTGCAAACCCGATTAAATTCGATATGAAACGTGTATGATATAAATTGCTACTAATATAAATCGAAATGTTACGTTTCCAGACGAGCGCGCATGATTGCGGATCTGCACACGTGTCCACTCCCACGCATGGGTATTGTCCTATTGTTGTCATACGATAATGTGTAAAGCATCCCTAATGACCGTAATAAAATTAAAATGTACCTAACCACTGACAAATCTGATACGACTGATATGAGTGGTTGTAATATTGAAGAGGGTGCTTCAAAGAGCTTGATGTGATTGACCAATTGTATTCACAAAAGTAGTAAGTATTGTTACGAGTTACGGGATTCGAATTAAAATGACGTTAGAATTACTATAGTATTTATTAGAACTATACAAACACGTATAACACAGACACAAATATAATAACACGCACAAAATCCGTCACTAACAATTACCGAATATAGTACACCTGTTTTGCTTCGCTTATGCTTATCGCTGGACTGGGCACTTCGAATGTAAACTAAATACGTTTTACACAAAACGTATTGACAGTTATTTAAACATATTTAGCGGCAAATGTTAGATTGTGCAAGACGCTAATCGTATTTAAGGGTGTTAATATTTTGTGTTTCTTAAATAAATTTAAGCAACCTTATTAATGCAAGCAGCCCTAAATATATTAGATTTTAAAATTTGACGTCGCAAAATTTAGACCCAACCTTTGTAACATAATGTCACATTTCGTCGACGCCCTCTTAACGTATGACGTAGTTTATGCTTACCTGGCGCACTCAGAAAGCTTAAAGATCAATTATATTTACATATAAATTATAAGGATCTAGAGTGGAGAAAAAACCCGACAACGTTTGTGTCTTACATCAGTTAATATGAACTGGCCATTTTATAACTATACTATCTTCTGTCCACTATTTTATCCGCGTGCAATAGTTTAAAAAAAGTAAGTTGAAAAAACCCGCAAATTTGAAACATTCCTCATTGATGCTCCGCTCCTATTGTACTTAGCGTGTTGGTATAAAAACTAGCCTTTCTCGATAAATGGGCTATCTAAGTCTGAAATAATTTTTCAAATCAAAGAAGTTGATTCTGAAATTAGCGCTTTCAACCGAACAAACAAACTCTACAGCTTTATTAATAAGAAATATACCTTCTTTTTGGCATCAAACCAATTGCTCGGATGCCAACTGACGATGCGCTAACTGGCAATAATATTGAGTTTTTGATACATAAGCCGTATATCAAAACGAACTAGAATTTTTATTTTAAGTTTAAGATTGACTTATTGATGCAAAATTTAAAAAATGATTGATGCGATTGAATTCTGGTCACAACCGTGACCAACTCCGATTAAGGGCATATTATAAATTTACCTGTAACTCCAGCAATATAATTATAACAATTGAAAGCGGCATAAATGCAAATTACATTCAGTTTCATGGAGCGTAATTCGTAATAGTTATTAGAGTTGAACAATGGGTAGATTTTATAACGGAGGCGGAACAGTGCCGGCAATTTTCACATAAGAACGGCTCTGAATGGATCGCGGCTCGTTCCTATTGAGAGGCGTCGAGACGTGGCGGCATAATCGCATCAACTTGGTGCGGTAACAGCACCGGCGGCTCACTCCAACGCCGGCGCTGAAGCCTCGTCACAATTCCAACTGAAAGCTTTTTCACCGACGCGACAAACCATTATGATTCTATTTTCATGGCAAAAAGAACCCCATAGTAAATGGTTTTCACAGTAATAAGCTTAAATGAAAATTGTATTTAAATTATTAGTATAATCTTTTTCATTATTTAATGTTTTGTTATTTTGTTATAACGTATATTTAGAATTTTAAAGCTTTTCTGTTAAAAGAGTTTAAAAAAAGTTTTAAACTTAAAGACAAATACCTGTAATAGAATGATAGACTGCGCTAACGTTACATAGTTATAAAGTGAAGCTTTGTATAATGCTAAAAACCATCTAATGAAAACTTAGGCAGTTTTGAAGATAATTACTCCTTTATTTATAATATTTATATACTTAACTAGAGTTTACCCCGCGGCTGCGCCGCGGGTTAACCTCTAGTGCGTGTCTCTTGTTTATAGAGCAAGTGCTACAGGTTATATTATATTACATTTTTATGTATTTGCGCACAGAAGATTCACTTCATTTTATATCGCTAATTATATATACCATCCCCCGTTTAACTGTCAACAAAATAAATTACAAAATTTGACCAAAAAGGCCAAAATGGTCTAAATGACTAAAAGACCACAGTGACCGACATGGCTAAAATGACGGAATAAGCAAAAACGACCAAAAAGGCCAAAATAATCAAAAAGGTCAAAATGACCAAAGAGGCCAAAATGACCAAAAAGGCCAAAATGACCAAATAGGCCAAAATGACCAAATAGGCCAAAATGACCAAATAGGCCAAAATGACCAAAAAGGAAAAATGACCAAATAGGCCAAAATGACCAAATAGGCCAAAATGACCAAATAGGCCAAAATGACCAAAAAGGTCAAAATGATCAAATAGGCCAAAATGACCAAAAAGGCCAAAATGACCAAATAGGCCAAAATGACCAAAAAGGAAAAATGACCAAATAGGCCAAAATGACCAAAAAGGAAAAATGACCAAATAGGCCAAAATGACCAAATAGGCCAAAATGACCAAATAGGCCAAAACGACCAAAAAGGCCAAAATGACCAAATAGGCCAAAATTACCAAAAAGGCCAAAATGAAAATTACGCCTTGTCCATCCTCAGTATTTAATTTACATACGTACCGAATTTCAGCCAAATCGGTCCAGTAGTTTTTCCGTAAAAGCATAACAAACAAACAGACAAATATTATGTTATCCCGGAAACTATCCCATTTTTCGGGATAAAAAGTATCCTATGTTCATCCTCGGTATCGAAAATATATATATACTGAGTTTCAGCCAAATCGGTCCAGTAGTTTTTACGTGAAAACGGAACAGACAGACAGACAGACAGACAGAGTTACTTTCGCATTTATAATATAAATAGGGATTACAAATCTCGTAAAATTATTAGGTATGAAATACCTTGATAATAATAGTGCATACTATTGTTACGTGCTACAGGACTCAAATTAAAATGCCGTTGGAATTACAATAGAATTTGTTAGAACTAAACAAACATGTAAAACACAGGTACAAATAAAACTGGACACAACCAGTACAAACTGCACGATCCAATAACACGCGGAAAGTCCGTCACTATATCGTTTAGTAAATGTACTGCCTAACCCTGTTCGGGCATCTTTTTATACTAAATACAATACAACAATCGACCGCGTGGACTGAAGTTTCTGAGAAACCGTAATCTGCACGCCGGCGGCCATAAACAAGAACAATAACAATAGGCCATTGTCTAATTGCAAATTTTAAACACAAAGTAAACCAAAGAAGTCCAAATGCGGTAAAGGTAATAAACTAGGTGTGCATTTACTTCGTCGGCATGTACCTAACACTATGAATAGATATTTACGCTAAGGTAACTTCTTATTGTTGTGTGAAAAACGAAACACATTCAGAAATCTGCACTGTTTGGTATGGCTTCCCTGTGAAGTGGTTTTTGTTCCTGAACCTCCTTCCACCGTCAATGGGGATTGTTGATTTTATATTTTTATTACGTAAAATAGGGTATTTTAAGATACTAATTTGAATATTTTTGTATTTTAAGCGTTAGTTTTTTTATAATTCGTTTTTAAAATTATTTCTCCGATGACGTCATAAGGGACAAGTTTACATTGATTTCTTTGCCTAGAAAACAAAAATAATAAAACTTACTAATCATAGTAATCTGTGCTACTACTATTTAAATGTCACTGTCATTACTCATTACGTATCGTGATCATTTTAATGTTTTTTATCGCTAGGCTTATAATTTTTCGTGTTCAACCATTATTATTTTCTATAGTTATCGTTAAATTTTTTAAAGTAATCTTTAGGGAAAAATCCATGTTACAGAACTGAAATCAAATAATGTACAGCTAGAATTTTTTTACCCCTGAAGCAGGCAAACAGGCAGACGGCCCACCTGATTGGATTTAGTAAGGTCAAATAAAGGTCAAACGCATTTCTTACAAAATACAAGAAGATCGTACGTTCTTTGGAATTTTAACTAGACAGAAATAATTAGGGACACTATTCCTCGAAATGAGTTTTGAAATAGCTAGATTGAAAAAAAGTGAACAATCCTAATTCACTAACGTCACTTGATTTCTAATGTAAACAATTTAATGGTTAGGCTTCATCTATACTTAATATTACAAAGAGGAAAGATTTATATTTTTGTATGTTTGTAAAGAATGAACTAAAAACCTCGCATCACCATTAGAATGCTAAATTATTCCTGAGCCACATGTATTTATTACTAGAAAATAATCCTTAAATCGCGTGCGCTGCAAAAATTATTGATGAAAGAATAAAATAATGTACTACGACTTTGTAGAACACATCATTCTTCACAAATAGTGTCGCGACAGCATATATCTAATTACTAGAGTTTACCCCGCGGCTACGCCGCGGGTTAACCTCTAGTGCGTGTCTCTTGTTTAAAGAGCAAGTGCTACAGCTTATATTATATTACAATGTTTTTATGTATTTGCCCACGGAAGATTCACTTCATTCTATATCGCTAATTATATATACTATCCCCCGTCTATCTGTAAACAAAATAAATTACAAAACTTGACCAAAAAGGCCAAAATGGTCTAAATGACCAAAAGACCACAGTGACCGACATGGCTAAAATGACGGAATAGGAAAAAACGACCAAAAAGGCCAAAATAATCAAAATGGTCAAAATGACCAAAGAGGCCAAAATGACCAAAAAGGCCAAAATGACCAAATAGGCCAAAATGATCAAATAGGCCAAGATGACCAAATAGGCCAAAATGACCAAAAAGGCCAAAATGACCAAATAGGCCAAAATGACCAAATAGGCCAAAATGACCAAAAAGGTCAAAATGATCAATAAGGCCAAAATTACCAAATAGGCCAAAATGACCAAATAGGCCAAAATGACCAAAAAGGTCAAAATGATCAATAAGGCCAAAATGACCAAAGAGGCCAAAATGACCAAAGAGGCCAAAATGACCATATAGGCCAAAATGACCAAAGAGGCCAAAATGACCAAAGAGGCCAAAATGACCATATAGGTCAAAATGATCAATAAGGCCAAAATGACCAAAGAGGCCAAAATGACCAGAGGCCAAAATGACCATATAGGCCAAAATGACCATATAGGCCAAAATGACCATATAGGCCAAAATGACCATATAGGCCAAAATGACCATATAGGCCAAAATGACCAAAGAGGCCAAAATGACCATATAGGCCAAAATGACCATATAGGCCAAAATGACCAAAGAGGCCAAAATGACCAAAGAGGCTAAAATGACCATATAGGTCAAAATTACCAAAAAGGCCAAAATGAAAATTATCCCTTGTCCATCCTCAGTATTTAATTTACATACGTGCCGAATTTCAGCCAAATCGGTCCAGTAGTGTTTCCGTAAAAGCATAACAAACAAACAGACAAATATCATTTTATCCCGGAAACTATCCCATTTTTCGGGATAAAAAGTATCCTATGTTCATCCTCGGTATCGAAAATATATATATACTGAGTTTCAGCCAAATCGGTCCAGTAGTTTTTCCGTAAAAGCATAACAAACAAACAGACAAATATCATTTTATCCCGGAAACTATCCCATTTTTCGGGATAAAAAGTATCCTATGTTCATCCTCGGTATCGAAAATATATATATACTGAGTTTCAGCCAAATCGGTCCAGTAGTTTTTACGTGAAAACGGAACAGACAGACAGACAGACAGACAGACAGACAGACAGACAGACAGACAGACAGACAGACAGACAGAGTTACTTTCGCATTTATAATATTAATAGGGATTATAGTTATGCCACAATGAGTGTTCTTTTATTTTAAAAATTTAATTAAATTGCCACCGCTAGAAAAGGCTCTTTATTTGTATCTTGGTATTCATGCTTATCAATATAAATTACTTCATATTCAAAAGTGCTTCAATACCTTTACATAACTTTTTGAATTATTCAATTCGGACATCCCATTCGAAAGATATCACGAGTTTAAAAATGTAAGAATTAGAACACGCGGCCGTGACGCTTTTTCGTGAGCGAAAAATGGTAAGACCCCGTCTATATAAAAGTTTCACTTCAAAAGTTGCATGGTAAATTTTGTGAGTTAGCGACGTTGTAGGGGGTAATCTCTGGATCTACTAAACCGATTTTGAAAATTATTTTACCAGTGGAAAGCTACATTATTCCTGAGTGACATAGGGTATATTTGATTGTGATTATAATAAGTATTTTTTAATTTTTTTCTGATGCCCCGTCAAGAGGGCACGGGTCAGCTAGTGATTTAAATAAAACGCATTCGTCCACAGCCTATTATATCTTTATAAATAAGGCAGATGAAGGCCCAGCATAACAAAGTCCGATATTGAAGCCTAATCAGGAATGTGGCTTGGTTCTTTTGTTTTTTAGTTGATTGGACTTTCCTTCTAAACTTCGTGATCATACATCAATGTTGACAGCTATCCCTACAGCTTACGTAAAGAATAAAATAAGCTTTTAATTATTACAAAATTTAATGAATAATATTACTCCAGTACTTCGTTTCAATGAGAATTCATATCGATTGAAATATCTATAAAAATACAATATTGCGTATTCCTTTTGAATGTTACAAAGAAATGTCCAGCAAAGGAGTTGTGTGAAAGGATTAGGGCGAGCTCTGCAAACGACTGGCTTATCTTAGGGACACCCACTATTATATTCAAATATTTTTCTTGTGATTTTCTTTTAAAAGAGA
Organism: Dendrolimus punctatus; assembly: GCA_012273795.1. Classification (NCBI taxonomy): domain Eukaryota; kingdom Metazoa; phylum Arthropoda; class Insecta; order Lepidoptera; family Lasiocampidae; genus Dendrolimus; species Dendrolimus punctatus. The sequence goes on along the minus strand of CM022535.1, from coordinate 15,956,161 downwards.
CGAGACGTGGGCGTTATAATATCTTTGATCTTCAGGATCTTGCCGGGAAGAAAATTTAAAAAAGATATTTTCTATTAGATTGAATAAATATGAAATGGTATATTTTTATTATAAAGCTTGTTTTGAACATTGTACTTTTTCAGAGGTGATACATATATAATTTAAAAGACGTCCTCTGTGGTTGAGCGGGCTAAGCCTTTGCTGGCCGATCTTGCTACAATGCATAGGCTCCGGTTGGTAGAGTTGAAAAATCCTGTGGCTGGCATTGAGACGGTGGAAGCGGTGCGACCACAGCTGTTGCGATGGCTCTCGCATAAACGCGGGACCTGAGTCAGATTACGGGCTGCCTGCCTTCACCCCAATGTCGCCAGTGTGGCGGACAAGACACGGTGTTTCATACACTAATCGAGTGCGCAGCATGGGCACGACAGAGATTTGAACTCGAGTCACTCGTAGGTCCGATCGACTCGCTCGGCAGTCTGGTGCAAGCCATGCTGCATAGCAACGATCATTGGATGGGTGCGGCCAATTTGTGCGAGACAGTGATGTCTCAAAAGGAGACTGCAGAACGAGATAGGGAGAGAGGTGCGCATGTGTCTCACGGGTACCGACATCAGTTGGGGTCCCGGAGTCGCAGATATGCGCAAGATCTCTTCCCGCCATAATACAGCTGCAGGGGTCCTCTAGCATCTAGGGATCAGAGAAGTCTTCTGTTGACGAAGTGAGTTTGCCTTTCCCGGGGCATACTCAACCACTGATGCGCTAGGATCAGCGTGGGCGTTACTACGTTCTAAGTCTCACGCTCTTCCTGCCACCAGCGCGGGGCACATGGAAGGAGGGTGGTTTTAGTGTAGTATTGAGTGTCTTCGAGTCTCCACACAAGCCGGCGATTTGACTCTGGTGCTCCACTTGTGGATGTCACCTCTCGTCGCTTTGATCTCATCCCTGGTAAAGGACCCGGTAGTGTGTGAAATGCATTAACTCCGCCTCAAAAAAATGAAAAAAATGCATAGGCTCCAAGTCCGATTCCTGGTATGGTAAATACTGTAAACGATCTTTCCGTATTTATTACAACTAGTTGTCACCCGTGGTCGAAATTCGACCATAATAATTAATGTCAAACACTATATTACAGGTTTCGCCAATACTCCATTGAAATGTTACATGAGCTTTGCATTTGTTAGAGGACGCAATTTTATTTTTGGGACATAATTATGTGGGGGCTCTATAGAAGCTTAACCTCAAGTTTGTGGGGTCGCCACCCATGTCCCTCGGCCGCCATCTTGGAAAAGTGGTGAAAACACTTTTTTCGCGATATCTCGAAAACTATGCGTCTTACAAAAAATTTGTAAAGTCATAATTTGTAGCAAATTGTTTTGCCTACAAATATGTTCATGTAACTTTTTGCCCTAAATTAAAAATTAAAGAAGTTATAAGCAAAAAAGTGAGAATTTTTTATTCATTCCTAACTCTTTTCTTTACCATAGAACTTACCAAATTTAACTTATCGAATGTTAAGCAGGTAGAAAAGGTCCCCCGTTTTCCCCGCCACCTATGAGGTTTTAAACTTTTAATTTTGTAACAAGGAAAATTTTGTAAAAACAAAAATATTTTGTAACAACGAAAATTATTAATAAAAAAATGAATAATAAACATTTTCTAATTTTTCCAACAGGGTTCTATTCTAAAGCCTTTCAAGAATTGCTCCAAGAAAGGCAAAAATCTTAAATTTATAGTTTAACAATTATCACACTTGCAATGTTCATGTTCAAGCAAAAATTTTTTTATTAATCAACTATTGACTAACTAAATGAAAAATTGTTATACAAAAATTTTTCAAGCAGATTATTGTTCATTCATCTATTCAGTTAGTGCCTGAATTTTTTCAATTTTTTATTTTCATATTTAGTATGTTTAAATAATATTTATTCATTAAAGGGCCGATGTGGGTGTAGCTTGCGTAAGCCAGAGTACCAGTTTTCGGCCGTATTTTCATCCCTCTGGGAAAATTATAAATATTGATCTTACAGTTTCAGGAGTCAAGATTTTTTTTAGGAAATTTTCTCAAATTTGAAAAATCTTCCCTTTTTTTAGTTAATTGTTAATAACTTTTACAATTTTTGCAAGCGGAACTTCATTTTTTCAAAAATCATCTAGATGCCATTCCGAATCGAATGATACCTCATTTATAATTATCGGAGACTGTGAAAAAAGTTGGTCCAAAGGGCACTTGTTTACCAGTCTAATATTGTAATGTTGTTTTAAAAATCTGTTATTATAATGCATACAAGAATTTTGCGCACTCGTCGTGTATAGTTTGTATTGTGGATGCTCGCATCTTCGTTCCTAACTATATTGAATTACTTACGCTTGGCAAGAGTGTTAAAAGTCTAAGTAGATTTTTGATTCAGTAAAATATGGAATTATATTTGAACTTTATTAGGTAGGATTGAATACATAACAATAACTTTTAATCATAATATTTTTTATTAAAAAGGTTCTTTTTAACGAGCATTATTATTTATTAATATTATGCGAGACGTTAAATGCTAGGTCATGTTTTCTTTTTCTATTTTTTTTTGCGGTGGGTGCTAAGGTCGGCCTGCTTGTATCCTATTTCCTTGTTCTTCGTGTCCTTTTTTTAAAATTGTTGAAAATAAATTTTGAGTCTGTTGGTCTGTAGCCACATGTTTTAAAGAATTATTGAAAATATGAATGTCAACAAATTTTAAATTTGTACACGATGGATGTGCACGGCACATTTTTTATTATCAACGAATCGGAACTTTTTAATTATAGGTTAGAAGGCCTTCGTGGTTATTTTTTTTTATAACCACCCAAAACTAATTTTCCGAAACATACACGATTAGTCCCTATGCGTACTGGCGTTGTACATTATGGAACAACATCTACTTCTATGTCACTACAAAGTATACGCGAGTATTTGCGTACTGGATTGGAAGAACTTCGTAAAAAACTTATTTCCAATCTATACGAGATTAGTTTCATACCCTTGCGTTCTGGTCTTGTACATAATGGAAAGACACTCCTCCGTCCGCGCAATTTTCGTAAAAAGGGGTACAAAGACTTTGCTTCTCGTATTAGGTACTATATAGAAGATGTTGGTTTTTTAATATATATATTGCTTGAAATAAAACACTTGTCAAAATATAAACAAGTTTAAACACAACATCCTACTTAATTCTATCTACTTATTTTTTTCTGAACTTAAAATACTTACGAAAAGCCGCCAGACCGGCTCCAAACGCGAGCTGCTGATGCGGGAGCAACAGTGGTCGTGGACAAATCGGCAGTCTGGGTGGAGACCAGAAACTGGTAGAAGTCTCAACCGGATTAGCTATTCCTTCAGAATCTCCTATTTCAACGTCCGAGGAGGAATCACTCTCACATTCTTGTGTATGTTCCACCTCCTTATTTTTAGTTTTTGGTTCTTCTAGATGACCATAAATTCGTGCAAAGAACTTTCGCGGGGATGACGGCCGCGGTGCGTGTACCGGAACCCTCGGATCCGTTTGCGTTTTATCCGGAATGACCTCGTCACTCATTATTAATTAATTCCACACGTGCTTCCCGATCGGACGGATCACGTGGATTGATATCTGTGTCAGGTGTGTGATGATATCCCACGGGAACTTGTGGCCCCGCCCCTAAACGGTTCCCCCTTTCATTTTGCGTGAGTATTTTACAAAGAGGGCGAGATGTCGCCAATAGGATGCCGTATTTCAGCGCAACTCTGCCCAAGAGGCGGGTTCGAAAATGAAACAGAAATGTTTCGGTCTCTTCGTAAAGTTTAAAAGTTTTATTCTAATTCATCAATAAACCTGAGACTTAATTTGTTATTTATAGAAATATAAAGACATATATAAACTTTTTACCGAAAATTATTTTTTATGTCATTTTTGTTGAAGTTTTCTTTGACAAATATTTTTAGTATAGTAAATATAATTAAAAAAAAATATAATTTAGACATAAAAATGCAAAGGCTAGCTGTTGTATTGACTGTGATCTGTATTCTGTTATGTTTTGCTTTTAACTATACATTTCCGTTACATAGAGAATGCTCCAAATGGTTTCTACTTGACATAGGAAATCGTAAGTAAATAAATTGATACTATAATATATTGTCTACCTATTGTAATTCAATATAATGGTAAGTATTTACATTATTTTATCGGGGAGAACGTGGGTGGTTGCAACGAGTGCATCGTTGGAGGCCTGAATATGCGCTTTGGGCCACAACATAGGTAGGTACATATAAGAATTGCAAATGCAGCGAATCGCGCTTTCATCCGAGTGTTGCATGTTGCTTTATAATTACACCTACAATAAAAATAATAAGTAAATAATTATTAAATGAAATTTGTATTGAAATTATTACAGTTGTACAAATGCAATAGGTAGGTACTAAGCAACATTAAAAGATAAATCATTTCAGGAACAATGAACTGTGATAAAGCTGCACATGAATTTAACATTGTTGAAAGGAGTAAGAAAATGTCGAATAACATCGAAAACGCATTCAAGAAAATGATTGATTCGACACAAGACGTGGGAAGAAACATCTACGAACATTTGAATGCGGACAAATGTGGCAACAAAAACACACTGAGCGGAGAAGATCTTAAGCAATATGAGCAACTGGTCATCATGAAAAAGTACCCATACTTAGATTTAAAAGAACTTGAATTAAAATTTAGTCCATCCGGTAAAAATGTAAGGCAAAATATAAAGTATGAAAGTGGCATCAATTTAGGCGGGGACTCCGGAATCTGTGAGCCTGTGGAAGATGGACCGAACGTGGAAATAATTAATAGAGGACTAACTGGCTTTGCTATACCCGGTCTCCTTGCAAAATCTAACGTGGCCGTAGAAAACAAATTGAATCTGAATAACCTAAAAAATGTAGAAGACGTTTCAGCGAAAACTAGTTCAAAAATGACAAAAATATCTGCTGGCGAAAGTGATCTTAAAAATCTTAAAGATGATATTATTGAATTTGAAGAAAGAAAAGTAAAAAGTGCTGTTTAAATAATAAAGTTTTTGTACTGTGTGTGCCTCAACACACATTTTTATAAATCTCCATGTTGCTTAAATGAGCAAACTAAGCGTTCCACTATTGCTAAACTGTTTCGCCTTAATAAGCCTTCTTGTCCATCCTTTACATTTCATGACGTAACTGAGAAAGAAATTATCCTTGTTCTAAAATATGTTTCCACCAAAGCTGTAGGCGTAGATGGTATTCATCTTCAAATGATTCAGCTACTATCTTCTGAGCTAATCCGAATAACTCATATCCTGAACCATTCCTTAACTTCAATCTCCTTTCTATCGACATGGAAAAAAGCTTATGTGGTCTCCTCTCCCCAAAATCACCAATCCTACGAGCACCTTACATTTCAGTTTCACCCTGTCTCTATACTACCTGTGATATCTAAAATATTAGAAAATGTGGTCTATAATTCTATAAACAACTTACTTAATTTTTAACTCAATGCAACCTATTAAATCCATTACAATCGGGGTTTCATACTGGACATAGTAAAATTTATGCGTAGATACTCTATTTATTGCTATTTCAAGATAACTTATATACCTGAGTGACCTACGGAAAAGTTTTGCCCATCAAAAGGTATTTCATACAGAAGTGGGGAAGAGACTAGGAGGCTTTGGGCCTTACTACCTGGTATTTTTTGTATTTTCTGAGAACATTTATTTATTTCCACCATCAGAAAGTAGAGATTTCGACGAACAAAAAGCCCACCGACTTTTATAAACAAGCTGATATTTTGACGCGAGAATTTTCGATTAAAGATTGGGCTGGTTTTTTGATATAAAGTCAAATAAGGTGAAAAAAATTAAATAAAAAAATTACAGTGTGTTTGGGACATAAAAAGGTACGTTTCCACCTAATTTCGTGAACATTTTTTTTTGTAAAAGATGAAAATAAAAAACCAAAAACTTGGTGAATTTTTCACATAAACTTTGAGGTTATGTGATAAAAGTGCAATTGCAAAAGTTTTAGATCTTTGTATTACCTATACAACTTTGCCATTAATTTTTTTTCTATAGGACTTGTAGTTTTACCGGAAATCGAGCTAAACCATTCTACACCTTTAAAACTTACCCCCTTCCACTCCCTGACCTCAGATTGCCCATAAATTATTTTTCCTTTAAATTTTATATTCTCTTCCTTTTCCCATGGGTTTCATCCTACTATAATTTTTGTTTATTTTAGTAATGATCTACCCTGGTCTACAAGAGCTACGATGTGTCAATTTCGGAGTCAGCTGTCAAGAAGTATGGGTAAGCAATATGTTAGGGATAATGTTTGCTTAGCCTTGGAGAATTACACGAGCGAAACTTACATAGGCAGGGTTAAGAAACACATTTGAATGTTTTATTAGATACTAGCCCACTTTGCTGGGCGCACACACAGGCTTGATTTGCAAGCCTCTGTGTATAGTATAGTGATAATAAGAATTTCCAAAATTCTTTCAGTAGGTAGTCTAAGAGATTACTTCCTACAAATAAAATCACAGACTATATTAGTATAAATATGTGTATTTTAAGAAAATATTGGCTGTTTAAGAATTAAACAATGAGGTTATTGTGGCCGGTGGAATAGTCACATTTCATTAGTGAGATTTCCCCATCAAAGACTCAATTCTTACATAAAAACTATCAATACCCTACAATTACTTATTATTGATATAGTTTTAAAAGTTGTTTGTGATGGTTCATCGATTGTTGGAGCGAAAGGTGTAGTCGTCCTTTTGTAGCCTAAATGCCGTTGTGGCGACATTAGTGCCAACATAAAAACAAGCACGCAAGCGCGGAACCAATATTTATCTGTGGCAAGCAAAATATCGCGCCGTTGTATGACAGCGCGCCCACAATTTTTCGCGGCAATCCACTTGCGCGAAACAGTCGAGAACCGAAGCTATTTCGGGACAATTCGACACAGTCCGACTTACGTCTTCAACGCGACCGCACGACATACGTGCCCGTGTACAAAACGTTAGTTTTCGCGCTCGCTGCTTGCCTTCATACCAAAATCCTTCTGAACTATAATATTGTAACATTGAGAGAGTGTGTGTGTGATTAAAAGTGTACGTCGCAAACAATATCTTTCATTGACCCGTACACCGCTCAACGGCCGCAACGCAACCATCACCATCACCGTCACACATCACCACCTCCCTCAAATGGTGACCCCGACGTGATCTGAACACGCAACCTTTTTCTCCGTGGGTGGGTGGTGTGGCGACATTAGTGCCAACATAAAAACAAGCACGCAAGCGCGAACCAATATTTATCTGTGGCAAGCAAAACATCGCGCCGTTGTATGACAGCGCGCCCACAATTTTTCGCGGCAATCCACTTGCCGCGAAACAGTCGAGAACCGAAGCTATTTCGGGACAATTCGACACAGTCCGACTTACGTCTTCAACGCGACTGCACGATATACGTGCTCGTGTACAAACGTTAGTTTTCGCGCTCGCTGCTTGCCTTCATACCAAAATCCTTCTGAACTATAATATTGTAACATTGAGAGAGTGTGTGTGTGATTAAAAGTGTACGTCGCAAACAATATCTTTCATTGACCCGTACACCGCTCAACGGCCGCAACGCAACCATCACCATCACCGTCACACATCACCACCTCCCTCACCGTAAAGAGCATTGGCCGCATTGGCGAGTGTTGCTCAGAGCCACGGGCTCGCTTGCCCGTGGCAGGAGATACCTGCTGAATGGAGAGATGTCCAGCAGGCGATGAACCTTTGGGGGCTTAATTTATCACCTCTACGGAACCATTAGTTGTGCGGAATACCAATGCCAATACACGCCAAGCACTACTACAGAGCAATACAAAGTTCCCGCCAAGAAGTCACTTGCGACGATGACATTAACAAACCAGTGTTCCACTTACGTTTTCCTTTACCATAATTTCTTTTGAATTTATTCCTAAAATTTCCTAAACTACTTTCATAAATCCTTTATTTAGGGGCATAAACAAAATACAGAAAATAAACCACAGCATGTTATTTAATGTAGGTATATATAATAACAAAACGCCCACAGAAGATTATAGATCTACAGGATTAGAATTTTCGTAAGTCGACGCATTGCTTTTATATTTTTTTACTTTACGCAACATAGCACTGTTCGGTTCTAAAATTGAATGATGCAGGTATTAAAATCGTTGGTTAGAGAGAAGACGTAACTTTCATTAGTAATAATGCTCTATTAAAAGGGCTATTAAGATTATTCAAGATGGAATCATTAGTGTTAGACAGATCCTTAAAAACTACTTCTGTATTATACTATTCATTACAGTATATTATACTGTACTAGTATCCTGTAGACACAAACTTGAAGACGGATAGACGGATTACACTTATTAGGGTTCTGAGGAATCCCTAAGAAAAGGGTTACCAGTACAGCCTTTGATTCACCCCGAAATTCCATAAATCCTTGTACTTTTCAAATTGTATTTAACCATCCAAAATATCAGCTATTCTCCTTAAAAGAGGGAAAATTTCCCTAAAATGGAAACACTGTAACAAACTTCAAACAGATTACCGATATTTCTAGGGATGAACCAAAGATATTATAATATAACATGAACCATTTCTACAAAATGGTATCGACTTATAAAATTCAGCATTGATATCAAAATACACGTGTAGTCTATTCAATAGACACATGTACACCGCCAAATTAGACAGCTTGACAAAAAAAGTTGTTGCCTTGGATATAGCTGCTGCTTTTTACTGTTTCGGATTTATGGATATTTTAGAGCAAATATGAAATTACACTTTCACCACAGTTATGTGGTTTAAATTTCCTCATAATCTAGGTCATTCTAATGTAGAACAGGGAGATTACTAACGCCAGAGCCTAAACATGATGCAGGAAAGGTATCAGGGTAGGTGGGACCGTTACATAATGATGACAGATTATTACTGATATTTACAAAATGAAAAACTTAAAAAAGTGTTTTTCTAAAGTATAATATAGGTTTTATATATTCTTTTCTTTTTTACTAACTTCAAAAAGGAGGCGGTTATCAATTCGTCTGTATGTTTTGTTTCTTTATTGAATGGTTGTTACTCGATTAAACTCGATTTCTCTGTCCATTGTGAAACGATTTTGACTTTTTTTCTTTATTCGTCACTACCTATACTCCCGAGATGGTCTCATAGTCACCAAGTCAGGAATCATCGCAAGGAAATCGAGAGCAACACTCGTTGAAGATATACACCTAAGACTGAGATGGCCAATAATGCCTTAATTTCATTTCAAACCTAAATCAAATAAATCACTGATGTCGTCTGTCGTCACTGACATCGTTTATCAAAAGCGACGTTATCGTTGATATTAAGGATTTCAATATCGATCTCAACATTTTGATATATATAAACGATGAATCGATATTTAATATATTGGGCATCCTGCCCTGAATTTCATAATTTACTATAAAATTTATGATACGTAGTATCCATAGTAGTTTGTGGATTTATGTTTATTATTCTGGTTTTTCTTTTTAAGTACATGTAAGCTTGTCAGAGCAGTATAAGCTCATGACGAGCCTATTCATCAGAAGTTATCATGGCATGGCATAATGTATATGGGTATATTCATGGAATTGACATCTTTCGTGATCTTTGCCAATATAGTGTTTAAATAACAATCATCTTTCTAATACATGCACTTGATAATAGGATTTGCACACTCGATGTACGACAACACTCGTATCCAATATAAATGTACTATTCTCAAAAAAAACATGTCTCGACTCTTTATTATTGGTCTCAAATAGATATGCAACACTGCTAAAGTGTATTGTCAATATATCTTGCGATGGTTCGGAATAATATACTATAGTAAATACACCTAGTAGTATAAAAAATAATATCAAACTGTAAATCAATAAATAAATAAACGTAAATTGCATAGGTAAGTAATGATCTCTGATCTTTCATTGTTGTTCTTTAGGTGAATCTCTTAAAAACTCATATAGTAATAATGTAATAAAAGTAGTTTTCTTGGATATCCATATTTTGCTGGTCTCATTTAATATTAAGTTTGTTATCTACATGGTTTTCTGTTTTATATGAAACATACATTCTTTCATTCTTGGATTTTAATTAAAATTATTACTACATGATAATATCCTATAAAACTTTTTGAATTTGTGAGCTAATACATATAAGTTTATCTTTTATAATTAAATAGGTAATGGCTCTATTGTTGTATAGTTTGTTGTGCAATGATAAAACAAACAATTTCTTCATTGGTAACTTGTCCGTTAAATCAGATAAAGGAGATTATTCATTTCAACATTTATGATTATTGTAGGGCAATTCAGATAGCCATATTGTTTGTATTGTCTGTATTAAACCACAAATGATACGAAATAAACAGCTAATATCTCAGGAATTTCCTTTTCAATGCTTTCAGTATATTTACTTATAGAGCCTAAAAAGATCCAACTGCTTTAGGACAAAAAAAAAGAATAATATGGAACACTTGACCAAGGCTATTTTACACATTACCCAATATTAATGTGCAGGTATCCTCATAATTTGTCTTTCACTACCAACACATTGTAATTATAAAGAATATTTACAAGAGGCCAAACTGTCTGCCTAATGGTCAGTAGTTTCTATATCTTACCAACCATACATATGCCTTACTATCAATTAAATTTGACATAAGCTCCATACACATAATGTCAAAATTCAGCTGATGGTAAGGCATTAAAAGAATTTATTCGAAACCATTAACATAGTGTATAGAAACAATTTGGTATTGTAAACAACTGCTGTCGTGTAATACTGTGTTGCAGTTGCGCCCACTTCCAGACAATTCCTTTGTTATACAATTTAAAAAGAAAATTATTTTAATGTTTATACATTTGGAAATTATTTCAAGTTAATATTTGTAATGTATGTGGAATTGTGCAGGTGTGTGAATGTGTATGTATATGTATGTGGTGTGTATCTGAGTGATAACAAGTGAGTGTGCGGTTACAGACTTGTTAAACTTGTGTAGTCAGTTTAGTAAATTGTCGGAGTCATTATATGCAGGTTCTATTAGCCAGTTGAATCATTTTAATTTACATGCACAATGAGTATGAGAGTACATATTTACTAACTTTTTAACTCGGTTGTAAATTTGGGAACAAGAAAGTAAGCATATCGGTCAGCGAATTGAAAGTCAGATAATCAAATGGAAAAATATGGTGCTTATGTAGAACTAACTGCATAATAAATAGTTTCTTACAGAAAGAACCTTACACATAATGTATAGAGCAGCAGTCGGACACTATTGCCTTGAACAAAATCACTTAAACAACTGTTTGTTGCTCCTCCAAGATTTAAAAGAGTTGATTTAGCCACTCCCTCCAGGCTGTAGTATAAAATAGATTGTCCTAGAGTAAAATAGACTGTTTTTAAAATTTGAATATCATCAACATTCCTAAGTGACTTGAAAACATTAATCAATTTACCACATAAGAAACTTGTATTTGAGGTTTGCAACTCAATGTGTTATCAATTAAAACACATAGATACCTTAGATAATCTAATAAGGCAAGTGAATGAAAAGTAAGGTATAGGTACCTACCAAACATACTGATGCTTGATTTTTGTTTAAATTTTAATATACTAATGAAATTAAATACAAATGCCTCTGTTTTATTTCAAAATGTACCAACTTATTTTATATTTTTAGAAGTTCAAGAATGGAATTACAATGCAAAGTTCAAAACTATGAATGGGGCAAGTTAGGAAATGAAAGTGCTGTATCCAAATTCATATCAAGTGCTCATCCTGACATAACCATTGATCCGGATAAGCCATATGCAGAGTTATGGATGGGAACTCATCCCAATGGCCCTTCATTAATTGTAGAAAGAGATTTGTTTCTTTCTGACTATATCAAAAACAATCATGATGCTATTGGACAAGACGTGATACAGAAGTTTGGTGTTTCTGTACCTTTTCTTTTGAAAATACTTTCAATTAGAAAGGCATTATCGGTACAAGCTCATCCTACAAAAGTAAGATTTTTTTATATCTCCAATTAGTCCTGAGCCATACAACCCTTTTTTTTTTTTTATACAGGGGAAATCCGTTTGAGGATCGTAGGCCGCGCGAGGGGGAAAGGTCGCGGCCCGTATGTGGGATTCGCCAGGTCGGGGTGGCACTAGCGCCCCACGATGTGGAGAGCTATTGCCACACCACGGTTAGGGATACCCACTAAAACCCCTGTCCGATCCCGAGCGTCCTTTGTCCGGGCTGTGGGCTCGCTCGCGCATTCACCACCAGCCCGGACGGACGACGGCCGGCCCCTTTGCGGGCTGGCCTCACCATTTTGTGGCCGGAGATCTGGGTCTCTCCGGCTCCTCTTCCTCACCGAACGAGGTGAGAGGGGGCGCGCGGATCGGCGCACGTCCCTCCTCTCCGGCCTTAATGTGCGGGCGGATCCGGTTTCCCCGCCGGTCGCCCGCACGGCCGTAGCCTACGGCGGCTGGAGATCGTCGTGCACGATCCTCCGACGCCGCCGCCGGCTCTGGCAGGAGGGGAGCGTGGTGGTCTGCTCCCTCTCCCGCTCCGCCGCCTCCTTTGCGACATGACGGTCTCGCAGAAGGAGGCGGCTGCGTCCCCGCGTCGGCGCTCCCAACCATGCCCTCACCCGGCCGGAGGTGTGCAGCCCGTGTCCTCGTCGCCGCCGAAGCCATACAACCCTGTAAAGTAACCTATTAACAGCCATTAAGTTACTTTATCCCATATATATATGCCCAGGAGTGTGAAAAGTATGTAAATTTTTGTACCTATTCTTAAGTTTCCTATTCCTCTATAAAAAGGTTCAATGATATGATAAGTTAAACAAAAATTATATTATGTATATCTAGAGTTTGTGTTGCACAGCTTGTCAAACCTAGGCAGTAGCTTTATTTTACTTATCCAAAAACATAATTAGGTTTATTACATAGGTATAATAATAACAAAGAAACTAAGTCCATATAGTCAAAACAACTGGCCAACAAAACAAAGATGAGTCGAAGCCAACCTGATTTGAGAACTAATGCAATAACTGAATTAGTTCCTATGACAACATAGGTATTTGTTAGTGAATTGAAAAACGTGATTGCAGCACCTTCTATTTAGCTAATATATTTATTTTATGGGAACAACATTATTTACCGGGATATTTTGATCACAGTACTAACTAAAACTATGCCCTGGGATATAGGCCAGCTCCAAAAATTCTAAAAATGGTATTTTCGAAATCTGCTGGTCAAATTGGGCCCCTCTGATTCTTTCACATTATTAAAGACAGCATTGTACAGACTTGAACTATTTGCTGATTTTTTATAGTATAAAATTATGTAATACATTTAAAATAATCATGCAAAATATAAAATATCATTGATATATTTTAAGCAGGAGACTTCAAAATGGGTAAATTATAAGCAGATTTGGTGGCTAGGTTAGGATAGAGGTTTTATTTCTCTATTATTATATTTCTTTTTACTCTTAACACAATATTAATTAATATTTTCTTTTCAAAAATTAACAGGTAATACATAATTTTTTTTTACTAATACTTAATATGTATTTACTCTGTTGAATATTATTATGTTATTAAATATTTATACTATTTACTTAGATTGTGTAAGGTTATTTTACTGCGCTATGATTAAATGTGTATATTGTTGAGGCTCACTGAGAGTAATATTGAATGGCGGGCTTCTTCTGTGTTAAGAAGTTCGGCCAATGGTGCAGTTTATCTTTAATTAATCAGTGTAGAGGTTACAAGCATGATTATAATTATTGTGTGCATTTTTAATTGATTTTGGAAATATCCATCCAAATACTTATTTGTGTAATATGTGTACTATCCTCATCTATATATTCAAGGCAGTTCAGACTAAAATTAATTAGCAATTGTCTTGCAAACATGCTGTTACTAAGAGGACAGTTAAAATAATATGTAGTTGAAGCAATCTTTCAATTTCATATTCACTGTTATATTGTTATAATAATAGAAAAGCATATGGATTGATTTTTTCCAGGAACATGCAGAGGAACTGTATAGGTCTTTTCCGGATATGTATAAAGATCCAAACCACAAGCCGGAACTTGCCATTGCACTGACACCTTTTGAAGCTCTTTGTGGTTTCAGACCTCTGGAACAAATCAAACAATTTATAAAAAGTATGTACTTTGATCATTATATCACTCAAATTATGGTTATCGAGGTTAGCTTAATTGTTGTCTCTGAGGATGTTTTTGAAATTGTGGGACACAGTAGTTCATCATAATGATTGATTACTGCATATTGTTACGAGTCGCGAGACTCGAATTAAAATGCCGTGAGAATCACTATACAGTTTATTCGAACTATACAAACACGTATAACACAGGTACAAATATAACCGAATACAACAAGTCCAAACGTAATGCAGAAAGTCGTAATTCAATAAAACGCCCAAAGCCCGTCATCAAAGTTTCCCGATTGTAGTACACACGTCTCGCTTTCTTCGTGGTTCTAGCTCGACTGCCGCCCCCTTCCATCGGTCATTGTTTTATACTGCATAAATGCAATGCGAAACACCTGGCCAATGAGGCGACCGCCACGGCCATAAACGAGTACAATAAAACTATGGACTCTTCTCTAGATAATTAGTAAACGCATGCCAATAAATGAGTAAACAAAAGAAGTCCAATGCCGAAAGATAATAAAATGTGTTTTTACAGTTATTCAGGTGTGAACTTGTTTATGTCGGCGTCCAGGTCGTAAAAATAATTATATTCATAAACGCTTCTTGGCATTTAAGGCAAACCCTTTGGGTTGTTAAGATGAATATAGATTTTGTAAAAAAAACCCTGATTACCAGTTACTTGGTAACAACCGGTTCAAATCCACTTTCCATTTTTTTCCTGTTAGAGCCCAAACAAAATAAAACTTATAAGGCGCATGCAGAATGTTTGCCGATGACTACTACTTACTATTATTGTACATTCTTATGCAAAGTAAGTACAATAATAAATTTATTGCAACAACTATTTATGTAATTTTTGTGTCAACCCTACTGACCGTCGACGCGTGACATTATAAGGCTATCGGCCAACCTGCTAACGGGTAGTACAGAAAACTATTTTTCATTTTATAAAATTTTATGAAATCAACAGCAGTAAAACTGGCATTAGTCTTACCTTAATAGTTCTTGTTAGGGAAACTCTTAAAATGTAACTTATTTCTATATTTTGTCCACTTTCAGAAATGCCGGAGCTCTCTGAATTATTGGCCAAAGAACATGTAGATAACTTTTTAAATTCAGATGAAAATGACAGCAGCTCAGCATTGAAATCAGTATTCCACTCACTTATGACCTGTTCTAAGAATAGCCTAGGTGACAGCCTACAAAAGTTGCTTTTGAGATTGGAAAAAGAAGGTATTTCTAGAATTATATCTAGTCCAAATTTTTTTAATTGCAGTTTTTAGAAAAGTACTACAGATCATTTAACGATAATTTAATAAAACTACGTTTTAACGGTTTTAAGCGCGGTGATTCATTTGATTTTGGTTTATTCTAATAAATAAATTACCGGGCTTAAAACCGTTATTATGTATACAAGTGGCGAAAACTTAAGAAAATATAACGATAATTTGTTCATATCTAAATCCAAGAAGAAGTAATCAATATAAACAATAAAATTCTTTAAATAAGTTAATTAGTAAGAGTTCTACCATCATGTTATTATTCTATTATTTATCAATAATACATTTTTATTAATGTATAAAAATATTTAAACAATTAAATCGGGCAGCCTGTCTTAAGAGACGACAAAACAACAGCCAGGTGGTAGGGTATTTGCCCGTGTGGATGGCTACCACCGGTAGTCTAGAGTATACCGTTATAAGAACATTGAGTTGTGATTCGTCATTAGTGGCCAGGTTCCAGTCTCTCTTTAGAGGCAAGACATTGGTTCCCCGTTTGGTTTTACAAATGTCCCAAGGCGATGGTAACCGCTTTCCATCAGGTGAGCCACCTCAACAACAACCGCAACAATACTCTTTATTGTACACCAACTTAAAACTGTAACACCTTTACGAGTATACATATCTTAAAATTAGAAGTAGTACAATGGGCAAATCACAAAATAGGTTTTTTTTTGTTTTTTATAGATGCAGAAACTCAGTCATCTCTTCTATATCCAGTGTTACAAAGACTCCATGCAGACTTTCCTGGAAATGTAGGTTGTTGGGCGCCATATTTCATGAACTACATGCTATTGCGACCTGGTCAAGCGATATTTCTCAAGCCAAACTTACCACATGCCTATTTAAGTGGAGGTAAGTAATATTTTTCATCTAAAACTATGTTTCCAATAATTAAATGTAAAAAAATAAGAATATAACGATCTGTGGTGCCATCTAAGTATTAAGTATTATAATAATGTAGTGTGCAATTTTCATTACTAGATGTTCGTATTAATTAACGAGATGTAATACTTATCAGTTTAAGTTGATGTTTCGTTTTTAATTTCTTATTTGAACCACATTTATTGCCAATTTATATTCTCATAAGATGTATTTTTATCATCGTAAACTACCTCTTTTTGCTCCCCTACGTTATCACAAAAATTACACTCGCAATTGCTTCTTTTTTCGTTGCACCACAATACATACAACCTCAATTTTATTGACATAGATATATTTAACTTACCTTTATATAGACTCAAAATTAAAATAAATGAAATATTGCTGTAATCAACCTCTAAAATGTTATTACTTTTTTTGTTGCTTTTTCTTCGCAATTTTCTAAATTTTAAGTTGTGTAACGTTTCACTGTTTTTCTGTATCACTTTTAGAAATTATTTCTTTTCATAGAACAATGTTTAGGCACTGAGATTATAAGAATAAATTTAATGTAACTGTTAATTTAAGTTGAAATCTGTTTGATGCCAAAATAAATGAAATAAAAAATCATTTACATAGATTGGGCTATGAATTGCTAATATTATTTTATGCTCCCGGATCCAAAAATATAGCCGAACGTCCGATTAAAAATCATCTTCGATAATTGTTAAAACGTAATTTTAAGGATGTCCAAATTTTGAAAGTCTACAAGATATTGTAATGTCCGTAGTCAGAAGTTTTAATATTGTGTACGAGTTGCAAAAAATAGATGTAAAGAACTACAAGTAAATGAAAACAAAAATGAAAGTGGTGGTAGAGTCATGACGTTTAACAAGCAACCTGTGAATTGAAGACGTGAGTGGATGAAGGTGATATGTCGCATATTCGGTTTTTTGCTTTTTTTTGCGTAGATGAAGGTTATAAGTCGATACCAAATGACTACAGACCTTAGACCATAGATATAAGGCATATTTAAAAAAATAAAGAGTTGTAAAGGTGTTAAGTTCAGTTCAGTTTAAAATAAAATTAAAACGTTGATCTCGATTTACTCAGAATTGGAATTATGCGACTTATCACCTTCATCCACTCATGTCTTCAATTATATTATTAACATAAATATTTTAATTTCGTACAGTATGTAATGTTTTATTGTTTTAAGATTGCGTTGAGTGCATGGCGTGTTCGGATAACGTGGTTCGCGCCGGTTTGACCCCAAAACATATCGACGTACCAACGTTGGTACAGATGTTAGATTACAACAGTTACACACATGAACAATTGCTCTTCAATCCTAATATGGAGGATTCCAACAGTTGTATATGGAGCCCGCCGGTACCTGATTTTGCTGTTGTCAAAATTAGGGTGAGTTTTTAGAATTTTTGAAGTTATACTTCATTAGGCGCGTTAGGGAAAAGTGATGAGAGTACATTTTTACAATGCGCGCACACACTGTCACACGAAAACGCTACACCATGAAGTTAGCTATAGTCAACCGACACCCTGAAGTTAGCTATAGTCAACATTTTAGTTTTGAAGTTATACTTTTACGATGCGCGCGCACACTGTCACGGAAAACAGACACCCTGAAGTTTACTATAGTCAACATTTTAATTTTTCTATTGTTAGTGTCGTTTTTTCTACAAACGTAGAATAAGGCAGAAGATAAAATTTTGATTTTTTTTATCTTGATACGCCAAAGAAGTATAACTTTTAACGCGTGTACATAAGTACACATACACATGGTTTTTTTGGCATAAAGGAAACCATTCATATGATCATAGCTATAGTATTTTCTATACATTGATATTACTTTTATGGGAAGTGGAAGTTAGTTATTGCTAAATGGGATTTCTTAAACACTAGTCCTGTAGCTCTTTACCGGTATATCATGTTTATCTCGTTAGTAAATCAAAAACATACCAAATCTCATACTAATTGTTACATGAGCATAGCTGTTTTGAAGTGACTTTAATTGTATCTTTTTAAATATATTATGAACTAGCTTCTGCCCGCGACTTCTTCCGCGTGGAATAGTTAAAAAAGAAACCCCGATTTGGAAACATTCTTCATTGGTGCTCCACTCCTATTGGTCATATATATATATATATATATATATATATATATATATATATATATATATATATATATATAATATATAGAGTTCTTCGAATGGGCTATCTAATATGAGCTTGGTTCACACTCCATACCTCGCTGATCAAGTTAAATAGGGGTATATGGCAATGATGAGCATTAATTAATTTCAAAAGTGCAATCACGTGTATAGACAAATAATCTTAAAAGGGAATGACAGTAAATAGTACAAATAGATAAATAATCAGTAATTAACGTTAAAACAATTGCTGTTTGATTTTATCACTTAGATAACGGATTGACAAGAAGCACTCTATTAACTTGAATATTTTCAATTATGAGTCTGAATTAGGCTGGATTTTTTTTATTAATAGAATTTTACTCCCCTACTAAATATATATATCATAGAAGTTAATAAATTTGTTTTTTAAGGCCTATGCCTCACTCCTATACAACAGACATGTTATATATCTAGCCTGCTAAGCAAGAACATCGTAAGCGAAGTAATATTAGGATATGCCCACTACTTCTACTTCTACTGATTCCCAGAATAAAAAATATCACACCTATTTTATTACATAAAATTTGCTATCGATGTAAAATAATCATTTTTTAATCTGGCCATTTTAAATCATTCCCAGAAAAAAACCCGCGGAATTCCCAGAATAAAAAGTAGCGCAGATTTTAAGCCTAAGAATTTGCGGTCGATTAGCCAAAAGCGCATCGAAATTGGTCCAGTAGTTTTTACGTGAATCCCGAACAAATAGACAAACAGGAAAGCTAAAAATCAGTCGTTTATATGGTGTATTCCTTTTGTTTTTTTAATAGCTTCAATGTATAGACACGGCATTTCTACAATTTTATAATACTACAAATTATTCGTTCATAGATCTCCAATTTTTACTAAGTTCATAATTTTGCCATTATCGCAGATGGTAGGCCAGAGAATCTTTGTATAAGAATTTTAATCATTTCAGCTGTATGGTACAATAAAAAAGTGAAATAGCTAAATTCTGTTGCTTACGGTATTTTCTCCATACATACATACATAACTTCACGCCAGGTCCCTTGCGGGGTAGGCACGAACAACAGAGCGCCATACAGGCTTATTCTTACACACCTCACTTGCTTCTTTGACTTTCATAGCTCTTGTCATGCACGCTCGTCTGTTCTTAAGGCTCCTGACATCACCTTCGCTATAATATAGGCTTAATATTTTGTACGTGGTCGTCGCTCGTGTACATACATATTTACTATGTTTTTAGGTGGAAAACGATGATTCATACAACACCCTAATACGTCGTAGTCCTAGCATAATAATAATCACGTCGGGCTGTGGCGACGCTTGTGACACAGAACCGATCAAAGCGAAGCCCGGTGTCGTTATTTTCTTGAAGGCAAGTCGGCAGCTGACGCTGACTCCTGCGCCAGGAAACCATCTTGAAGCTTATCAGGCTATATGCAACATTTGATATAAATTAACCTGCAGATGCAAAATTTAATTGTGTGTTTTATTACAAGTTATATTTATTAATCTTATCTATAGACAAGATGTGCACGCAACTTCGTTCGCGTTATAATGAATTTATCCTAAAGCATATAAATCCAAATTCCTCTTTTTAATTTTAAAAATATTCATTGAATTCTTTTCAGCCATTTCAGAACTTTTTCGAGATAAGTGTTTAGACTGATTGATAAAAAAAATTCTAAACACGTTTAGTCAATTAGTGGTGAAATATTTGCTTCCGAAGTAGATAACGTACCTACAAATAGTTTGCTATGACATTATCAATAAGTTTTATATTGATCTTTGTCTTAACAAAAAAACTTGATTTCAATTACTTATGACTGAGTCATAATCCGTTGTGCTGATAATCAATTTACATATAAATAACGGGAAATAATATACGCAGATGCAATTTTAGCACTATCTGAACTGTTTTCGTATATAATTTATAAATCCAAACGGAAATTATAGTTGTAAGTAGAACATTAATTTAATTATATAATGTTAAGTACCTACATAATATTACTTGTATAATTATGCGATTGCATTTATAAAGTTGTTCCTACAAGTGCCTTTGTATTTATTTAAATAATATCAATATATGTACATATTTTTAATTAATTGAAATTTTATTTTATTTGGGGGGAAAGATGATCTATTGTTAAGCCTCCACAGATGACAGACAAAATAAAAATGAATATTTAAGATAAGTGTAATAAAAAGAGGTAAGAACGTTTGTATGTCTATTAATTTTCGAACCGGAAATTAATTAATTCTCAATACATTATAATTTCATTTATAATGCAAAACGCAATATAAATATGCAAACTAAAATGACAGTACTCGGAAAAAAATACCGTCATTATAAAATATTAATCGAACATAATATTACATATCGAAAGAAAAATTAAATATAATGAATAAAATGAAAATATATACATGAAGACGACTTTTCCTGTTAATATGTCAGATCACACTGACATTCCTCATTCATTATAAATATCGCTGCAGCAGTGGCGAAAGTTGTTTCGCCAACAGTATGACACAGCTGTTCCATGGCATTAATAGTGTAGATGAGTCTTATTATTGCGTGATCTTAGCAGACAGCCCACCTGATGGAAAGCGGTTACTATCGCCTGTGAATATTTGCAAGACTAAAGACTAAGGTACAAATGCGCTGCTGCTCTCTTAAGGGAAACTGGAACCTAGCCACCAATGCCGGAACACAACTTAAAGTGCTATGGCAGCATTCTCTAGACCAGGAGTGGCAGCCTTTTTAAAGGGTATGAGACGGGATAGTAGGTGAAATGAGATAAGGGCGAGGTGAAAGTGGACCATCGAAACTCACCGTGCGCAACACGATTGATACAAGGCTTATTGATGTGATAGGAGGAATGGGGTAGAGGGGATAAGACGGGACAGTAGGGAAAATGTGATTAGGGCAAGTTGAAAGAGGGCCATCGGAGTTTAAAGCGAAATAAGATGCTTAAAGCAAACCTTTTCACGCTGATATTTGTGAGAGCTTGGTATTTCAACGTTTAAGCCGGCCCAACGAGTTGTAATCAAGAAAATGAATCCAATATGACTCCACCACAATACATTTCATGTGACGATGTAAAGTTTGATGGATCGATAAACTGACCAAGATCGCCCCTGGGACCTGAGAGAGGTAAGTGAAAGACGGCTATATGTGAAACAAACTTGGAGAGGCCGAAAGGCTTATAATGTAGTGTTCTAATAGAGCTATAAGTCTGAGATTTGCTATACTAGTCCATACATCACTTTTTTGGGAATTAGTTCATATTATATAATCGACCGCGAGGAGTATACTGTTTCAAGTTGAGAGGTTTTGGTTAAGGTACTTTCCATTATTTCCTCTAGTCTGAAATCAGCCTTAGGTCCGCTAAATATCAGCCATAACAAGTATTTGCCGATTTATATAAGAAAAACTAGATTTATGTATTATAATACATATTAATTCATCGATACTGCCGCGACCCGGTGTCATGCTAGTCATAATTTTTTGTTAAAGCGTTTATTTAATGCATATTAAACTTTTGACAAGTGTGTCTCGTCTTTTTAGACCAGACTTTTAGAACAAAAATAAAAACGTCTTTTTTGATTAGTATAGTTCTATAAATCATTTAATTTTCTTTTAAGTATTATTGTATTTATTATATATAATCTTTAAGTTAACTTAGATTTTAAAGTGACTTCGTATGTTAGATATCCTTAATTTTTTTATCGTACATTACAAACATTATTTTTTGCAATGAATTACAGTATTTAGTTTTGTTTAAATGGCTTAGACAACTTAAGCGACATCTAAAATTAGATATTACAGTAGAAAATGTTTTATATCAATCATCATTAAAGAATAATTTAACTCAAATTTTATCGAAAAATATGTCTTGTAGAATGTATATATGATGTATATATAGTTTGATTATTAATATCCTATATAAATATTTTTATATACAGAATCAGTTACCTCCTTGCCTTCTGTAGCTTATTTATAGCTGGTCCTATATCTTACCGACCGTTCATCTGCCTTACTATCGTTTAAATTAGATATAGGGTACAATTAATGTCAAAGTCAACCCATGGTAAGACAAGACAAATATGACCCGGCCATTAGAGGAGGCATCATTTTTAGAGCGGCTCTACTATGTTATTGAAAGAATCTGTTTTGTGCTTAAAATATAAAATTGAATTTCACGCGACGTACATTCAAATTGTTTCTAAGTTGGACGGATTAATTAATATATCGTGTGACCTATCGCGAATTAACTTTGACGGCCTTTGCGGTTTAGCGGGCTAAGCCTTTATCGGCTTACCTCCCTGCAAAGCAGAGGCTCCGGGTTCGATTCCCGGTGTGGTAAATTTCGGAAACGAATTATCTCCGTTATTTACTATGGTCTAGGTGTCTGGGATTGGCCCCAGGGTGGTCCTTTGTATATTACCCACAGCACAAGCGCAACTTGCTTAATTCGGGGATATAAATTGTGTGTGTTTGTCTGCTGATTAATTGATAATAATTAAGAGAATATGGATCTGACAGACGACAGTGATCTAGAAGCAAGAAAATTAAATATAACAGCATGCTGACTGGCCAGTGATAGCACAGTCGCGCAACTTTGTTAAAATACTAATTTCACGGTCTCCGATCACCGCCTTTCGTTGCCCAACGTGAGAATCACGACTGGTGTCGCAGCAACAAATAATCAAATCCACCTTTTGTAAGTTTATACCTGAAAATGTAACCTAGCATGACTTTGATTACCATCTCAACAATTACGTATCCATTTGCATTATTTGCTAACGAATTCATGAAAGTTGCAAGTTTTTACTCTTCTATTCTTTTGTTTATCAGATTATTCCTGTAGTCCAAGACTTTGTTATAAAATTCTAAACGTGCATTGAAGCTGTTTAAAAAAACCAACTAGATTAGACTATATAAACTATGGAGAACACGATACAATATTATAGATTTCTTGCCTGTGTCTCTTTGTCGTTTTGTCTGTTTGTCTATTTGTTTGGAATTCACGTAAAAGCCACCTGATCTACAGCAAATACATAGACTTATAATCTGCACTACTTTTTATCCAGCAAATTCCCCCGAACTTTTCTGGGAATTATTAAAAATACCCAAATTAATAAAATCTAATTCGTAGTGATTTTGTAATCTAGCCATATATAATTCCCAGAAAAATTCCCGCGGGATTCCCAGCATAAAAGTAGCCAAGATTTTACGTCTAAGAATTTGCTGTCGATTAGCGAAAACCACATCGAAATTGGCCCAGTAGTTTTTACGTGAATCCCGAACAAACAGACAAGAAATCTAAAAACAATTACTTCAACACGAAGAATCTCCATGGTTTTATAGTGTA
Source organism: Dendrolimus punctatus (assembly GCA_012273795.1). NCBI lineage: Eukaryota > Metazoa > Arthropoda > Insecta > Lepidoptera > Lasiocampidae > Dendrolimus > Dendrolimus punctatus. The sequence goes on along the minus strand of CM022535.1, from coordinate 15,932,215 downwards.
TTTAAGTTGTTTTTTTTAAATCGTTTTAATGTACAGACACGACATGTTTAATAAATAATCTACTAAATTTCGAGGTATGAGGTTCGGTCCTAAGTTTTAGAAGAAGGAATAAAAGCATGTAAATAAAATCACTTTCACAATAATGTATTAATAGTATGATTAGGATTTATATAAGTACCTCTGAGGGAATAGTGTTGTGAACGATACAAATAATAAAATTTACACCATTGTCCAATATCATTACTCAAGCAAAGCGTAAAGTAACGGATGTAAATTAGGTTCATTTCAGACAATTTGATATCTTGTTATCGATCATTTACCTTGAAATTGAACATTAAACAGCTGAACGTCTCAACGAAATTGAGAAAAATTACGCAGTCAAAGTAATCAAGTGCAATATTTTTCGACTGAATTCCTTTTATTTTTAATTTTTTCATGTTAACTTACAATAATGTTTCAAGATGTTAATGTTGCGTGTAATAAATAACTCACAGGGTTCTTTCTCTTTTGTAACTGTTTATCTCACAGGATGTTATCTTTTAGAAACATAAGGGAGCCCTCCGGTTGATATTTATTTATAGTTTATTCTTCTTCTCCGTCGTCACACTCTTGGCAGAGTGTTCGTGGTCCTCATGACAGGGGTGGTGGCAAGCTTCACAATTCCTCGCCATTCCTGTCGTACTGTAGCTTGTTGTTGTTAGACAAACTTATAGTTAAAATCAATACTATTTCACTTTAGTATAGGATTCTAGTCTGGAATAGGCGTTTATCTTAATTTCGACACTTGCACATATTTTATTTAATAGAAAAACAATTTGCTATGTGCTTAGTCCACTTTTTGAGTGTAACTCATAACTGCCGTAATAGCCGAGATACAGCGGTTTGAATCAGATTAATATCAAACATAGAAATATGTAATAAATGTATAAATATAAATGGTTATTGCAAATCTGATTTTATAGTCTCTATATGTATTATGTTTCTGGACTATGTTATATCGTCTTTTACACTATGAAAGAGTTGGGCTAAGTTAAGTTTTATAACTTTTATACATGCTCTTCAACACATTCAACCCGTACTTATAGTTTTTTTTAGTCATTACATAGTAGATATCTACCTACTACTGGATCTGTATCTGTAAGGCACTCTTATCTCAGTTCACCGCTTTTTTCGTCCATTCGCCACATTTTGTTTATCCATCCACCGGCGATCCGGCGCATTTCCTCAATCGACTGGCCTGCAGAGTGTTCTACAATATGTATGCTACATCGGCCATTAGTCTAACGACAAGTGGAAAAGCCCACTGCTACATTAATTTCCTAGTTTAGCGAGCTATACCTATCGGTTACCTTGGTTCTCTTACGGATATCCTCATTTCTGATTCTATCCATACCGAGCCGTTAACTTGTTATAGGTAGTACATACAACTACAGTCTTTTTTTGCCAGGGGAAATCCGTTAGAGGACTAATCCGCGACAGGCACAGAAGCCTGGTGGGATAATTCGCGACCTGTGTGTGGGATTCGCCAGATGGGAGGTGGCGCTAGCATGCCCAGTCAGAACAGGTGCCATACTATTGCCACTCCCCAGTTAGGGATACCCACTAAAACCCCTGGGTGTTCCGTCCTGCGCCTTATGCCAGGAATACGGGATAGCGGGATTCCCAACTCTGCGTGCCCTGGCAGGCGTGGGCCTCACGCACAGGCCTCTACCATCGTCGAGGAACTACTTTTGTCCCGCGCGTGAAACACTCGCGCTCTCATATCGACGGCATGTGCAGGTGAGTGAGAACCCCTATACCCCAACAGGCAAGCATACGGCGGCCGTAGGTCGATACCCGCCCTCCGGCGCCGGCGCGTCCTCCTTTGGCGAAAGCGGAGCAAGCCGGTCGCTTCGCTCCCGCTCCGCCTCCTCCTTCGCAAACATGACGTGCTCGCTGAAAGAAGAGACGGTTACCGCAAGTGTCCACGTCTGTTGTAGAATTTGTCTCCCTCTGAAAACCTTACTTTTATTTCGCATCAGACGAAGTTTAAAAAATATTGGGTTGGTACTCATATTAGTTCGTTTTTCTTATTTATGTAGGATAACTAAATAAACAAAAATTTGGCCCAATAATAAGTTTTAAAAACATATTAAAGCAATAATAGCTACAATTTACTTTTATAAGAACTAGATAAGGCAATTAGCCAATTAATGTATAAAATTTTAAATTGCGACACACCTGCGAAATGAATTCTTTGATATCGTCTCTGACCTCAAATGGATCGCTAATTACGCTCGTATTAGCAATGCTATTTGTGTTCTATCTAAATTAATTCTATTGCCTTAAACCTAGCTTTTATAATATATTATGCCGATATTGTCGATAAATCTTTCTATTCGCCTTATGCTTACAAACGCTTTCCACGTTTAGTAGCGTTACCTACCTACTTTAGGGATATTAGTATTCAGCGGGAACTTTCATTTTTTATGGGATGAAAAGAAAAAGCTTTTTTACCAAATTAATAGTATATACAGAGGCAGACAGACATGATAATTTTTTGGCAAGTACTGAGCTGTTGAAACAAACTAAATGACGGCCGTCCTTAAAAATGATTGCTATTGTTTGAATGATTGGTTAGTTGCAGTTTGCGTGAATGTGTGATATATACTTCTGATACCAAGGCGGATTATTAGTCGACGGGGTTTGGGTGAGTCTATATAATAGTTTATTCTATTTATTTATTGTTATTTACAAATACACAACAACTGAAGGCAACAGAATTATACTATTATCTTCAGCTGCTTTGTGTATACGGAATATCCGGGTTTTTTTTACTTTCGGATTCCTCACATCTCCTTAGAAGTTCGCTGCCTTGGGTTATAGTAACGCTTATTAATATTATAACTAAATTACACAAAGAAATAAGTTAAAAGGTGCCCTATATTATTTACCTTTTGTTATGAATTTTATATGATTGATAAGATAAAGCACGTGACTTTGAAACCATATGTTATATACAAAGTATAACTGCTAGCATCCGGCCATGTGACACTGTCCCCCTCACAGGTGTTGCAATGCCTAATCACGGCGAATCGGTGACATACATTCACTTACACCGTGATTTATTATTATTATGTTGTTAAATATAATTAAATGTTTAGATATGTTTCTTGTTAGCTAATGATTATGATTTACTATGACTTTAAGGTATGCCGAAATAAATGAAATGTTACTTGACAGGTAACATTTCAGTAAACAAATATGTAGAAATATGAATATTTATTTCATCTATTTTATTGACGTAAATAATACCTATTTGACATATTGGGAAATTTTCAGGTATAGGATATTTTATATTTTTGATTGAGTATATTAGTCAAAGATTGTATTTGTTATAGATTTGGTTAAAAATATATTGAACAATAAAATGTCGAAAAGCTAGAGAAGAACGACATCTTGCCTCATCTAATTATGAAGGATTTAGAGTCTTCTTACATTTCTCTTCGACTAGCTGGTAAACATTTTATTGCTAGAATACAGTGGACTGAGAACCTATCTGATGGTTGGTGGTTGGTTGAGTGGTTACCATTGTCCTAAGACGCCGCCTCTGAACATTTGCAGCATTAATAGAATTACCAGAAATAAACACTTGAATGATTAATGATAACAATTCCATATATTGTGTAAATTCTTTTTTAAAATGTCACTATATATCATAACTTAATGTATTTTACACGACTCTGGGGCACGAATAATCACATGAGGTTTCTGTGCCACATTCAAATGTATGTTTATGTATACTAGTGGTCGCCCGTGGTCAAAATTCGACCATAATAATTAATGTCAAAGACTATACTTCTGTAATCACAGATTTCGCCAAGGCTACACTGTAAATTTGACTTTAACAATAAATAAAAGAGTAATGGTTTTTTTTATTGATTTAATGTATTTTTATGCATAATTTTAGAAAAATATTAGCATTCGTCGCTTCTTCTCTATATAAACTTATAAATTATATATAAGTGTGCGAAATTTCATAGTCCTCCGTCCGCGCAATTTTTGTAAAAAAGGGTACAAAGTTTTTGCTTCATGTATTAATGTATAGATGAATTTAACTATTGGAGAATAAATTTTAAAAAATCTGTGCTGTTGTTAATCGTTAATTTCAAGTACTTGTCCAATTTGAAAACCTGCCCGTAAAACTTCAAGTTAAAATTTTGCTGCGATTCGTTTTTCACTTGTCCGTTGAAATTTCCCTTCTACCATGTGTCCCAGCATTCATTTCAGTTTTTCGCAGGTTTACTACAAATTATTAATTAAAATTTGATCAGGTTAAGTACATTTTAATGAATGCATTTTTTACTTAACATATTTTATTTTATCAAATAAAAAAACTGAAATTGACCCGTAACAAAAAAAACATCCATTGTCTATTCTAACATTATGTCGCCCATATACCTTCTACCCCTTACGCGCAGATAATAATAGGTATAGACATAAGGCACACACTGCACATGCACTTTCTCACAACACCAGCATGTAACAGATACTCTCTATATTAGTATAAATTTAGTATTAAAATTAGGAAAAAAATATAAGTTGTTCTTAAGGTACACAACACAAAATAAACAATTGAATATGAATTCAAAAAACTTTAACATTAATTAAGTTGTAAAAAGGGTACGGAACTCGAGTCCGTAGATTTGTTAATAAAAAAATAAAAGGAACGCCTTCCACGCGCGGCCGTAACGCTTTTTCGTGACAGAAAAAATCCCAACACCCTCGTCCATATAGAAGTTTCACTTTAAAAAAATCGATGTGCTGCTGATCTTGAAAGTGGCACCTAGTCTCATACGCCGGAACTCAACTCAAGATGATATGGCAGCATGCTCTAGATTAGGTATGGTAGCCATCCAGACAGGCAAACACTCTACCATCTGTAGGTATGTGGGTTGTTTTTGCCACGTCTTACGACAGAATCTTTCTCCGTCCCTGTACGGATAACTATAAAAAGTAGAATGTTATCGGTATCTGGGTCACAATGTCAAATGTTAATTAAAATCATTGCGTGTTCAACCCTCCCAAGCTTGGCTACCTTCATCTAATGAAGTTTACCTTTCATGTTTAATATGTTATATAATATTTAATGCTAATTTTAAACCTTCGAATACATGGCCCATAAAGATTTTCGATTGTGAAGTAAATTCAATATCAGTATTGAGTAAAATCAGTACATGTTTAACAAATATAAGATTCCTGATTATGAATAATTATTGGCTTTAAGTATTTTTTCGTGATAGCGTAAAATCGAAGCTAGAAAGATTTTATTTCTAGCATCATTGGTCTTCTAAGGTATAATTTCGGGAAAAAACAATTGCGTATGCTTGGTAAGGGAGAAGGGCAAGTTGGTTCTATTTTAGTTGATTGTAGTTGAATACCTAAAATAGGTATGCTATTCTTTTCAAATTCGAATTTAAATTCAAATGATGACGGCTACTGAAAAGTGGCCGACACGTCGGAATAATTGATATCAAAAAAATTACAGGGCTTAAAACCGTTAAAACCTAGTTTTATTATGTAATATACTAGTCGCTAGGCTATATTTGCCGATTTGGTGATATTTTTAATTGCAATATGAATATGTGAATTACCTAAATCGGATTGAAGAATGTAATCTATAATCAGGTGTGTGCCCTGCCTTGGACCGTAAACCAATTTATTTTGCAATTTCATATTATCTCCTTTTACGTATTTATTCAAAATACACCTCGCTATTTGGCATATTGCGGCTTTTAATAGGTATTAAAATGTGTGGAATGTATAACATGACTTCTCAATGGCACGAAACAAAGTTTTAGATTTTGAGGTGAAACTTCTATAGAACCGTTTCAATTCGAAACTCTTCGAAACTAAAAAGAAGTAAACACATATTTAATTCTAAATAAAACACATTTCTCTTTACCCGTTAGTATTAATTTTCATTTTCAATTAAACATAAAAGATTTCAAATGAATTTTATCTCATCTGTATACAGGTACTTAGGCAGATATTCTTTTTTATGCAGTGTAATACTTGCAACAACTCGGAAGGGTTTATGGTAATAAAAGAACAGCACCTGATCACTATATTTATAATCAGAGAACCTTACGGTTTTAACATATTTCATACACTGACCCTTCACATTTTTAGAACACCTCGCCATCCCTCCAACAGTTTTACAGTATAAGAAATTTAGCAAATTGGCACAACCGCTAGCAGATTTTAGTAATTTATAAACTATTTTGATTAAAAGGAATATGAATGACAAGAACTTAACGCATTATTGTTTGGAAATTTTAGGTAATATTTTATATAAGATAGAAAATGTTATATTTAAAGTAAGTAAAATAAATGTAAAAGAAATTGTGCGTAACAATGCATTAAATTTTGAACTCTATGCTAGTGATTTAAACAGTAATTTTAATTGAAATTTTGCAGTTATATTATATTGACGGATGTAGGCTAAAGGAATTATTATAATATATATATCCAGGGCTTCATAACAAATGGGCGTATACGCAAAAATGCCATTTTTTTGTTGTTTACTAAAATCTATGCATGGTACAATTTAGAAAGTCTTACCAGTATGCAAGTGTACCTAAATAGAAAGGTATTCCAAATTTCAGTCTAATACAATCAATTAGTTTTGTTTTATTCACAATTTTGTCTGTGAAGTATCTGTGAATATATTATCTTAAGTTTCACTTCTACTGCGTGTGAACTACGCACACACAATTTTGCTTTAAATAAAACGTTTTATAAGTCTTGATATCTTAGTGGCTAACACAACCGCGTTTCGTTCGAATAAAGTAAGTTCGAATCCTGGCCTGGAAGTATACATTATTTATTCCGACGTATCAACAGTGAAGGAAAACAAAATGAAAACATTTGCAAATGAAGACTAGCTTTTGCCTGCGATTTCGTCCGTGTGGAACAAAAAATAAGTTAAAAAACCCCCCGATTTTGAAACATTCTTCACTGGTGCTCCGCTCCTATTGGTCTTAGCGTGATGATATATATCCTATAGGCTACCTCGATAAATGCGCTATCTAACACAGATTTTTCAATCTTGAACGCGCTAATCTCAGCAACTATTGGGAGTTCCTCAGATTAGCGCGTTCAAGCGAACAAACTCTTCAGCTTTATATATCAGTTTGCATAGGGAGATAATTATTGTATGGAATTCGCAAGGGGAGTCCCTTGGACAAACGCGAGAGACATAATTTCCGCACTCCCAAAAATCTCGAGCATAGCAGTGGAGCTCATGTGATCATTTAAATAAATTACCTGAAGTTCGGTTGCGTTCTTAGCTGGTCTTGTAAAACGTAATTACTTTATATACACTATGCATCATTAAATTAAAAATGATTTAATGGATATTGTGAAATGTTAGAGACATCCTGCAATTACTTAAGCTTACATAACTTTGATTATAATATTAAGTGCCGTTACATATACACGAAAAGCAAGCCAGTTGGAACACTTGTAATTTTCCCAGTTTCAATCATTGGACGGTCCAAAACTCTTTCAGTTATTTGTACATTCTCTTTCAAACGTGTCTGAAACGACACCTAAATTGCACTTTACATCATGCTCTTTTAACAATTTCGCCGCGTTGCCGCGTGACCGGCAATCGGCATTATATGCGATAGAAAGAAATAGGTACTACTTATAATATCGTGATTAATTATTGCAACGTTTCGACTTTTATTGTGTGTTGTGAAATGGTGAACTATCGAAGCTAAAGCGCATTAAGAATAAAGCAATCTGAAACAAAGCATCATCATTGTTTGTGACAACGTCTTTATAAAGGCTGGTTTACAGTTGGCTTAGTTAATTAACTTATTATAATTCCTATTTATTGTTTAGACAGACATCTACTTAATCCACAACTTATTAACTACTTAACAGGAAAGTTATTATCCAATCAGCGATAAGTTAAGTAAGTTAATTCGCCAGTTTTGAATAAATTTAAATCAAGCTTTAATACTTATCAATCATATTATATAAGTATTAAAGCTTGCTAAGCTTGATAATATTTTTATCACTTCTATACGTTGTGAGCGAGTTGATATATCTTTCTATCTCTTACCATTATAATACCTCAGCATTGGTAGAAAATTTACATCGATTGTATGGAGTTTGCGGGTAGCGTCGCACTGCCCCACTGCAGGTCCTAAAACGAGAATGTGCGTAAGCTGCATTTGAATTTTGAGAATAAAAAATGATCCAAAAGAAGATATTAATTGTAATATGATCTTTTAATTTACAATCAATATAACCTTGAAAGATAGCAAAGTGGTGTGGAGTTGTATTGTAATGTATAATGTATACCTATGTATGTAATGCTCGTTTACTGGGATGATGCCCGTTCCTTTTAATTCTGTTGAATTAATAGGAACTGTGCAAAAATCAATATTCAAATCAATATAATATTTAAAGTTATTAACAATTTTCTTTTTTTTAAGAAGTTGACTTCACGTGCCTATTGTTTCGACTTTAAATATTACAAGATGACGCTTTATCCCATATTCACAGTTACGCTGCTTTTAGCTTTACCCTTAGCTGTTTAGTAATTTTGCCAGCGTGACTTTAATTGACTCAGTCATTGTAAAATTTAACCAAATTAGTGTTGGTATAAATCGCGTTGAACATCAGCTGCCGCACCGTCCCTTGCCTTAGGATTAGAGAATTAACAACTATCTCAGATTTTTGTATATGAAATTATACATATTTTAATTAAGAACTTCTTGTAAAGTTTAAGATTGCAAAATTGATTTATGATTAAATCGTAGGTTGTGAGAAAAATTGCGAAAATATGAACACAGCTTACGCACACTGTCATTGAGTTGTTAATGTCTGTATTATCCATACATAAACGAGCATTTATCGTTAGCAAACAAAAAGGGAGCGTGGTAAAACCGTTCGTAACTTATTTGAATGTTGTAAATGCTAATTTAAATTGTTGTACTTATAGTAAAATTTTCATTATAATATGTGTAATAAATATATGTTATATATCTACAAGGTATGGTATCAATATATAGTATGTATAAGTGCATAAATTATACATTGTTTTTGATATGTTGTAGGGTTGTAGGCTTTTAAAACGTTTACAGACAACATATTTTTGATTATAGAAGAAACAAACAGAACACAAAGGAATGCGGCTGCGCGCGCGGATATTCCTTATGGCAATCCTGCGGGGAACCAGGGTAGCCATCCCGCTGGTACGTTACATTGTGTAGATATTCGGCTCTAATTAGAACATGCGTCATTGGAAGACGAAAAGCTTGCTTAGATTTCATTTGAAAGGACCTTATCAAAGAAATACAAATAACGACAAAAAGTGATAATAATCCAATAACCGAAACATTTGGGTCTAGCCTAAAGTCATCTTATAATGGATGTTGAAATAAGACTGAAACTCGTGGATTCAACGGATGTGTTAATGTTATTATTTAATCGCATTTTGTAAAGCTGCTCCACATAACGAAATAATCCTAATTAATTAAAATGGGACGGAAATTGGATATGTCAACATAATTATCCGACATTGTTTTAATCATTTAAGGTAATAATGATATATTGCATCATGCGTTTTTGCAGTCGGACTGTAATAAAACTGTAAGTTTTAAGTTTGATTAAACAAGCGTATAAAAGGCAATTCAATTTGATAGAAAGAATTATTTTGTACGCATATTCCTAAGCCTTATGCTAGTTTTATGGGTAGCACTAGCTGTCCCGGCAGACGTCGTCCTGCCCGGAAAAGCTTCAATCGATATGCCAACAGCAGCGCCACCTACCGGGTCCAATTGTGAACCAACTCAGAAACCTTCTTCTCAGAAACCTCATGCACAACAACTTTGCTAAAGATCATCACTTGATCAAATGTATAGTTTACGATTCTATAAAGGACATACAGACAAACAATCATGTTTATATATAAGAAGAAGAAAGAAAGAAGATAAGGAAAATTAGACTGACCTATTATAATAAAACCAAGTCAGCATAATTAAAGAAAAGTTAGTTTTTATTTTGGTACTCTTCCAAGATCCGGTAGAAGAATCAATATACGCTAGTTGATCTTCATGAGTAATGAAAATCATTTATTTAAATGTCAATGATCTCGCGATAAGGGATACCAGAGATTGCGTGTTGTGGAAAATAGTTGAAAAGATAATGTAGGAAAGCGAACAACCTCCGAAGTGGAAGCTCCGAACACAATGCGAATGTAACGCTAGAATAATAATGAGTTTACTTAGTTTACCCTGTCCACAATTCGATTCCTGCGAACCTGGGAGCTTTTAGCTTATTCAGTCAAGGCCCATGACTAACAGCGTTACAGCGAAGCTGTAAACTGCAAGTTATATGAGTGGTGTTGTTTGGTTTAGTAGCGTAAAAAGTTTTGATTTTAAATCAAAAAGTGTTTCGTTGACGGTTTGAAACATTTTTACCATTTTTCGATAAGTGTTTGGTGAATATTTTTGTGTATTTAATTCCTTCATTACAATTTTATTTGCTGATTAAAACGTTTACTTCATTCGCTTAAACTTTTTTGAGTATCGTTTCAATTTCTGCTTTTAAATTTTGAAAATTTTAAAGGATCTGGAAGGCTTACTGCGGTAACTATTTATTATTTTTGGGCCCGCAAATACCGTTTGAATACTTACCAAATATTGCATATTTTACTTATAAACGGTAGACAGCTCCAAGTATTTGTCGCAGTCATCAATCAAAGCAACATAAAATTAATGAATGACAGTTCAGAAGGTAAACATAGCAAGGTTGTCAGGTTTATTCAGTGATGATTGGGCATTATTCTGAGGCAAAAACGAACTATAAAACGTTTCGTCACAATAATAATTTTACTTTCTAAAAATTTGGTATAAATTATTAGTAAAGAGTAAAAATAAGTAGTTATTATTCAATATTATAGCATAATTAATTGTTGTTTCAAGTGATGAGTTTGAATCTTACCTAAATGTAATAAAATAAAAAACAAAAGTATGAATATTAAGTATACCAAATTAAACAATTGAGAATTTATGTCTATAAATTCTAAAATATTTTACATTTTATTTGAGTATGTTGTAAATAAACAAATGAAAAGTATTTAGCTATACGACTGCAATGAGCTCGGAGGTTTTTAAATCTTACAGTAATTATCGCGGTTGATTTGATGACAACATTTATGTAGGTACCTCAATATTAAAATATATTTAAGTTTAATTAATTCTTTATTTCTACTTAGTTAATAGTATTTTTGAAATCATCGATTCAGCATTGCAAGTCGCAACATTGACGGGCAGCCAACTCGATGACCATGACGTGACCATAATTTTGACAGATGCGATTATAGACCAGTCGCGTACCGATCATAATCGTATCCGACTTATCTCACTTTAAACAAAGCTATAAGATTGAAGAAATCGTGAACTGAAGTACTTTTAAGGCATAATGGATATTATTGTTCACGTACAAGGAGACCGTGGAACAATAACATGTCGTATTACAATTTTTGATAATGATCAAGAATTACGCAACTACTCTTTATTGTTGAGGCAGATCGATATGTAGGTAAATTCTAAAATATAATACAAATAGTAAAATCCTTATCAAATTTTGATATAACTATTTTTTCTCTCTCGAGTGTTAAAAGCTTTGAGCTCTAATTGTAAACATTTTATTAGTACAGCAGCTACAGCTATACAGTAGGGTAATGTGTTGCTCGAAGGTAAAAGCTTTCCTGTGTTCGTCATGAGTCAGGGTCGTATGACATACTTCCCAACAGTCTAACCATACTAACAATATTCCAATAGTGCAAGTGGACAGCATCCCAACAGTCTAACAACATCCGAATAGTCTAAGTGGCTGTCTACATTCCTTCTCTATACCTTATTTTGAGTATTTTTTAGAGTAGATCGAAAAACCTCGTATATGCTGATGAATGAGGACCTTGTCCTTCAAATTGGAGTGATAGACTCGTGCGTAACGTCATTAATTCTATCATTTAGCGTTAAATCACGGGTGCGTTCAGAGCGTCTGCCTCGAAGCTCGGGGTCCGCTTTCCTACTTTTTTTCTTTTTTTTTGCCGTGTTCGGCATCCCTAATTATGAGACCATAAGTACGCATGTTATCCTTTACGACGTCAAGTCAGTATTTCTTAACGTGTTCAATCCTATGTGCTGAGAGCCTAAAGCGGCCAAAAAAGTGGTACTTTATGGTATTTCTTACAAATACTAGTACCATAGAAGCACGTGTCAATTACACTATCTTCGCAAGTCTTTCAATGACGACTGCTTTAGACCCTCTGATCTGAATAAATCGCAGTAGAGTATTTATTTATCAATATTAATCTATCGAAAGACTTATTATTAAATATTTTTTCTAAATGTGGGTTGAACAATTAATAACAATTTGATTATTATTTTATTGGTCAATCAGTCAAACTCTAGAGGGCTTGTTAGTGAACAATATAACGGCTTGCGGGTTCAATCGTGGCATTCACTTACGAAATATACGACCAAATCCGCCTACTAGCCACACCCTCGCGTTGGCTATTTGATACAGGCAACAGTTTACATGCAGGTATACTGATTAAATATGTAAAATATTTTCTAAGCAATGATATTAATTGACCGGTTTGATATTGTGTCATAATTATAATAAGGGGTTTGTAACAATGATTATATAGTGCTTTGAGATATTATTTTTTAATGTTCGATGATTTACTATTTATTACATTTTCATATATATTACATGTAATGACGACTAATGAACATTATGTGACAAAAAAGAGTTAAAATGGAAGCTTGGTGATTATAAGAGTATTTTATATTTATTATTTAATTTTAGGAGGGCTTACAGACTAATACATATCACTAGTGCAGTATAAGTCTAGGTTCAATTTTACTAATATTTTATTAAAAAATTTGAGCTTCGTAAGATATAGTAGTTTTGTCTATAGTGGTCACTTAAGGTGTGTGAAGCAATCCTCTGTGTCTAACACCAAACTGATTAGTCCGTAAATATATTTTTGAAATTAAGTCTGGACAATCAATATCGCCTCTAGCCAACTTCATAAAAAAATATATCATTAATATTACGTCTTACATTTAAAGGTAAAAAAATAAATTTTTTGACAGTGCTCGTTATAGAATTTGGGTGATTGTTGTGGCCGGTAATCTAGATATCTTAGGATTTTTTTAACTTGTACAATTCTATTTATATATTTATTATATTATGGATTCCAAACTTGTGATGCGTATTCGAATAACTCCGGTCATGAGTAAAGTAAAATTGAATTGAGTAAAGGCAAAAAATAGAGAGATATATTGTACTAAGGATGACAAAGATTTGTGGTAACAGAGAACTTAAGAGAACAGGATAGAAATATTATTCCAACTTAGAATTATCTAAAGAGTTTGTAAAAGAGAGACACATAAAGAGGACACATGAAAGGCTACGATCAGTTAAAAATGGTATGATAAAAGCGTGGATGTTAACCCATTAGGTACTAATAACTATGTGTTTCATGTAAATATGGAATTAACTACAACAACGCTATATGCATTATTATGTTAAAATAATTAACAATAATAAACATATAAGTATTGTTTATTTAATTTTAACACTTTCAAGTAACATATCTTTAATCATTTATAGTAAAATTTGCAAGTTATAAGGACTCAGGCCGGAAAGCGCATATTTTTCAGAATAATAGGCACTTAAGAATTAAGATCGCTGCGATAATAGGTGTATGCGGATATTTACTAACTCTTTTGTACTCAATCACAAACAGGCCGAACCAAACCAAAAATATGTTTATAATATTATATTGTTAGAAAATTTAAAACCGGAAATAGCGTTATTAATTGAGTAAAACAAGAAATCGTTATGTTTATTTTTTTTAATAATTTGGTGTTATGACTTAAATTTAAAAAATTGAAAATTTTTAATAGATCACTATAACTCTGAGTGTGGTGATTATTAGATAAATATTATATCGGAAAAAGTCAACATTAAACCATACCGCAACAGAGTAACTCTTCGCCACTGCAAGTTAGTAATGTGTAAATTGACGCGGAAAGATCATGCCAGAAACATCTGCATCCGCGGTAACCTCCATATCAGTGACATGAAGTTGCAACGTTGGTCTCTTGTTAAGGTCATATTTTACATAAATGGAAAAAAAACATTTGGGTAACACATACATGTTGCCCCTTTCAGGTTCTACCAAAACTCTAAGATCAAAAATTGCTTAGCTTGACATAGGGCGGCATATGAGTGCCTGTAGTCTTTGCAAACCTTGCGACCTGGAGAACAAGTAGGTAAACGAACCCCGGCCTCAAAGCGGACGCTCCGAATGTAAAAATATCCTATCTTATACTAATATATAAAGCTGAAGAGTTTATTTCTTTGTTTGTTTGCTTGAACGCGCTAATGTCAGGAACCACTGATCTGATTTGTAAAATTCTTTCAGTTTTAGATGGCCCATTTATCGAGGAAGGCTATAAGGCTATATATCATCACGCTAAGACCAATAAGGGCGGAGCACCAATGAAGAATGTTTCAAAATCGGGAGGACTTTTTTCCTTACTTTTCTTTAAACTAGGGTTGTAATGGAGGCCTTCTTAGCGAAGGCGGAGGCGGAGGCGGATGCGGAGGCGACGGGTTTCACCTCCGCGGATGCCGAGGGTAACGGAGGCGGAGGCGGAAGTGCAATTGGATGTAGAAAAAATAGTAGTTTATGGTTTATACATTACATCGCGTCGGTAAAACTTCGTACGTACGTCTAACGCGTCTAAGCAATTCGACAGGTTGATTCCTGTAGCGTATCATTCATTTGACAAATGACGTTTGCAAGACCCCCGCCCCATCCCAACCGCGTTCCCGCCGCGCACGCGTTGATTTTTGTTCATTTGCTGCGCGCGGCCGGACGGCTGATACGTCGCGAGCGTCGCTGCTTGCGTATGTATTCGTAAATAAACCTCCGTTATGACTCCGCAAAAATTACACGGATGCGGAGGCGGAGGCGGAGGTACGATTTCTTGCGGAACTTCCACAGTAACGGAGGCGGAAGCAAAGTTCTGTTACAACCCTACTTTAAACTATTCCACGCGAACGAAGTCGCGGGCAGAAGCTAGTAAAATATAAATTTCCTTTGAGGTTGCCAGTACGTTTGTAACACTTCTGGGGTCCACTTCTGCTATTTCAATATCTTGACGTTGCGAACATATTCAAAGTACGATTCCATTGCGTTAGTGTTAAAAAATCCTATAGTACTAAATCCACTATATCTTCTCTAATAACAGTAGAAAAAATTGGTTTTAACATTAGCAGAAATGGCATTCGCTGGAAATTGAAAAATTACCAAAATTTTAAACATTTATGTCGCGAGTTTTCGTTTATAAATATTTATATAGACTAGTGGTCGCCCGTGGTCGAAATTCGACCATAATAATTAATTTAAATTATAAGTTGGAACATGATTAAGGTTCTGTTGTCAAAGACTATAACTTCTATAATCACAGACTTTAACAGTACACAAAAGAGTATAATATGCGTGTGTGTGTCAAATACATGGTAGTGTGTCTAATGTTTTTTTTATTTAATTCATTTTTTATGCATTATGTAAAAAATATATTAGCATTCTGCACTTCTTCACTATATAAACTATAAGAGTGCGAAATTTCATACTCCTCCGTCTACGCAATTTTCGTAAAAAGGGGTATCAAGTTTGTGCTGTGTTTTTGCTTCACGTATTATTATACGAGTAAAGGTAGAGTGATAAAGTGCCGTGTCACGGCCACGCTTTTGCAATTGACATAGTACCGAAACCAAGCAAACCTACGTTCGATGAGACACTAATAGCAGAATTGGGCTCCAGCTCTGGTAATAAATGTTTTTAGGCGATGGCAAACGCTTTCAATGAGGTTCAGCACGTCTGCTGTTCTACCGGAAATACGGTTTTTAACGCTAGTCAGTTGATGATCACAATAGAATAGGTCAAAACTTCTTTATCGAAGCTATCCGCGTTTAATGTAATCTGACCCTTATCCCTTACAAGTAAGCGATAGTCAATCTGGGATGTTTGCTTTAACCGTATTGTTAAAATCGATCCTGCAGCATAGTGTTATTTTTTTTCTACAAGACAATATGTATTACAATTTTGTAAGTAGAATAAGAAATCAGAATTGCGTCAATATGCTCCGACTTACAGACAAGATTCAACTGAGATACATCAGTAATCGATTGCAAAAATAAAATTGATTAACTCTATGCGTAACACCTCGCAATAATTGACACGTTGATTAGCTCTCAATAAAACAATCTGTTTTTATGATGTAATTTTTTATTTGATGGTTTGTATTGATTTTTGGTCTAACTATTTTTTTAAATGCCAGATATGTTAAATTTAGATTAATTACAGTTACTCAAAATAATTTATAATAAAATTGACCAAGTGCGTTCCAGTCCATGCGCATAAATGTATAAAGGGTTCAACAGAGGCGATGACGAACTCTACTGTTTCTATCATTTGGCCACAGAATCTTTAAAGAAGCTATTTAATCGAAAATACTCCATACCCCAAAAACTACTCAACGGAAGATCCGTTAAGTGGTTTTTGGTAACTGTACTAAACTACTTATTTTGATATTTTACACTATATACTTCAAAAAAAAATCTCACATATTGACTTAAATATTATATAGTTATTAAGAAATATCCTTGTATTTTTTCAAAGATGATACAGTGATAAGTTCAATTCAAACCCTAAAATACTATCGTGGCAGCAATCCCAAATAATGATTTTCTATGATTTCATTAAATATCATCTTAGATAACATTCCTACTAAATTACTCCATTGACCTCTTTTTTTATTGTCGCCCGGTCACTCCGTCTTAGTTCATGACAGAGCCATCATATCTTTACTTTTTTACTTTATTTAAAAAAATACATGCATTAACTACTTTTACTGCTTATTTTAAATCACAAATAATTCTTACGGGTTGGGAATGGTTGGCTGGTATTTTATGGGTTGGGAATTGGTAGGTACAAGGTTTTTGGTGTTGGGTGGTGTTGGATTTGGCTGGGAGGGGTAGGGATGCTTTCTTTATTATTTATCTTTATTTCAGATTTAACAAGGTATTTTTATAGTCTATTTTTTTTAAACTCGCCTACGGACTCTACCTCATAGGTGGCGGGGAAAAGGGGGACCTTTTCTACCTGCTTAACATTCGATAAGTTAGATTTGGTAAGTTCTATGGTAAAGAAAAGAGTTAGGAATTAATAAAAAAAATCTCACTATATTGGTTAAAACTTCTTTAATTTTTAATTTAGAGCAAAAAGTTATATAAACATATTTGTAGGAAAAACAATTTGCTACAAATTATGATACAAATTTTTAGTCAGACGCATAGTTTCCGAGATATCGCGAAAAAAGTGTTTTCACCCCTTTTTCCAAGATGGCTGCCGGGGGACAAGGGTGGCGACGCCACAAACTTGAGCTTAAGCTTCTATTGACACACATGTGCCAAAAATAAAATTGCGTCCTCTAAAAAATGCAATATTCGGTCCTTAAATTGTAAGTTTCAATGGATTAAATACTATCCATTAGGCTGGATTTAGGTTATGTCAAAAAAATAACTGACATACCGAGACAGTCGGTTAAAGATGACGATTTCATAAAGGTTATGTTTTTGCTAAAATAGCTAGGCAGCCCTTAAGAAGAGTTATGAACTTACGACTATTTAATTATACATTACTTTCCAAATGACTGCGCTCACGTAAATATCAAATTTGCATTTGATATGCCATAGAAACGATCCGATTTCCCGAGATAAAAATTAGCCTAATTTAATCTTGGTTATTATCATTAAATTTTATGATATCTTTATTCCACAAAAGCTATCTAGTTTTTCGACTTAAAAAGTATCGTATTGTTTAGCTGTGGTATGTTACATAAGTATACCGATACCACGATAATCAGTTAATTCCAAAGTCCTTGAACAAAGAACAAACATACATATTGTTTGAGAACATTCAAACAAAAACCTACTGGTTGTACCAAATCTATCCCTAAGTAAGCGTATCCAGAAAGCTAGGGGCATTGCCACGAGTTGTTTTCTATTTTCGCACGAATTATTAAGTAGCGCTCATCATTACGTCATAACAGTTATACTATGGATATTATTAATAGACCTGCTGTATATTTATGTGGACAAGTGTTTTAGTGTCATTGAACTTCGCTTTATGTCTGTCCGTTTGCATAAACAATTAAAAGCCATAATACAATTTTTTTTCTACCCAACGAATCTTGGACCTACGACGGCTCGAACTCAAATCTCTGCGATTCCCATGATGCGTACTCGACCAGCGTATGGAACGCACAACGATCGCGTATGGAACGTCTTGTGCGCCACATAGACGGCACTGAGGGGAAGGTAGACATCTCACAATCTGATGCAGATACTTATCGAAGCACCCATGCACGGTAAGTATCTGCGTCATCCTGAAGGTCAGGGTCCCGTGTGTCCGCGCAACCCATCGCAGCAGGTGTGGGCGCACGGCCTCCACTGTATCAATGTCATCTACAGGAGTTCCAACTCTCCTGTGCCAAATTTGGATTATGGACGTAGTTTCTCGCACCCTGATCGCCTGAAGCTCGGCCTGGCAGTAGGTACACCAGGCCTCGGGCTACGTAATACAAACTGCTCAAGTTCGTTTAATAAAATACCCGAAGCAAAACGAAGGCGATTTATACAGACTGAAAAAAAACTTGAATGCATTAAAAAAATAGGTTTTCAAGGTTTACATCGTCATATAATTATCATGTTTGTTAATTTTTAAACATGTAATTAAATTACTAATTACATCAATTTCAATTATTTATTACTTGCAATTTATACATGGTTCGCGTCCGGCTTAAACGGATAAGGCAACGCATATAATCCGCGAATAGAAGCCTCATTAAATGCCTTCCCCTACCTCGTGACTACGGCCTTCGCAGTCACATGACTGCGGAGCTTCATCTGATCCACTTTCCACGAGCCCGACGTGATTGCACGCAACTACACATTACCCTTCAACCGATCTAATCTTTGCAATGAATCTTTAAAACTGATGTAATTAAGTTTAGTATCCACGATCTCTCGAATAAGGGGATTCGATTGACTCCGTATCCGACAAAGGTGGCGTTGAGAAAGTTAATTCTTTTTACTTTACCACATCATTTGAATTAATAAGCGATTATTATATTATGCAAGATTTTTAGTACATCCAAATTGTATGTTTAT
This sequence comes from Dendrolimus punctatus, assembly GCA_012273795.1. NCBI lineage: Eukaryota > Metazoa > Arthropoda > Insecta > Lepidoptera > Lasiocampidae > Dendrolimus > Dendrolimus punctatus. The sequence continues at coordinate 15,912,892 of CM022535.1, read as the reverse complement.
CCCTTATCACACTTTCCTCTAAGAACCGATTGTCATTAACACCCGGTTCCTATATTTATAGCCTCTACGTTTTAGTTATTATCACTTAAAAATAAATCAAATCGTAATGCCATGTGAACTACAAACGGACTGGATTACTATTGAATGGGAGGATTTTTTGAGAATTTTGATGCTGATACCGACCAACATCGAAAACCCATTGTTTGCACGTGTAAAGTTGTATGTAAAGAGTTGGACGTAAAATTATATTTCAAAATAAATGGTTGCCTTAGTTTTCCAAATCTTCACTGACTCAATTTTTCCATAAGTAAGCTTCTGAATCAGTGTAAGTTTTAACAAAAGTATATCTAAAATCTTTTTTCCTAAGAAGTAGAATTTTTGAAATGAATTACACATTTAGTTATGATAAAACGTCTTAGACAACTGAAGTCACATCTAAAGTTAGATATCACAGTAGAAAATGTTATATATATCATCTAAAGACACAATTAGACTAAAATTTTATCCAAAAATTTATCTAGTAAGTAAAAACAAATCCTGTATTGAATTTTGGAAAATATACGTAATATTTAAAATATAATTTCAAGTTTTTCAAATGAGTGAATGTGAATTTACTGAAGTACGACGTCGTCTATATGAAGCTAGATGTGAGTCGGATCCCCTTAACAGCAATGACGTTTCACAATTCAATGTCTAGTGACAGGATTTTATTGACTGTGTCGTCGTATTATTTTTTGCATTATGAAACGTCGCGAGGTGATCGCCTTTTTGAGTACAGTGCCATTTAGATAGAAGTAATCTGTAATCAATACAGTTAATGCAGGAAGTAAGCACAACTGTAGGCTTTACAGTAACGATTTACTACAAGTATCCATTAAGAAATGTACTTGGACAGTTTTATCTGTAGTTTTAAAAGTCAAAGGTTCGTCCGTTTGTTAGCTTAGGTTTTATTGTACTATTAACTATTATTATATTATTATATAACTATTATTATTAATATATACTATTAACGCTTATCGGCGTAAGCTGTCAAGTCAAGGGTCTTGAAATATGTTACATACAAGTATCTAATATATTTTGACCAATCACAATTTTTACTGATTGCTCAAATAAAATTCTATCTCACACAGTAGAAAAGTTTTCTATAACGAAATCACAGAATTCTTTCTGTCTAAATAAAAGGTATTTTAATACGTAGTGAATTTTTTTAATCGAGTTAGGTCTTGATAGCCATCTATAATTTGATGTTGTAGAAGTAGCTAAATACCAATATTTAGACAAGGTATGCATCTAATCTTCTTAATTATAGGCAAAATAAAACTGTAACTTCAGTTAGCCAACTTTTAATTTCAAGTGACTATTGTATTATAATAGTAATAACAGTCGCTTAATTAATAATAAAAAACAAATTAGATTTTTACTTTAATTTATTTATAATTTAGTTTATTTTTAATTAGGTGTTTTATTACTATATATATTATTGGTTTTTTGAATAAATAAATAAAGTTTGAAATTACTGTTATTAATGAATAATTAAATAAGATATTTTAATTCACAAAGTAAGTGACAGATATATTAATGAAACATTTCTATAATTTTTTTTTTGCTGAAGTATCACTTATTCAGTCTCCCAATGGCAATCGAGGTTTAAAAAAGTATTTTGCCGCGCAATGCTAAGAAATAGTATATGTTAAATTAAGCAATATTGCATATTGTACTTGTCTTTAACTGTAAGAAATACTTGTAAAATAAAACAAAATAAACTTCTAGTTAAATTTAATTAAATTTACAACACCTCCAAGCTATTTTTTTTATCTATATTATATCACTGTAAACTGTAATAGGCTTACACAATCGTTGCTCTCCTTTTTACGGTTGTTTACCTAAACAAATTGATAAAATGGTCGGTTATTCACAGACAGTTTATTACCTTTATTAGGAATTTTGTAACTACAGAACTTGGTTAACTAATAATATCAATAATGTCTAACTTGCAGCCGTAGACGTTTATAGTAAGTCATTTTTCTGTACCCAATAATTATAAATAGAAATATAACATTATTATTCAATTAAGGAATGTTCGATTGTATCTTTAAAAAAATAAGAGGGTACATAAAGTTAATTATTAACCTTAAAAAGAAACATGATAACAACTATGTAACTAAATAAATATAACAGTACTTTCTAAAACTGATTTTGTAAAAATACCAATTTCTAAGGGATTTCAAATAAATTCGTCCGATGGTATTACGTAAGTGGGTCAAATAATTAGCGGTTGCCAATAAATGAACATGGAGTCACCGAGTTGCGCAACATCCGCGGCAGACCATGATAAATGTTTAGATAATTCCATTTATATTGACGATACTTACACGTGCTTATTTCATCCCGAACGAAGGTCGATCGCATACCTACGTGACTTCTAGAGCAGATGTTTTATGATAAAACATCAAGAGAACTTTTTCCTAACAATATGTGAAAGCTCTTGGTAATTTTAACAAGTCGCCTTAGCGACGCCTTAGCTTACACATTACTTCCATTTCGTTGTAAAGGAAATGGATACGCTTTCATACATTCTTGAGCCCAAATTTTTAAAAGATTAGTGATTTTAACATTTCTTATTATGTAGATATTTTTATAATTGTAGTGAATTTAGTTATTTTGAATAAACTAATCTGGTGGTGTATGTGTTTTAATATTATGAATTGTTGAAATTCAATCGCATAATTCTGTAAATGGTTCGAGTTTGTATAATGAGTTTAAAAATGTGAAAAAAATCAGGAGGGATAATTCGGACCCGGATATTCCGAAATGCAATTTTTATAATTTTTGTCTGTCTGTCTTTACTATATATGAATGAATGAAACTACTGAACACACATGAATGAAACTCGACACAGAGCTGACTTATACTTACATACATAACTTCACGCCAGGTCCCTTACGGGGTAGGCACGAACAACGGAGCGCCATTTAGGCTTATTCTTACTCCTCACTTGCTTCTTTGACATTCATAGCTCTTGTCATGCGCGCTCGTCTGTTCTTAACGCTCTTGACATCATTTTCTGCTAGTACATGATCAATTTGATCACGGAAGGTGTGTCGTGGCCTTCCGCGACTTCTGCATCCATCCACTTTTGCATTGTATATTTGTTTAGTCATTCTTCCATCATTCATTCTTTCCACATGCCCGAACCACCGGAGCATTCCTTTCCTTGCCTTCACCCCGACACTTGCAGACCAACTCTCTTACTTCGGTATTACGAACGCGGTCCGCGAGCGTCACTCAGCAGATTTTGCGCAGTGCTCGCATCTCGATCGCGTTTACTCTACTTTCATGCTCTCTCTTCCATACCCAACTCTCGCTTCCATACGTGAGCGTGGGTACCAGCACCGCGTTGTGTATGGCAAGCTGACTTATAACCCGAGTTTACACTTAGATACTTTTTATCCTGATAAATCATGTCGTAAACCGTTAAAAAGACGACACTGCCATTGCGATATAAACAACCTTCGCTGTAATTCAATAAGAAATACGTTGTGAGATTGCCCACATGTCATTCATTACGTATTATGTGTATTAGGTACTTCAAATCAGGTTGGCTGCGACTTTTCTTTATATTTTGTTGTACATTTTTCTACACTGTTTTGTCTTCGTAATTGTAATGAATTGAAGAAGTTAAAGTATTGAAGGTTTAATGTGTATAACACACTAATATTTTTTTATGTAAGTAACGTCGGTTCCACTAGCACCCGGTTCGTATAATATATTACTGTCTATTCATTTAGTATACTACACTGGTTAATGCTTTATATCTGCGTACTCGATACAAGTATTTTTGGTTTTCTAACAATGGTAAGGTAAAAGCAAAGAAAGATATAGTAACCCAGCGTTATTGACCTCAATGGGTGAAACAAGTTTGTATGTATACATGTTTGTTACTCTTTCACGCAAAAGCTACTTCATTGATTTTGTTGAATCTACATTAATATAGCTTATACATCAGAATGAGACATAGGCTATAATATATAAAGATATAGTGTGAATTATCCAAAATATAACGATTTCCCACCACCACACGTATGAAACCGCAAGGCGCAGCTAGTTTTATATTGGTTTTATGGATTAAAAACTTCACAAATTATTACATAAAATTCACAATCAAATCTCGAGACACAAAATATCACAAGTACGAGCGTTTCTTTTTAAGTGAAAGGCTTTACGTAGCTTCAAGTAAGAACTTCTTTCATCGCTAAGCTGTCTTCACTAAAGACATATTTGGTCGAGCTCAAAGCAGTGTAAATGTAGTGCCCTGAGATCCACTTGCATAACATCCTCACTGGTTGTCGAATTTATTTACACTTTGCACAATATTTGGTTTCATAATAAAGATATGCTCTAAACAAAATTGATTGCGGAAAACAGCCATGTAAAATTACAACGAAAATATATTGATTAAATGTTACGACGTTTGACAGCTTTGATGTATTGAAATAATAATAAAAAATACGGAACAGAATATGTATACCGGACAAACAAACATACGTCCGCGTACAAGCCCCACTAATTTATCTATGATTATGTTACACGTATCAACTCGATGAACAAAGGATTTTTTGAGACAAACCAATATGGAAGAAGAATATTTGGAATGACACCCAGTATTTTTTTTAAACAAGAGACATATACCTATGTCGCTTTTTAACGTTTCTTTATTTATAACATCTTTTTTTACATAAAATCTGTCAAAACATGCATGCTTTAAATTTGATTTGTAAAAAAAAGTTAAATAATAAATAATTAAACGTCAATGACCTGCGGCGCCAAAGTAGCTTATTGGTGTAATGGCGGGCAAACTCGAATCTATAATAACAGCCCATTGACGTCCCACTGCTGGGCTCGGGGCTCTGACTATAGGAAACGGACAGTATACCCGCCACGCTTGTCCAAGGCGCTTTGGCAGGTTTGACACATCGGTTATCTCGATGTGCATATTTTATCACGTTTTCCGTCTCCGTTATTAGCGCATGTTAATTATAACAATAAAAGTATATGTTACAGGCAATTTGATAAATCCGGTTACTATGAATAATGACCAGTCTATATACATAATGACCGTAATAGCAATGCACTAAACTGCACGATTAATCACTTTTCCCGGTAAACATGAATGATGACTACACTAGCTTAGGCAATATAATAAAACATATGAACTTCAGTAATTTTTGTCTATAAAGGCTGAATAAACCTACGTTATTCTTATTGAAATGATAATAAAATCTCTCCCTTTTTTACTTTATAGCTTGGCAAAGAAAGTTCAGAGATGTCATTATGATAAATGCGAATGAATCTATGTCTATGTTAATTATATAGATGTTAAAATACGAAAGTAATAAGGGACGGCCGAAGGTCGCGAACAGCAACTAGAACAGTAGGTAAGTTAGTTTGGATTAGAATAGTCGACCCAGAGGGAATAAGGAGGAAGCTAAAACAAAAGAACTTCCCAATGGAAGCAATGCGCCAAATTTCTGGCGTGGAAGCAAACCTGGCTGCCTCTTCTATGTCACATTTAGTCATCTCAACCAAGAGAATCTCCCCCGGCTTTATAAAACAAACCAGTTGATCTTTATACCGGGCGTGGACTTATAGACCTAGCGAGAGTAATGAAATAATATTATTTTTCTACCAATGGCAAGGTAAGAAAGGATATATATAAGGCTATACTTGGCTTTTTTAAAAATTTACTTAAAAAATCGTGCTTTATGTCTATAAATCTCTATCAACGCCTAATTTGACAAATTAAGATGGAAATACTGACCATTACTGACAATGAATATGGATGGCCATTAATTAAGTTTCTTCCTTTATAGTTGTATAATTATATTGGACATAAATAAACTAATACAGTGTTTCATACTACGTAATAAATATAAACATGTACAGCGAATGATAAGGCTTTATATATTTACACCATGTTTCATGATTTTAATTTAAATTGTATTTAACGTAATTAATCAAGTCTTAAGCTACTCAGAGAACTGACGCGTTACCCGGTCAACGGATCAGTATGACGATCCAGAGAAATTACCATTTTTTCACCGACATCACATCTGATTGAGGACTTCCCACCACGAGGGGGAAACAAAGTGCGGCGTGTGTTACACGCCATTTTGAAATAGGACCCCTAAAAATATGCTCATCTGAGTCGGAAAGATCAAGGCCAAAGGTATACAGCCTTCATTTTGCCAAACGGGAAATCCGTTTAAGGACTAACCACCAAGGAGAACACCGATAGAGCATGTGGGATTCGCCTCTTCAGGATAGCATTAGCATCCCCGTAGGAATTCTATTGCCACGCCACGGTTAGGATTAACCACTAAAACTTCTGGCCGATCCTCGAACGTCCCTTGCTGTGGGCATGCTTGCGCATTCACCTCCAGCCCGGACGGATGACTGGAATACAACCTGGCGCTTCGCGAAGGCATATCTTTTTTAATTTAACGAGTTCAGTAGACAGACATCACTGTCTTCCAAAGATAATGTAGCCAGCATTAAACTGAATAAGCCGCTTATAAATAGATTTGGTTTAAAGGGGAAGGATACGTTATGTACTCGGTGTACATAGACTAGGAAGTAAAATAAAATTTTAACCTATATGTATGAGTGTATGACCTTCAAAAAGTGTTCTCCAGTGGAATTTATTTTGAACAAAAACTTTTGAATTTCACTCAGAGTGGAATGGTTTCTTCATGATGCAGGCTTGATATTTATGCAAGCGGACCTGCATTGAAAATTCTAGCCTAGATATAATCGTCGTCGTCTCTAGTCGTCAGCCTATCGTCCACTGCTAGTTATCTCAGTCTTTATTCTCCTTCTCCAGCCCTAACCGATAACTTACACAAGTCATCGTCGGTCGGGCGGGCTGGAGGGCGTCCTAAATTACATTGGCCGTATCGAGGTCTGCATTTACTCCAGGATAAGTCTACTCTGTTGGGCATCAGTCCAGCGACAGATACGGCCAGCTCACTACTATTTGAGCTTTCCAATTTTAATCTAGATAAAATACTGGCCATACAATATAGTTCTAAAAAAGTTAATAATCTATGTCAAATCGTAAACACAACATAACATTAAAAATAACTCGCCCTAGTTAAACCTTATTACTACAGTACTACCTTACCTTTATTTCCATTACTTTATTACCATTGAATTGCACCCATACAATTTAAGCCATTAGTATTTTAAAATTGTTAATTAATTTTTACGGATTATTTAATTTAATTACTCTTTTTTTATTTATTTTACAATCATGAGTTTATTTTTCAGTAATTATAATTTCAAACAAAACTTTTAACATGTTTTAGGTTAGTATGTTGAAATTATTAACAACATGAATATTCTGTATATGCATGTTGTTATTAATTTCAACATACATATATGTTTATTACTATACATAATATACAGTATGTATAATAAACATTGAAAAGTCCTCCGTATCAATGTTAAATATTTATTTAATTTTAACCATTATATAACAGTTTTTGTAATTTATTTTACTGACACTTAGATTCAGATAATTATTCATAAATCCCAAATGACACAATATAATTTACGTTTATGGGCTGCTATATGGATAATGTAATATGTGGTGACTGAGACCAAATGGGTCTTGTTTATAGCGTTAAAAATGACGCCGTTAATAATGAGCTATATCATATGTGCTAATAAACGTTTATTTTTTTATAATATTCAAGTTTATTTTTTTTTTTTTTTTTTTTTTTTTGTTATTATAACGTTTAATATACATACGTTATCTATCAATGCTTACCTAGTTATTGACAATTTAATAACAATGTCGCATCACAAATAACACATTAAACGAACACTAACATTACCCCAGATTTTGCAGTAACATTATAAATGTATATTTACCTGAATAATAAGTTGGATACATTTATAATATTAGGTATATATTACACTATATATAATACTATAATAAATGTATGTTAATAGCCCACTAATTATTATTATTTTTCCATGCATGACCATTTCCAAAATCGAACAACCAGCATAGCGAAAGGATAATTCCTTTATAATTTAAAGGCCTAATGGCCTTTATTAAGAATTTATTATGTCTATCTATATATGTACGATTATATTTTTGGAATGCTTGTTAAAGGAAAATATTGATGTGTATGTCACTGCTAAATACCTAGTACATAATAAAATTTTCTCTCAGAAATAAAAGAAAATCTAAAAAAAAAGAAAACGACTTCAAGAGTAACAAATAATAACAGAATTCTTTACAAAATTTTGAAGTCGGCGCCACGTGAAAAATAAAAATTACTATATTTTGTTGTAACAATCTATATAATAATAATTTATATATTTTGCTTGGCACTGATTTCAAGATGTAGTAGAAAAAAAAATTTTTAGTTACTCTTGAAGTCGGTTTCTTTTTTGTTAGAATTTTTTTATTTGTAAGAGAAAACTTGATTATTTTTATACCATTATGTCAGAATGATTAATTACCTACTAAATAATAAATATATAGTTGATGTCACAATTTTTGAAGTGCATTTTGTTTGTTTGACCGATAGACCGACCTACCGTAAGACCGACCAATCAGCGCGTGAGGAACGTTCCGTGATAATCCATTTCACAATTTGACTATTCCACGTGGATAGATTATGATCTACCGAAAAATTATGCGTTAATAGTAAAATTGACGATGACATATACATTTCATATCTTGATTTTTCATACAAGATAAAATTTTGCATATAGTTTTAGTTTTGTGGTGTGTTTTAAGGTTAATTTAAAAAAAATCTGTTTTAATACTCAACTTTACTAATACTTTACATATTCCTTAAGATGTTCCTGACTAAGACATTTAAACATCAACAAATAATACTGTATAAAGTATATTGGTTGAAACCTTAACCAGATTTCTCTAATTTAAATTAAAATATTTAAATAAAAGTTTGTATGTAATAAAATGAAATTAATAATAAAGTACCTTAAAGATATAATGATACATATACGCATATGTGAAAACCGGAAGAAAAGGAAAAAAAATATAAAAATAATACGTACATTGAGTTCCTGATCTTAGATTATAATTGAATAGGCAGTTTTTTCCTTATAGAACTTGTAGCTTCTCCATAGAAAGTATTCGACTACATAAGTGATACTAGTGTTAGGTTTTGCATCAAAACCGGACCTATAAATGCTCACGTCAAGTGATGCTGTGGGCGATTATGTAATCTTAATATATTCGCTGTCATGCTTAATAATTAAGTAATGCTTACTTTTTAAGCACTCTCACATATTTTTCCTTAAATGGAAACGTTGTTAATTTCTGGCAGGTAATTATTGGAACTGAGAATTTGTAGCGTCTGCTTTGTGGCCATCCGGCTTAGAGGTGAACACATGCGAACGAAGCGAACCGAAAGCCCAGACATAGCACGTCTCGAACGTGGAGGTTTTAGGCTACTTGTACACCGTAGAAAAGTCGATGAGTCTGCGCAAGAATTCGTCTTGGGTCTACTCACAAAATGTGAACATTGCTCCGGTGCTGACCAAGAAATTTTTTTTGTCAACGCTAAACACGACACGCTCTGTGTTGTTGCGGTGAAAAGGTGAGAAGTGAGAAGATGAAACTTGACTAGTGCACTCTACCTACCATACTCTACGCATGATTGTCCGAAAACAATCTCATCATTTACACGTTTTTACTTATCTTTTCTAGAACAGACACGGCAAATTTTCGTGGTCCGACTAAATTCTAGTCGTGTACATGATGATTGTTTGAATATGTGTTCTTAAAAAGTCATTTTTTTAAATAGATTGCTTGCAAGCAGAAATTGAGTTTACGTGAAATATATCTACTTTTCCATTTAGTAGAAAATTGACATTACTTGTTTGGGATTTGTGTTAAATTTTAATGGCAATGTCAAATTTTATAAACTGTTTGTGTCATACTTGGATACTTGAAATAAACTAGACCTACAAACCGTGCGAAGTAATATTTTAAATGAAGAAGAAGAATCTTATTCAGTTTTTATGACCTTTAGCTTTTGTAGTGTGCTCTCATTTTTACTTCATAACATTCGTACAACCTTTACAGGCGTCGATCACTAGTCCTACTTTTACCTATCTACAAACATACATAAAACTCTTTATTTGAAGTCTTGTATTTCTTTACTGCATAAGAAACTTTCGGTTACACTCAAATAGCTTAAAACGCGATTAACTTAATACTTATAACAAATAAATATATCTACACAGAAATCAATTTAGAAGTCCAATATCATGAATCATAGTCAAATATAATAAACGAAAAATGTAACAACTTACTACATTTGTATAGGTTTCGTATTTACAAAAAAAAGACTTCAAAATAAAAAAATCAATCGATATTATTTAAGGATAACGGATCATTAATTAACCTTGAGTGTCGTTATTTATTCAACAATTACCTAACAAGAATATTAAACTAACAATTAACCTTTCAAAAAAACAATTTAAAAAAGAGCAGTCATCTCAAAAAATAACCTTCGAGTAAAGATTGAGTAACCTGTTTAATAATCCTTTCTCCACTGTTTTATTGTCAAGGTTGGAAAGAAATGTTGACATCTAGGGCAAGCATTTAAAGGTTCAAAAGATGACCTTATATTTACATCG